>CM071956.1:14467500-15067500 GCA_036784905.1 Acrossocheilus fasciatus | reverse complement strand
TAATTGAATCCTGTCAGCTGACTGAAACAGAAAGAGAGAGAAGATGGCCAAAACTCTCTTAACAGAATTTGGGAGAGAATAAAGATACTTCACCTTTATTAGAAGGTAAAAGTTTCCAGAAAATGTACTCGAGTTTGCTTTGAGCTTTCAAGCATGATGAACATGCTTCTACTGAACAAACATCATAAATTAAAATGAGAATTTTGTTTGTTTGTTCTTATATACACCAAATGTACCAGTTTTTTATAGTGCTCAACAGAAGAGTGTAATCATAACCAAAGCAGTCAAGATGATTAGTACTACATATTTAGCAATTATTGATTAAACGAGACATTTTTACATTTATTTCCCGCCTTTATGCTTCTAGTGTTCTCTCTGTTCTGTTGGAAACAGATCCTTATGAAAGAAAAAAAAAATCTATATTAAAAAGTCAGACTAATTAATTATATTATATTATTATATTATCAGATATAATTAAATGGGCTCTAAAATAAATAAAATAAAATAAAATAAAATAAAATAAAATAATTTGGGGGAAAAATTATTATTATTATTATTTTATTTAGTAAGAATGTAATCATAATCGAATCAGTCAAGGTTATTATTAGTACTATTTTTTTTTTTTTTTTTTAGCAATTATTGCTTAAATGAGAGATTAAAAAAAAAAAAAAAAATTTCACGCCTTTGTGCTTCCAGCTTTCTCTCTGTCCTGTGGGAAACTGATCCTTATGAAAGAAAAAAATCAATATGAAAATCAGACTAATTATACCCATTACACTCAGCACAATCAATTGATTCATTCAAATGTAGTAATTTGAACACTAGAGCATCTCTTGGATGACTGGGAGTTGGGAAAGGAGGATCAAGGCTTTAGAAACAGGGATTAGAGGTGTGGAAGAGCCACAGGCATATGGAGAGGCCTGAACTTTCTATATTGATTAACCCATTGAGAGGTACTGGGAGGAATTAGTTGCCATGGCGATGGGCTCTTCACCATAGCTGGGGCTTAGCAGGTATGGATGTATGAGAGCTACTTAGGACTGATGATTGATGCTCAGACAGCACCTCGGCACAGATAATAAACTTGTTTTTCCATGTAACTGAATACAAAATACTCCAGAGTCCCTGTCTCACTAAAGGTCACCAAATAACAAATGCAGCGCCGATGAAGAGATGCAGAATTTAACGGGATGAAATAGTTATGAATGAGAATTGAGATCTCTGGATATCTATTATTAAGGACACCAGCGTAAAATAATCCATAAACCTGATCCCAGATCAGCCACACAGCACATCAACACAGGAACTTGCCTTCAGTGACTTGTCCTGCCTGCGGTTGTCATGGCGATTGGAGTCGTGAGCTAATGCTTTTGTTGGAGAGCAAGTGAGGTGCCGAGGCCAGAGTATTGAATTGCAAAGAAATAAGGTAATAGAGCAGAATTATGACTTTACAATGGAGCAGAGAGTCCAGTGAAAACACTCCAGTGCATTTACAGATATACCGCACAGACAGGTCTATTCCATCAAACATGAAAATGCGTCATTCTGACGGGTGATTGTTTTAAAAGCTAATCCAGAATCGCTATTTAAACAGCATTTGGAAAGTTAATCTGGTTTGGCCTGATGCTGTTCAAACAAGTGTAGGGACAGCAGATCACACACACACACGCACACGCACACGCACACACGCACGCACACACGCACGCACACACACACACACACGCACGCACGCACGCACACACACACAAGCAGATATACACACACACACACACACACACACACACACACACACACACACACAAATGTGCATTAAACAGAGACAATTATTGATCGTATAATAATATGTGTTCACGTAAATGGGATTTTCTGGCTTATTGGTGACAGTACATGTCATTGTGTCTCTGTCCCTTAGAAAAACTACATCTGTCCCATTTTACATTTATGCATTTAACAGATGCTTTTATTCAAAACAATTTGCATTCCAAGTAAGCAATTTGGCAATTTGCAATGTTTCCTGGGAATCGGAACCATGACCCATTGTTAATTTTTTTTCCAAACCATTATACTGAATAAAAAATAAATAAATAAATAAATAAAAATAAAAACAAAAATAAAATACAATACAATTGTATTTTATGTTTTTTTCTTGTAATTTTATCTTTCAATGTACGTTCTGCTATAATTAAATCTCAGTATTGCTAAGCAGAAAAGTAAATAAATTTCAAACTTCAGCTTCAAAAAATAAAACTAAAGAAAACTAAAGAAATAAAATAAAAAATATAAAATTAAAATTATTATTATTATTATTATTTTATTCAGCAAGGATGCAATAAATGAAAGTTACATAATGTCTTTTTTTATAATAGATTTTAATTCGATTTTAATAGAAAACGGGTTCACTCGTACTGCATCGCTAGACGCTAATGGGGAAAACTCCCTTTTCTCCAAGGACTGAAGACTTTTTCAATCACACAGTGTAACTGCACAGCCATCGGTGCTGCATGAGCCTATGGTGGTGAAGCCCACCAGAGCTCGCCAGAATGGGCGGGGCCATCTGGCTATATAAGCGGGCATTTCGCCATAGGATCTCAGATCAATTCTCCTTCAGCGACGACGATCTTCCCTTCATTGACACTCGGGACTTGAAGACGCTTGCTGTAGAAACGCCTCGCTGCGGACAGAAGCTGCCTTTTTTTCTGCGATCTTTCACTGCTTCCGCCTGCTCTTCGAGCTGCTTCAGTGACCAGCGCAGACGCCAGCTCGTCCCCTGCTGCAATCCCACGAGCCTTAAATAGCAAATTTCTCTCTCTCTAAAAGAGCAGTGACATTTTTGCAAATACCGCACCGTCATTGCGCGTCGTGCAGGATTACACTGCACTACGGTGACGGCCACTCAGAGTACATTTCCAGCCTGGGTAAGCCCCACGCAGATACCGCTCTGACCGAGATGGATTGTTCACAGTGTGTGAACATGAGTTTCACTATTCTTTCTTTTTAGAGAGCGAATCCTCCCCTCACGCGGGGCAAAGGGACTAAGCGCTCGGCCATGAGTGAGCTCACGCCGGCCCAGATCCCGCGTGCCTCACCCCCGCCAAGCAGAGAGGATTCTCCCGTCCTCTTTGAGCACGCGGACCAGTGTCCCTCGGCTGATGCGAGTGACATGATCTTGTTCGTGCCGTCGAGGATGTGCTATTAGATGACAACATGTCTCTAATAGCATCAGACGCAGAGGAGATGTCGGGCTCTACTGCTGACCCTGCCCCTTTATCGACTGCCGAGCCCAGCAACTCCAAGCCAGGGATGGATGCTGAACTTTTCCGCATCCTCTCTAAGGCAGTCGAGGAGCTGGGATTGGAGTGGTCCATGCCGGAGGAGCCCACTCGTAGCCATTTGGACGAATGGTTCCTGCCAGGGTGCCGCCAGGCCCCTCGTCAGCGAGCCACTCCGTTTTTTCCGGAGTTCCATGATGAGCTTATGAAGTCGTGGCACGCTCCCTACTTGGCCCGCCTTCTCTCTAACTCTTCTTCTGCTCTCTCCTCAGTGGACGGCGTTGAAGAAAAGGGTTACGAGAGGATGCCTCCTCTCGATGAGGCAGTGGCTGCGCACCTTTGCCCACCCACTGCCACTGGATGGAAAGCAAAGTTCGCTCACCCCTCCAAGCCCTGCAGGACGACTTCTGCCCTCACTGGATGAACATACTCCTCCGCTGGGCAGGCCACCTCAGCTCTACACTCTATGGCTGTGCTACAGGTCTTTCAGGCCAAACTCCTCCAGGCTATGGATGAGTCAGGACCTGATGCCACAGCTTTCAAGGAGCTGCACAACACTACAGACCTGGCTCTAAGGGCTACCAAGGCCACGGCACAGGCCATAGGGAGGTCAATGGCCAATTTAGTGGGGCTGGAGCGCCACTTATGGCTAAACCTCACCGAAATTAAGGAGGCTGACAAGGTCCCCTTCCTCCGGTCTCCCCTGCAGGGCTGTTTGGACCTGCCGTCGAGGGCTTTGCAGAGCGATTTACTGCAGTGCAGAAGTTGTCCAAGGCTATGCGACATTTCTTGCCTAAATGTTCCAGCTCTGCAATGGCCACCAGTCGCTCCAGACCTCCTTTACCCCAACATCCAGCTTCTGTGCAGAAGCCTGAGCCTCAACAGCTCTCCCGCTCGGCTAGATGCTACCAGTTTCACAAGCGTCAAGGACCCTGGCCCAAGCTGACTTTGGATCCTGCGCCCCCGGCATCATTCCGATCTGCTGGAAAGGAAGAGGAAGGGGTAAAGTTTCGCCAGTGGCAGTATGTTTGTACAGTGGCAGTGCCAGTGGCAGTTCAAGAAACTGTTGTGAATCATGGGCCCATTCTAAAAGTGCCCTCACACACAGTCACTGATATAGCAAGAAAAATAAAAAGCAAACATTTTCAAAAAAAGAACAAATTTCCTCTTCCAGTCACCATGAGTGTCAAGCCCCCACACCACCTGAACTAACTCAGCACCTGAACTAATCCAACCCCCTGTCACACGGGCCGAGGCCTGGCAGGCTGTCTCATTGGGTGCTGGGAATTATAAAATGAGGTTATTCACTTCGGTTCGCTCGAAGACCCCCGTGGTTCAGCGGTGTGGTCTCCACCTCAGTGCAGAGCAAGAACGCTCACGCTTTTGACTCGGTCCACATGAGGGCGGTAGTCGCGCCAGATCATGCACTGGCTACAGCAGCTCGTGGCATCATTCAGAATTGGAGCCTCATACCCTCTCTGAGCGTTTCAAAAAATGCTGGGCCTCATCGCCACTGCAACACCAGTACTTCAGTTGGGCCTGCTCCGAATGAGACCCCTTCAGTACTGGTTGAAACCTCTGATTCCGCCCCATGCGTGGCGTCATTGACGCATCCGCATCAGGGTGAGCCAGGCCTACGTAGCAGCTCTGGCCCCCTAGAAGGACCCTCAGTGGTTCGAGCAAGGCGTGACGATGAGATTGGTTTACAGAAGGAAGGTTGTTTCAACAGATGCTTCCGACACAGGTTGGGGAGCTCTGTGTGAGGGCAAACCAACCTTCGGCTCCTGGTCGAAGGCAGAAGGCCGGCTACACATCAACTGCCTCGAAATGATTGCAGTATGTCGAGCTCTTCAAACCTTCCTGCCGGACCCGAGAGGACACCACGTGCTAGTCCGCTCAGACAGCATGACGGTGGTGTCATTTATAAATCGCCAAGGCGGGCTCACCTCGAAATGCCTTTTCGAGATGGTAAGGTGCCTCTCGGAGTGGGCACATCTCAACCTGCATTCATTGAGGGCAGCACATGTGCCTGGCGTGCTGAACCAAGGAGCAGATATGCTGTCTCTGAGCAACATCCCCTCAGAAGAGTAGATGCTCCACCCACAAACGGTTCAGAAAAGGAGATCTTTGGCAAGGCAGAGGTCAAACTCTTTGCCTTAAAAGACAACTCTCACTGCCATTCCTCTCACTTATTTTTTGAAGAACAAGGATGTGTTGGCCCATGAATGGCCCAACCTCCTCTTGCACGCTTTTCCATCCGTCCCTGCTCCTCACGGTCCCTACATGGGATCTGCCCACGGTCCTGAGAGCCCTCAAGGGCTCCCCCTTTGAGCCACTACAGTCTGCGAGCTTGAAAACGCTGTCGTTGAAAATCGCTCTGCTAGTGGCGCTAGTACCGGTTAAGCGAGTGGGCGACTTGCAGGCTCTCTTGATAAACCCTGCGTGTCTTGAGTTTGGGCCTAACGACTCCAAAGTTGTCCTAAAGCCAAGACAAGTATGTTCCCAAGGTGCTCTACACTCCGTTTAGAGCCCAGGTTATTACTATCTATGTGCTTCCTCTTTCTGAGAAGGTCCAGGAGTTTAACCTCCTCTGCCAAGTCAGGGCATTGAGAATTTACATCGAGCATTCCACGCCCTTCAGGCAATCGGAACAACTCTTCGTATGCTTTGGTGGCCACACCAAAGGGTCTCCGGTCAGCCCCTTTACTGGGCTAGGTGTCCGTATGGCTTGATTCCCTTCGGGTAATCCCATATGTGTATTCTTCCACGGTAAGGTTTCCCTCTCAGTAAACCCGTGTCTTTCCCTTTGACAGAGCCCTCTGTCAGGCCCTGCTGGCAGCTCTCCTTCCTACCCCTAGGTAGGATCTGCCCCAGGGTCCAGTCGTATGTAGTACTGCCCCAGGCCTGGGTCAGTCCATATCAGTGTCTCCACGTTACCTCCCTTCGGGCAGGATGTGGCCTTTGTAGCGCCCTTCTCTGGAAGGCTCGCTTCCCCGTCATTACTGCCAAGCTGTAACAACAAATAGCAAAAAGACTTGAAGCTATCTTTCACTGAAGGTTGAAATCCCTTCCGACTTCTGTGGGGAAAGGAACAGTGGCTTGGCTACTTCCAGCAGCGATGTACTCAGTGGTCCCTGCGGGCACCAAGGTTAGCGAATTTGCGCTGGGGCGATAGGAAGGTTGCGACCTTTCGCATGGCATTTGTCTGTATGCGAGCGCCGCTTGTCAGCATCTGCATGCCACAAGGTTGTGATGCGGTTCAGGTTGTGGCGCTTTCCATAGGACCCCTATGTCGTCACGACATAACTCGTAGTGACCGACAGATAGGGAATGTCTCGGTTACGTAGGTAACCCTCGTTCCCTGATGGAGGGAACGGAGACGTTATGTCCCCATGCCACAATCTTGAACCATCGCTGGTTGCCAGGGACTCGTTCTCGGCTCCTCAGCTTAAAACCTAATGAGTGGATGCACCTGCCACCTATTTATACACGTGTGCATGGGGAGTGGCTCAGGTACGCAAAATCCACTAGCCAATATTCATTGGCATTTTCTCTTAAAGTCAGAGATGATTGGGGCTTCCAAGTAAATCCCCTATGTCGTCACGACATAACGTCTCCATTCCCTCCATCAGGGAACGAGGGTTACGTACGTAACCGAGGCGTTTTCTTCAATCATATAATTAATGGAAAATATAAAATGTTGCATGTAAAAAGGTGTTTGTTTCCACCAGTAAAAGTGTGTACATTGTACCCAACGAATAATGATCAGGATGGTACCCCCTCCGCCTCATTTTGAGCCAGGAAAGCCCTGAATTCTGATCATATTTCACAGTATTATTGTTTTAAACTGTATTTTTGACCAAATAAACAGGCTTTGGTGAAATCTTCATACCTTTTGAATGGTAGTGTATGTGCAGTGGCAAAAAGTACATAATCTTGTTGGTTCAACGCTCACATCTAATCACAAAAATTGGATATGCAAGTCCTCCAAACACACAAACATGTAACAGCACACACATACACAAGGGGATCTGATGCTTCCTCAAGGTGAAAACAGAAAACACGCTGCCTGAACGTCAAGCTCCCATAGGACTGTTCGTAGTGTCATTTTCCCCGATTAAGTTCACAGAGATGGGATCTCTGGTTTCCCTAAGCCAAACTACTTCAACTGTCACACAATCCTGCTGGGATTTACTGCCAGCATGGACTTATGGCTGTAGTATCACCCAAGCATTTCACAGATGCAGTTTAAAAACAAGAATGAGAGCACAAGCCATCATTTGAGCACAGAAAACAACAAGGATGCTGCAAAGCAAAATGCTGAGTGTTGTACTTCAAACTCTGATTGTCCAGGTCAATACAAGAAGGACCTTTCAACGAGTGCATCATAAGCAAGTAATCAAAATAAATAAATGCTTTAGATTACAAAATTATATAATTAATAGTAATGTCCATATTATTAATTATCAATTATTTGGTAACACTTCACAATTAAGTGTCATTTGTTAACATTAGTAAATGCATTAACTAACATGAAAAATACATTTATTACACTATTTATTAATCTTTGTTAATGTTAGTTAATAAAAATACAGTTGTTCGTTGTTTATTCATGTTTGTTCACAGTGCATTAACTAATGTTAATAAATACAACTTGTGATTTTAGTAATGCATTAGTAAATGCTGAAATTAACATTAACTGAGATTAATAAATGCTGTAGAAGTATTGTTCATTGTTAGTTCATGTTTACTAATGTAGTTAACTAACGTGAACTAATGAACCTTATTGTAAAGTGTTATCAATTATTTTTATTTATTTTATAAAACAGTTTTTTTGTAGTCTGAATATGCTGTATTTTAAAACTTCTTTAGATATAATTAATTTAATTTAATCATTAGAACCAGAACTAATAGCACATCAGTCAACTTGTGCCTGTCATGCGATAGACAATATGTGTATTGTTATTATCACCACTAATATATGTAATTTAATGATATTTCAATCCAACTGTGATTGCTGCTGTTTATTAAATGCAATAAGGCACTTGAGGCTGTGTCCGGTTGATTTTACATTTGTGTTTGTGTTATGGTAAAAAAAGAAAAGAAAATCACTGTCATCTGTCATGGCTTATTGCTTTAGTTCAACACTGTGTTCTGTTTATTTTCCCTTGTACTAGAAGCTTTATATAAAGAGTTTTTATTACCATCATGTTCACTTTCTTCTGTTCAATGAATTTTCAATCATGTCACTCAAATGAGTCTATTTCAGTAGTTTTACCTGGAGCAGAATTTCAGTACTATCATGTCAGCCCTCCAGCACACGGCGAGCTGTCAAGTCAGGACCATGTCAAACGACAGTACTGATGAACAAACGTTACAGCCTCAAAATGACAGGTAAGTAATTCAAGTTTGTTCCAACAAAAGACATTTAGCAATAAAATGTAGTTTAGAATAAAAAAAAAACATGAACTAGACTGCATCTTTCCTCTGTTAGTCATTATAAAATCAACATTGGCTGAAACTTGGCTGAACTATTTGATTAAAATAATGATTTGAATATTTACATGATCACAAGGAGTGACAACAGGGGCCTTTAAAATCCCAGATTAAATTTTCAGTTTCTCTTCAAAACATCAAAATGGGTCTGTTTTTGTTCTTGTTCCCAGGAGGACAGGAACACGCTATGAAGAATGATACATTTTCCTTTCATCGCTGATAGTGAAAAGCTATTAGTAACCCTTGAAAAAGTTTTTTAAAGCCCCTGATGCAAGCTGATGTAGGGAAAGAATACATCCTGAAAAGTGTGCTTCTGGGTATCCCATTATTGACACAGATAAAAGGCATGATTGAAAAGATTATAAATAACTATGCACCTTACAATGCATTCCCTATGCATCTTTTTTTTAAATGAATATTTTTATTTTTATTATTTTATTTTTTAGTTTTTTTTTTAATACATTATATTAGCTGCTTCTACTGTAATATACTACACAAACATTTTTTTTTAACCACAAAAATGAAATTTTTTTTTTTTTAATAAAATAGAAGAGAAGAAATGAAAAAGAAAAGACAACTTGAACTGAACAGTCGCAACATGGATGAGGGGACATATGTTTCTGCCCATCATGATCCGACCTTTGATGCTCCCTCTGAGGTTAATGCCCAATCTGGGCATCAATCTCCAACGAAAGGCCAATGGGGCGACAGCATTTTAGTTTCTGCTTGATAAATTGGGTCATGCTCCATTCAGAATGGACAACTGAACTCTGAAAAACAACCCCCTACAAATGCACAGAGTGACATTTAATGCTGACTTCTCCTTTAAAATTAGAGAATGCAACTCAACAACTGCAAATATGAACAAGGATGGAAATAGTTTGGGCCTTCTTCATGAAACACAAGCCAATTACTGTGTAAATCGCACATAAAACCATTTCTTTGTAATTTGTCCCATTGAATTCAATGCATGTGCTGCATTTATGATCAAATTACACAGAAATTTGTTTGACTTGTGAATAAGGTCCAATGTGTGGCTGATGCAACGGCCTTGATTCTATATGCACGGAGTTAAGCAGAGTTAGCAAATCCCTTGTTAAACCACTGATCCGTGTGTTATTTTCGATATCTCCATTTTAACAAACAAACAAAAAAACATTGTATCTCACATTCTCACAATCCCAAGGCAACACAATGGAGTCTAAATTGAATTAAGCCCCGACACAATTCAAGTCACTCTTACCAAGGTTAAAGCACAGAGTGCAATATAAATAAATCGCCACCCTAAAATTGTCTGCCAAAAATAAGTGAGCAATAATGTTCCCCGGCTGTAAGAGACAATTAGCAATTTCTCACTTGAAACAGGGTGGTCTGCTGGTTGACCGAGATCTATTTAAATCTTTGATCTGATGTCCTGAAACACACCTTTGTGCTCCCAATGCATTTCGCTTCTGTAGATGAATGGCTTTTGCCACATGCTTTTTCCGGTCATTTAGTGAAACCTACCAATTAATTGAACTTTCAGAAAAGTGTTTTACAATTAGTACAAGGCTATAATTGCAACAAATGGTAATTGATTTTCTTTTTGAACAGGTAAAATGGGGACGAGTACATTAGACTTGGTACCATAATGGCTGAATATGGGATTTTTTTTAAAGCAAAAGGCAGAGGCTAGTCACCACACAGGTGCTAAGCCTAATATACTCATCCACATTTTGTCTATTTAAAATTCAGTTGTTTTTCAGTTGGGCAAAACAATAGTTTAATGTATTTGTATTTTATCAAATTTTTTGCGGTTTAATGACGTTTTATTTCATCTTGCTGTTTAAATTTGCTGAAAAGCCTATAATAAACTGTTTAACGGCAAGTTCCCCAGTAGTGTGCTCCATAGCACAAAGGTGTGTTAAATGAACTTCATGCTCTGTCCATTGTCTTTTTAATTTTTTTTTTTAAATTTTTTTTAGCGAATGACTCTTATGATCTGTTCTGGCCATTACAAAAAAGAGGATAAGGGGATAAGAAAAAAAAAAAAGAAACAACAACAAAAAAACTTTTTTTCTTGGAGTACTGTCTACAAACTCTTTGATTTATTGAAAACAACACGCCAAAGCCAAGGCTGCAAGAAAACAACACAAGCGTCTCTATTCATGCTGGCAGAGTTCCAGACCTTTCAAAGTGGTCAAATGCGAACTGAAAAAAGTAGGAACAGAAAAAAAAAAGTCTTTCAATGGCCCACAAGGCTTTCATGCTACCCTCCATCCATCATACGATGGGAAAACGTCCACACGATTTCATCACAGCCTTCTGAACATTTAAATGGTCCTGAGAAAGTTAGGTTGTAAAACACAGTTTTCCAGTTAAAACCATGGGTGATTTCAGCTCTGTAGAAGTTTGAGGAAAATGTATAAATGGACAGTAAATGTAGGAGAATATCGGTACGATCAGGACACTCTATTTCACAAACTGTTCCCTGAAAGTACCTGGATAAGAACAAAACTTCTTTATAGACCTATGAGTAGGCTGACGAGGAGAAGGTGAAACTTTGTAAACTTAGAAAATGGATTGTTCGTTTCCATTTATTGCCTCTGTATATCATTCCACCACAGCAAGAGTCAATCGCAGAGGCCTTGACTTGAGGTTAGGAAGAATTTTCAGTGTTTTTGTTTGTTGCACTCAATAGATCTGCTATTTCAAGATGAATTGCAATGCTTGTGAGTCACATCACCTGGAATCAATTGCAAGGTCCTGCAATGACAATCAGACATGGCTGAAGTGCTAGCTGTCGTTACAAATGTAAGGGAGAGAGATATTAATCAAAATGTCATGAGTAAGGTTGAGAACCAATTAAAAAAAGACCAGCAAACTTTGATTCCTGAGAGAAAGATTCTCATAAGCTGGATGTTTTTCAAGTGAATAAAAAAACCCTTATTCTTATGATCTGGTTCTTCTAAGTGATTCAAAGAAATACAGTGTAACTAGGGAAGTGTGATTGTCAAGATAATGATTCTTACGAACTGATCCATTATAGTGAATCAGAAACATACAGAGCAAGCAGTCAAATTCTCGAGTGATTTATCATGATCTTGTCAGAATCATTCTGATTCTTGAGTAAATGACTCCCAAGAGTTCAAATTAGTGGATAAAAAAAAAAACATACCAAAATCTGATTCCCAAGCAAAACACTCCTAAACAGTCCTTTTTAGTGAATTGAAAACAAATCTGAAAATGTTATAACCCTCTTGCCCAAAATTTGTAATTTTTTATATTTACTACTAAAATGATCCACATTTCTACACATTTATTCAAATATAAGTGTTGATGGAACTGAAATAGTTAAGACAAATCAGAATGACTTTCCTCCAATGCCTTTTCATCACCGAGTCCTCCTCTCCACAAAAGTATCTCTCTCTTTCTCATATTCACATATTTATACACTGATTATCTCCCTGCACACATTCACACACTCATATCTTCTCCCCTCGATGTAGCTGTTGTGGGGGTGCATCTCAAAATGTTGGAATTAAACTGAAGTGTGGCTATAAAATCCACAAGAGCAATAAAACAGACACTGTTCACCTTTACACACACATAACTAACAAAGCCCATCATGCAGTTCCCTATAAAAGAGTAAGGGCTTAGTGAGGAAGAAGGGACGGATTGGGAGCTGTTGGTAGGGGGCAAGGCCACAATAACACACAAAAAAGGACAAGGGAGGAGGCCAGGAGCAATCATACAGAAGGCCAGGAGAAGCAGGCCAGTCAAAGGAGCCCATGCACCCTCTCTCTCTCTCTCTGATACAGCGACAGCATCACCACAGGCTCTGTACAAGAGGCTGAGCAGAGTCACAACAGAATACTAATGCCAACCTGTGGAGCACAGTGTTATGACAGAGGCACCACTAAGGGTGGTAGAGTGGTAGAAGAACCTTGGACACCTGGTACAAACTGTTCGACCCCTCATCGCATACAACATCTAAACTGTTTAAAAAGCTACACTCTAACTTCAAAAGTTTGGGGTCAGCAATGTTTTTTATGTTTCTGAAAGAAATCTCTAATTGTATGTTCAAAAACTGTTATGTTGTGTAATATTATATAATTTAATATATTTTAAAATGTAATTTATTCCTATGATGGCAAAGCTACATTTTTAGCATTAATTAGTCCAGTCTTTAATATGGGGCAAAAACAAGAACGCTTCTTTTCAGACACATTTTCTAATTTCTATGATGACTGTGTATGGGAAAGTCATTTGGTTTTGAAATCCCTTGACTTGTGAATCATGAATAAACATAACATACTTTGCGAATACTCTTTCGCATTGCAAGCTGCTCATTAAAAACAAACATAAATTGTTTTAACATCTAAATGTTATAGAATACTAAAGGAATTAGAGCATTATCAAACACACTTCTTTGCTCGTACCTTGTTTAGGTTGCTGGCTGTGATGATCCACACACACTGGGAGTTGCTCTCATACTGAATGGGGAAATTGGGTGAGGTGAACGTCCCCGACGGACCTTGAAGGTTAGATCCACAAGTTTTCACTGTATAGAAGAGAGAGAGATATAAAAGAGAAAACAGTGAGGAAAAAGAAATCAGGAAAGTGCCTTTTCTCTTCAAAAGCACGTCAAAGTCTCAGCTAAATGGTTTCAGCTGCGGTCAGCGGCCACTTAATGTTTTCTACTATTGATTCGATAATTAGGAAAAAAAAGTCTGCGACCCCACCATCTCGAGGGATTGAGTTTCACTTACCGCTCGTAATGTTTTTGCGGGATTTGCACGGCTCATATTGGAATATAAGCCACAAGCCTCCACCAGTCATCCATGACCGTCTTAATTTGTCAACGATTAGCAATCCAATCAAATCCTCAGATGACTAACTTCATGCCGGCTAAACGAGTTAATTCGAAGCAGGCTTAGCCAAACACACTTGGGCCTGATTCGTCATCTTAATATAGAAACGTCAGTTATAATTTGCTAAGTAGACACGCTCTGGTGTTTCTCTCCCAAAGCCAGTGACAGTGATATCTTAAAAATTGACGACTGCGGGTTTACGCCTTCTCAAATCCAGCCTCTTGTATTTTTGCCGCATTTATCATGGTTGATGTCAAAGTGACAGGGCTTTGATGAAAAGACAAGGAGGCATTATCTCCAACGGCAGCAGGTTTCACTATCGGCTTCTGACATCTTGATTGCTTTTGAAAATGAATAACTCATTATCTCAGGCAAGCGCAGGGGATCCGTGAGGCTCCTTCAGGCCCGAAAGCATACTTTTTCCTCTGAAAGTCATTCTCTCGTCAAGGGGCTCCTAATTAGAGAAGTATCCTGTGACAAGCCCTCTCCAGTCTGGCATCCGTAATAAACCTTAGCTTGAACTGATGAGGTGTTTGCGTGAATCACCTATCAACAGCCATAAGGGTGGAATACCAATAAACCTATGTGCAGCCAGTGAGAGCTGAGGGCAAAATATGTGCGCACGCGCGTGTGTGTTTATTAATAATAACATATTTTGAAGCTTAGCAATTTGTAAACTATTACCTCATGTTACAGATGTATCTTGTGACTCATATGCATTACATGAACTGTATTTGAAAAACAAAAAAACACTAGATTTCCTTTTGGACAGAAAGTGGTACATCAAGTACCAAAAGTGTTCATCATACAAAATTGAATCTCAATGGCTTCATGCTCTCGACAGCCAATAACTCACTATGCTAAAAAAATTGCAGTTGGCACAAATCATATTTATCCCTGTTGAAAGCAATCTCTTGTTTAATGTAGTCTGAGTCACTTTTTCTCATATTTTTCACACCCCGATTTAAAAAAAGAGAATGTGTAAAAAATAATGCATGGTATTCTAAAATCCTTTTTTTCCCCTAGATTAAATAACTGGCTAATAAATAATTGTGCTAATAATTAAAAAAACTGTGATTAATCTCCTGATTTCCAACTTGTCTTTAGAACAGAATGATACAGCAATAATATCATATTTTCTGTACATACTGTAACAAATATCTCACATAGTATTTTTGTAGTTACATTGGCATCTTAGGTATGCATGACTATACGGTTACTTCAGTTTATTCATTGAATTTTACATTGTATCTTCCCAGCTGTCCATGACCCCATCAGAACATATTTCAGGGTCATGACCCACCAGTTGTGAATGACTGTTACAATATTAAGAGGTCTGTTCTATTAAGGCTTTACAATTACAAACCTCTATAACAAATTTCCCTGATTAATCACAATATACTTTTTAACAACCTCCAAAAAAAGGAGGGAAATGCAAAGGGAGGATGTCAGGTGTCGGACCCAATAAATGGAGGAACTAAAATTTATGATTAACTCAACGTACCCCCGGGATGTAAAAAAAATAACATAGATCCAGGCAATTTTCTGCATGATTTCATGTAGCATCTTCTCATTTAATTTGTGCAGCCTGTAGCTTCAGGAACAAACAGACACCCAAGTGACATGAAGGTAGTGATTTAGTCGAGAGCTAAAGGTTAGGGGCCCGCTGAGAGTTAGTTGCACAAACTTCACATGCGTGTGAGAGAGACCAAGTTGGGGTCGTGGACTCATGCAGAAAACACACTTCTCATCTATACTGAGAGGGTTCTGGAGTGAGCAACATTGCAGGGGAATGCGAGTTTCGAAAGCCTGCGCAGTAGGTGGTCATGTTCTCTGAGCGTGCAGACTCCCAACGAAGAAGGCAGCTGTCCAGATAGCTGCAGGCTCTCCTTAACACAAATCTGACACAGCTAGCAAGTTACTTGCGTGTCGCAGGATGATTTCTACCCCTGGCCACAATTTATTTGTGGCTAAACAAATGTAACATCCTTCCATCTTACTCTTCTAAAGCACTGATTTATGAATAGATTTTTGTTCAATACCTAGTTTTATGTTCATTTTATTCGACAATGAATGTGCAAATTATAACAGACCAAGCAAATTTGACAAATGAAATTTTTTCTTTTTGTTGTAAAAATCAAACGTAATAGATTTATCAACATCAAATATATCATGTTTCCGCAATTAAATATTTAACTCTCTACTTTACAAAATTACTACCTCCTTGTCACTTGGGTGCGTGTTTGTTTTTATGGCTTTAGACTGGTAAATGGTATATATAACATTTTAAAATCAATATTTTTCATTAAAATCATTTGAATAAAATGCTAGCCCACATTTTGTCAACAAACATTTTCAGTTCTAATTTGGTTGACAAGATAAACTCCGCTCTCCGGCGTGTTTTTCAGTCTTTTTGTTCTTTTTATTGGAAAATAAACGGCAGTACACACTTCTACTGTTTGTTTTACATTCTGGATTTCTCTCTCCATCATGTTATCTCAACTCATAATGTCTCTTAGTCCTTCCCACTTTTCTCTAGACGCACAATACTAGAGCTACAACACTGATGCGGTGTACACAGAGTGTCCATAAACAATTCACAAGTCCATCTCTGCTGTTATCCCTGTCGCTAGGTCTCAGTGTTGTTGTACTGTTCTTACATACTAGCGACAACGACTTATGGACAAGCTTGCGATTTAAGAGCTCAGGGAAGCGGTCCAGAAAGCTACATCAGTTCTCACAGTGACGTATATCTGCGCATGCTTGTGCCTTCACTGACAGCTCAATTACGGCTTGCTAAATGAACGGCCTTGGCTTGGCTCTCTCGCCTGTAGCAAAGCAGCCAGAGAGAAATTATCTATAAAATTAAAGGACAGGATGAGCAAACAATTCATTACTTGGCCAACGATAGCCTGTCACTTTTTATCCCACCTTCACAAAACAATGACAAGAACCCTTGCTTGTCCAAGACTGACGTTTATTACAATCAAAGCTAAACGTAAAGAGAAAAGCTAAATTTAAGGATTTAAATTGTTCATATCTGAAAAAATCCACTCTACAAGCTTTATAGAATGGTAAATTTAAGTAAAACCATTTGAGCAAGAGTGCTGGCACAATTGCGCAATATTGTAAAAGTTCAACATTGCAAGCAAGACGTTAACATTTAGTAACTTACATTGGTACTATTACATTTTAGACAATATTGTCAATTATTCTGTCTATTTGTGGTCCGCCAACAAAAATGATCACTTTACTATCCCATGAGTTTACTGGAGAGGTTTTGCAAATGGCAGTGAAGCGGTGCGACTGACACTGATGGGCCACATGACAACGATAACATGACAAATATAGTATGAAGTAATTACTTATTAAAAAGAAGTATCTGCTAAGAGTGTATGCAATTTCAGACTTGTTTTGCTCCTGTTAATGAACAAATCATTGTATGAATGACTCATTTTGAAAGAAAAGTCACGTGTTTCCACCTAATCTCGTAACAATGTACCCGCAGAAATAATCATTTAAAAATCCCCACCATACCGTCGAGAGACACCACTAACAAACTCAAGGACCAGATAAACACTTCACCAGTTTCCTTCCTCCTTTACCTATTTTTCGACCTCTTTGGTTTAAAAGTACATTAGCCTAACTGCCTACTGTGATTCTACCACTACCAAATCTTTTAATTCGAGAATATTGCCGTTTTTCTGAGAAGGAAAAAAGCTTATCCTTCAGCTTTTAGTTCTAAGAATCAAGATAATTGCCCATTGCACCAGATAAAACAACCTCCTTTATGTATCCCTTGTATATCCAGCCATATTTGCTGTTTTACACATCCTGACATTGAATCCGACCTCTGCAGGGAAAATGGGCCAAGTCAGCACCAAACATAAAGATTAGGAGACTCCAAGACATTGGAATGGGCTGAACTAAAAAACAATCGCCACCCAGAATGATCAATTACATCATTAAACCTCGAACACTGTTTCACACCTTCATTTTCCTGCATGCTGCAGACTTAAAGCCACAAAACTCATACTGAACTCATCAAAACAAACACAAACTCACATTAATATTCAATCTCATATAAGGGCACTTGTCCTTCTACATGTAGACCAATCACCTTTTCTGATTTCAAAAGACAACAATTACTGCACTTGACTCAGTACACAATACATGTTTTAAATTCTCTGTCTAATTCTATCTGCTGATAAATAAACACAAAATGAACTGCTATGACAAACTGTAAATTGCAGTTTATCGCCTGTGATGTCCCTAGGTGGCCACTTGGGGTCGCACTGTCTAGTTTCTGCTCATAGAGGTCCATAACACCTACAAAGTATGTTAGCATTCGCTTTCAGATCAATGGCAGTTGCTTGGCTAGTGCAGAGCTCTCTGGAAGGTTGAAATCTGCCATCTTTGCTCACAGGCATGCTCTCTTCCAGACAGAAGTTTTTGAGCCAATAGTCTGAGTAGTAAATGCCAATGTGACTACTCTGGAATTGGAGAAAATGACGGCCTGGCTGGCTGATGGCAGCACAAGAACATGCAAGCCCCCTTTCATTAGTGGCTATCCACAGCTGTGACTGAAAAAAAAAGACGTTTTAAGAGAGATTGGTCACTGGGAAAAAGTCTACTGTAATCTAATTAAACACATAGGCGGGGCACATAGTAACATGACCATATGACAGATTAATATCCCTTGTTATTATATCGAGTTTAATATTTTATCTAATCTAATAAAACAAAAAAAATATTGGAGATAAACTAAAACCTCAATAAAAGCCATTTATAAACCTTGTAGTTTAAAATAATTTTACATGCATAGTAATTCTGTAGCTTAACATAAGCCACTGCACAGGTCAAAACAATGCAGGCTAATACATGATAATATTCATAAAAGGAAATTATGTAAATTACATTGCACGGAAACACATCATTTGTGCAGTTTTACAACGTTCCCACCCCTGCGCAACTGGGATTTAAAACGGGCTAGTCACTTCTGCTGGATAGCTGAACATTAAAAGACGGTGCAAGCTGCTAACTAACAGATTGGAGACTAACATTAATAGCAAGATGCCCTTGTTTTAAATAAACACTAAAACAGAGATAATAATTAACTTAATTCTACGGCTAAATTAATTCATATTGTGCTTGTTTGATTAATGATAAGCGTTTAAAAATAACAAGTAAAATAAGTAAAAAAACAGAGCATCCAGTGATCCCAAAATGCTGATGAAAGTGTCTGTGTCACTCCACTTCATTTTGAGCTATAATTAAAGTGTCCTCCTGAATGATGGAGACAGTTCAATTCCTGTTTGTTTGCCCAGGGCAGCCAACTGACACTTAAAGCCATTAGGGCTGTGAAAAGCTAGAAGTCACTGCTGGCATGCAAATTCTGCTCTGAATTTTACTAGTTGCCATGGCAATACTATCAGATCCAGCGGGGGAAAAAAGTTGATTAGTAAGCTTGTCACAAGACAACTGCAAATACTCCCGAAATTAATTAATATTACCCCTTCTAACCTACCCCTTCTAGCAATAATTAATCCTACTAAGTATTCAGACCAAATATCTCTTCACGATGACTGACCCACATTCATAAGAGAGGCTGACAACCTATATAGAGGCTGTGTAGGTTTAATCTTAAAAGGATAGTTCACCCAAAAATTATTTTCGCACCCTCAAACCCATATGGCTTAGTTTCTTCTCTGGAACTCAGAAGGAAATTTAAGTAGCATATTCAAGTTGCTCTTCTTTCATACAATTCGAATGAATGGTGAGCAGGTTTAGCTGCTTAATGTGCATAAGTACATATTTAAATATTGTGTGCAGAGATTTATTGTGCCAGATTTGATGTCAGCAATAGGTTCTTACTTGTCATGTGACTGAAGTGACACACATCATATCAGATTATGCGTAAATGAGGTTTGAGGGCAAGATTTTTACAACTCTAATTTCAGTCTGTGGAACACTGTCAGAAAAAAAAAATATATATTTAAAGTTTATACCTTTTCACTGAGGCAGTACCCATAAAGGGACAACTTTGTATCTTATCTATCCCTAAAAGGTGAATATTAGTACCTTAGAGTATTAAAATGTACCCTTAAAGGGATTGTTCACTCGAAAATGAAAATTATGTCATTAATTACTCACCCTCATGTTGTTCCAAACCTGTAATACCTTTGTTCATCTTCAGAACACAAAGATGAGATCAAAAAATTGCCTTAAAAATATCTCAATTTGTTTTCATGCAGTAAATAATGACAGAATTTTCGTTTTTTTTGGGTGAAATATCCCTTTAAGGTACTACTATGAATGTTTTAAAGGGTAAATAAGGTACTATGTGACTAGCTGTTGTACACCTAAAGGTACGATTTTTGCAGATTTTTTTCAGAGAGTGTATTGTGTGGCTTCATAAAAGTTGGAATACAGTGCACAAGTCACACCAATTTTATGAAGCTTTTTTGGAACCTTTTAGAGCAGCTTCTGGTACTCATCCACTTTCATTGTATGGCAAAAAGCAGCATGAACATTCTTCTAAACACCTCTTTTTACAGTAAATGCAGTAAGTTTGGAGCATGAAGGTGAGTAAATGCTGACAGAAGCGTTTTGGTGGAAGTACCCCTTTAAACTGCAGGACTACCGATAACCACCGTCTAACTTTAATCTGATTTACACTTCTTGAATTTAAATGGACACATACACAAATGTTCAGTGTGGTTTGCAGGTAATAGACTCACCTCTACAAACAGGTCTATGATCAGTCCATGCCGCGAACACCTCCGCCACTCTCTGACACGTGATGCTCTTGGAGCCCTGGAGAACGTGGTCTTCATCACAGGTGAACTGGGCTGTGGCACCAATACTGTATGGATCAGGACCCATATGCACGTGTGCACACACACAGAATGACAAACAAATCAGATACAACACAAATCCATTAGCAAGACTGAATAATCAAGGTGAATGCTATATTTAATTTGATGCACATGGAAATTAGGCTTTTATAGCTAAAAGCACAGTTCAGTGGGCTATAACGTTGTGTACCACGGTAGCAGTCATTCATGCAAGACGCCACAGAAAAATACAGTTCGTCTTTCCAAAAAAAATTTCTAATTCCAAATGAAATATGCCATCTACTCTCAGTTCTGTGCAACGCACATACACAAAGAAGTTTGAGAGAAAAGTATTGCAGCACGCACAAGAGGGGGATAAATAAATGAAAGGATATCAAAAGAGCGTCTTATCCTCCTTACTAGCGTACAATCAATACTGTGGTGCTTCTTGATACTTTAGAAAAGTCTAGTTTGAAGCTTCCTCCATTCCTTCAACCTGTGGTTGAGCAGAACTCAACAAATCCACTCAGCAAGCGCCGACACTTCCACATTTTGACAATCCTACACCTTCATTTGAGGAAACATGTTGCGCAATCTAGTGTGTAAAACCTTCTGCTAACAAACATCAAACGCTCCCGCAGAATTCGCTGGGGTTTTTCTGCAATCCTAAAGCCATGTTACACAAAAACCTGAAATAACATCAGGGTCACACTTTGAATCGACTAGCCCTAATTAGCGGTAAAGCCATGCTCATATTGTCAGCTTCCCTGTGGAGCTGGTATTAGCATGACATTGGGAAAGTCTTGGAAGAGCCTGGTCTGGAGAACATGATTTATATGCTCTGGGAGTGCTAAACAGAGGACACTACTAGAAGATATTCAGATGTTACAATATTAATGACAAGTATCTGTGTAGAAGCGCTGAATCCATAATACAGGTTTCTTCACTTCTTGGAAAACTGAATATGTAAGGGCTGACTGTACATTATCCCAGTTATTACACAACTAATAACTTCCATACTGTATGTGGACATTATATATTGACTTGAGTTGAAATTAATAATCTTAAAGCTTCTGCTAAAAAAAAAACAATCAGTACAGCAAAAAGACAGTATTACAGTATTTTGTCTGCATGTATGATGGCGAATATTACGAAACATCACAATGCTGCGACTGACCAATATGAATGTAATTATTAGCATCTCCTGCTGGCTTTCTTTGTGAAGAATGTGGGAATAATGGTCACCAGATACCTTCTCGCGAAGCCATTATCGGGACACACAGTACCTAAGGGTGATTACCTAAAGTCGCTGCCAATGCGCTTGCCGTTTTCAGGTTCCCCTGGGTCTGGACAGGAGTTAGAGGCCTGTTTGATTCCTCCTTCGTTTACTGCGAATTCAGAGCACAGTTTACCATTAGACACATACATACGGATAAATATCATATCTTCATGCAAGTCTCATGCAAACGGTTTCACAGAACTGCTGACACTAGAGGTGGAACGTAAACGTGAACACAGACAAAGACACACAACGCACACATCCTCGAATTATCTAATTGATAACTTAACACATCCCCACAAATGTTTCTCAGTGCAGTTGTCACTTTGTAAGAGTGTGACTACTTCATCGAAAGTGGTGTATCTGCTAAATCCCAGGCCGTATTAACAGCTTTTCATACTAAATTGAGGGCACACTTTATTATCTGTGGCATTAATAGTAGATTATACACTATGTTAGGGAGGAAAAAAAGCTGACTTAAGAAGTGATTCAAGTGCAATATGCAGAAAATGTACACACACACACACACACACACACACACACACACACACACACACACACACACACACACACACACACACACACACATACACATACACATACACATACATACGTACATATATTATATACTCTCTAAAAATGCTAAGACTGAAGGTTAGAGTGGTTGGCATGGGCCATGTGACTAGTCTGAAGATGAGTAATTTTGATAACTTTCTATCTGGGGCCGAGAGGACTGTGTCACCTCTCATTTTCCAACTGAGTGAATGTGACTTCAAATGCAGCCCTTTACACACACACTTGTAGGTGTATAGTGTGAGGAAATTAATGCACAATTAGTATTGCATTTAACCATGCAGTTAAAATATGCTGATTACTACAAAGAGAGGTCTCAACATAATGCAGAAATAGTCACTATCATCAGCATGCACACAAGCATAGCACTGCAAAAAGAGAATGACTCCCTGTATTGAAGCCATTCACTTTTTTATGCATCCTGAACTATTAAAGAAGCTCCAATGACTCTACAGTGCAAATGCAGAATTTGACCCTTTTTTTTATTTCATTTTTTTATTGTACCATCTTATATCACAGTGTTAAGTGGATGCATTTGCATTTGTTCAACTGTCTCCAAAACCTTTGATTTTTAAGATAAATCTAATGAGGAACAGTGGCTTCCTCTAATTTATGTTTACTGATTCAAACTTGTAAACACCTGCTGGATTTAAATGAGGCTCAAGATGTCCTGTCTCTCCAGAAATGTCTTTCCACTGAATAATGTAAATGTGGTCTTGCCACAGGACGAGGAACTCTCTAAGACTGAAGGATGTCTACTGATGGGGTAATTTATTTGCACACGCTGTTCCTGTTGTTTTAGTGGCAATTTACTAAATTATGCAAATGTTGGGACAAAAAAGACTTAATTTAAATACTCATGACGCAGTTTTTCTTCTGAAGTTGTGTGCTAAAGTTCTGCAGCTGTTTAGTCAATTTATCCCGCAGGTCAAAGGTAATGACATACATTTAATGTCATACAAATGGACAGCACAAGATAAAGCAGAAATTATATTGCATTGTTCATGTGTTTTATTTTTTTAGTTTTAAACATGATCATTGACTGACTGTGAGGAAAAAGAACAAGAAAAAGATGGAAGATAGACTGATATATTGTTTTTGATTCACCTCTCTCGAGCAATATGAAAATTAGCCTCATTTAAAGCTGCAATGCACATCAAAGCTGTTAGAACTTAAACTTAAACATTATGCACTTTTCTGCAAAGTCAGTCACCTCAACCTGTTTTTCCTCCAAGTATCAATTTTCATGCTTTTTACAGATTCTATCTGGCTTCTTCATTAACTATTAAAGGCTCTGGAAAGGTGCAATGGGAAAATGGAGCATATGCAAATGTCAAACCAATACAAAGGTTGATTTTGTCAAAGCATGGGTGAAACTGTGACTAACATCAAAAGCAACAGATTGTCAAAATGTGATTTTCCTGTATTTTGCAGAGCTTTGAACATTGAGATACTCAGCCCACACTGTGACTAAGTTAATTATCATTTATATTCATGCTGTTAATCCATGCTTACTATTTCAAATCAACTCCCACTTTACCTGCCAATTGACATGTACGATTTTAGGTTAATATGTAAATTAATGTACAAGGATTTTTCTTCTAAAATGTAGTTTCAGATGGTATGTAACGTCACATTACAAGACTTCCCAAAAGTATTTCATGTCAATTACCTTAACACTTTTATGTCTCTCTATAAAGTACAAAAATGTATTCTAAAATTTTACATACACAGTGTCTTATGTGGCATAATTTATCCATTGATGCTTTCAAATTATTTCATATTACTAAAGAACTAAAAAACATGGTGCCTATAATGTCCAACTGCTCCAAAAATTGGTTCTTTAACTCAGGAATCAGGAAAAACAGCTTGACTTGCCAGATTTTGAATTGAATGGAAAACTGCAGGATGTGATGAATGTGGACTCGTATCGGTGGCGACAACAGCAAATAACAAAAACTACACATGAAGAAATTAACATGTTGTGATTTAAGACAGACGAAAACAGACAGTTTCTGATGAATGTCTGTAATATGTGAGATCGGGTAAATATTATCACTCTATCTAGCTCTCTGTCTATCCTAATTTCATTTCCTAATTCCCCAGTCACCAGTCCAAACATCCATTCAAATAATGATTCGTCTCTGAAAATGGCCACAAACAAACAAATCAACCCTGAATGTCAAGAAAAAAAAAGTTTGCATGTTTGATTCAAAATCATTGCGAAACATTCAATAACATGACTGAGTGTGGGAGTACTGTGAATTGTGTTAAAAATGGCATTGTTATATCTGCACATATGTGCAAGGTATATTTACAGACATGCGTGGGATTTAAGTTACATTTTCTTGCTTGTAAAGCTAACAAACACTGTGATACTTTGAGCCCTTCAAGTGCACTGGATTTGACTCTGCTTGTATATGAAAACTGACACAAAATGAGATTTTCCTCTTACTCTGAAAGAACAATTACATAAAAGCCTTTAGCTTTTTTCCCAAGCAGTTGACAATTCATTTTATCGAACATAATAAAGTTTAGTTCATGCCACTAATGCAAATAAAGAAATTTACAACAGTGCTAAAATTACGATAATTCTAATTAATATAACTCAACACTAACCCTAATGCCTCTGATATTTAAAAAAAATAAATGAAGAGATTATTTATCTTCTGTCATTTGTTTGAGAATATGCATGCCCAAAACAACATTTATCTATAACTTTAATATAGGGATAGTTTTCAGTAGTTTTGTCTACAGAAGTGTCAATTTTGTGCTTCAACTTTAGACCTCATTTTACTGTGTAATGAGGCATTCAATGATATTGTCTTTGGGCTGAAGGGCTGACTGATGTCTTGACCGTATACCTTTTGGAGGAAGCTTGATCAAATTTGGCCCTGCTTTTGGATGTGAGCCAGTCCTGATTAAAATAAATAAATCTCCACTAAAATGTGATTAAAATGCCCAAAATGCCTCTCAAGTCTTTGTGGTAAGACAACACTTCTTTCCTAGCTCACATCCTTTGTAAAAATGCCTCGTGATTTTCTCAATTTTCTTTTATTCTCAATGTCAATTAGCCATGATTTCTACAGAACCATTTATTCTCCTGATTGAATTTGTGACCAGTTATAGTCTGATGTAATTCCTCTACCTTCAGCTGAAACCTCTTCATTGTAACTATAACTGAACATAATGAACTCTCTGGGAACTGAAACGTGCCAAAAGTTAGTACGTTTAAAATAGTCACACTAGAATTGTATCTTGTTATATTGTATTGTTCAGTTGACCTTTGTGATTAAGCCTTACAGTCAGAAGAAAAATCATAATGAAAAACTTTTAAAGTGACAGTACGCTGTTTTGAAAACAGCTTAACTGCATATATAAAAATGTACTGAAGTACCAGTGAATATAACTCAAAACAGTGATAGTTTAGTATTAACTAAACTAGTTACACCCCAACATCAGTCTCTTTTTCATGCACAAGTGCTGTTGCTAAGAAACTTCTTCTCTAATACTTCATACATCAAAACACATTCGCTTAAAATCAGCAGCATTTTGTTGAAGAAGATGAAGAAAACTAATAGGACCCAACTGGCCGTGTGAAAAAACAAAACATGTTGAGGTCAGGGGACTGTCTTGGCGTTTAACTTGCTGTTTTCTTCTAATGGGCTCTGAGCTGAAGCATCATGTTGCAGTTTTCACCATCCATCAGCCTGGGAGAATTTAGGGCTTTCAGTGGAAGTTGGGGGTTATTTTAGTGCACTTCTTTTTTTCCAGGTCCTCCTTTAGAATTATCCCTCTGCTATGTTTAGAAAAGTTGCCTTTTTTCTCACATTCAAGGCCAGTGGAGTATGAAACCCACAGGGCTTTTAGAGCTCAATCAACAGTCAGAGAAGCAGAACTCTCTGTGAGACCTGTTATTCTCATTCCCTGAAACTTACCCTCTGCCTCTCTTTCTCCGCATCCCTCTAATTCACACAGACAAATACATACCCACACACACACACTCTTGATGAAACACTCTCTTGACACTGTATCTCACACAACACATTCAAGCACAAAACATTCATAAATTCAAAACACACACATCCCTAGCTAAACTGTCTTTACTCTGTGATAGGAACTGACGGGTAAATAGAAAAACTTCATTTTCAGAATCACATTCACTACCTTGCACAGTATAAAGTGTATTCTACATAATCGTATGAATAAGGAGGTGATCAAGTACTTATGAGCATATTGCATAGACTTTTCTATTGTTAATTTATTCACATGTGGCCAATTCACAAACAAATCACAAATAAAACATAGCTTTATATAAATACTCAATGCTTCATGCCCTTTCTTGGACCTCGCCAACATGCGTCAGGAAAAAATGGGGCGTTCAGGTGGACACATAAACAGGGCGAGCAAGTGAACAAGCTATTAAACATGCAGTCACATGCAATCACTTCCACATGATAAATGTAAACATGTGCATCCATGAAGTCATGCCAAATTATTGACAAAATCTGATTCCATATAGCCAATAAAGAAATATACCGGCTGGTTTGACTGTAAACAGATACACCTGGTTCAAACTAGCAAAATGTTGAAACCAATTATATGAGCCTTTGTAATTCACTACAAAAATCAGCCTTAGGCAGATGTAGGCACTGGGAATAAATAAATAACATAAAAATACATATTTAAAAAATAAACCTCCATAGAGTTTTGCAGTTTTGGTTTATTATTGAAAACGGATAGCTAATACCTGAGATATCTGACTTCAAATAAAGATGGAAAACAGTTAAGCTGAGCTGTTTTTAGGTCTGAAAGGTAAATTTAATAAAGAATGCTAATAATAATAATAATAATACTTAATTATAATTATTAGGACAGAACGCTAGAGAGCGGAACAGGCACAAATTTTAAGCAACTCCATGTTTTATATGAGATTTTTTTTTTTTTCATCTGTATTCTGCATTTGAATACTTATGTGTTTACATGATCACAGTATCTTGAAATATTGCTTCATAACTACAGAGAAAGTATGAAAGGTCAATGATTGCTCAGTCGACTGCAAACATTCCATCTTAATTCTATTAACTGCATGATGTCATGGAACACCGACATTTATGAACACATTTTGTTCCTATAACAGAAAATTCTTTACGCTTCAGGCTCATTTGCTTTCTAACACTAGATTCTGAATGCGATCAGGCAAGTTGCATTAACAATGAAACGAGATGAACTCTCTTTTCAGAAGCACATGTTTAAAACATATTCCAAAAGCATTAGAGGGGAGTCACTAGCTGTGCTATTTGGCTTCTCTTGTATCCACTTGACATGTAAGCAGTACAATTGAAGTACAGAGTTCAATTTAAGGTCATTTTAATAGGGATCTATGAACAACACAGCACTTTAAACCATTACACCCATCTCTATAAAGTCTAACAAAAGACCCCCGACCTGCAGGTGTTTTTGACAATACGCTATAAATATAAAGTATGTGATTGGGTATCTTTAGTATAACAATCCCATAGCAATATATTTAAAGCTAAACTGTACCGAAAGCAATTTTACGCATTTGTTTTTTGCATATTCTTTGCCTGTCTTATGAGTCTAAAAAAAAGTAGCACTTTGGAAAGTGCTAAACCACATTTCTGTTAGCCTTACACTACATCTAAAAGGCCACACTGCTTCAAATTCCCTCAATAGCTATAAAAGTAAAAAGCTAATTTTACACACAGAATGGAAAAGGCCTGAAATTATGGAAGGGCTGCTTACAGTGCATTATTCACAACAATATGCAAGTTACAAGAAAAATAACGTAATAGTGGATATTTCCCATGTTTGACAGCTGCAATCTAGCTTGATAACTTTCACAATGGGTACTAGATCAGAACTGCATGGTGCAAACATTGCTCACTGTGTTGTGTTGTTGACGGACGGAGAGACTGCTGGTTTGGAAATGGCAAGAGAGATTGGTCATGCAAGCAATATCAGCAGATAACGATCCCCAAATAAAGCAATAAAATAAAAAAATGAACCTAAATCGAAAAAACATGGCACACTCTGACAACACAAATATATTCAAAGGAAAATAAGAAGAGCACAAGCAAACCAAAAAAGAAAAGAGTCAATTAAAACAAACATGACATTGTTGAAGATCATTGCAGGTGTTTAAATATTTGGTCAATGGGATACATGCTGTAGTTTATCTCAAGCTGAAGTGACTGTTACTGCACATCTACAGCTAATTTGCAATGCTGGACTGTCTTTCAGGAAAAAAGAAAAAAAGAAACAGAAAAAAGTGTACTCTAACTATAGAACAAACTTTTCCCTTTTCCATTTTAAAGTGTAAGTTGATATGTTCATAATAAAGGGGATTTCAAACCCCCAAAGGACTTAAAAATTTAAATTAAATGAAATATAATTACAATTTCCAGTACTTTCCATAATTTTCCATATTTCCCTTAAGTACAACATAAAATAAGCAATATATATATATATATATATATATATATATATATATATATATATATATATATATATATATATATATCATGCTTACTATTTTTCTCACACAGTGTAAATGAGTTTTTATGTGTCAAAAAATATCTGGCTTTTTATTTTATTTATTCCATACAATAATATTTACCATTATATTTAGAGATTATTGGCGTATAATTTTTAAAAACCCCTGGTTTGGGGATTTGAAAGAGCTATTAAAGTCTATAGGGCTGGCTCCAGCTTAGTGCAACTGTTTTAATAACTGTATATATACTGAATTAAGTAGTGAAATAAAATGTTTCAGAGACACGTGAGTGCATGCCAGAACATTAAAGTGAAGAAACATGAATTTAAGTTTCATGGCACTGTCTTGTTTAATTAAATTATGGATAGGTGCTTAAGTGAACTATGCTCATATATGTTTGATGTCTGTTATATAACTTGCAAGGTTAAACATTTTCTGTACTTAAACAAATCCATAATTTCTAAAACTAACCTTCTAGACTAAAGGCCATAAAAACAAATCTTTGTTTTTGAAAGTAAAATGAAGAGCAGCTAAGGCAAACTGGATGTTGATATAAAAATGATAGGAATTTACGACGCATAAAAAGAGCGCAGATACCACGAGCCACAAGGTCACTCCCTCATTACGGTGTACAAATCACAATTTTACGGTAAACTGCCATTCATGCATTTGAGGAAATAACTCTCAGTGGGGGGTTAAATTAAATCGGCTGGAAACTTCTGCTTGTGAGATATTCGTGGGAACTGAAACTCATTCGTGATTTCGCCGATAAATGCTTATCAGCACAAGATGATCTTGCAATGATCTTACAGTCACTGTTTGCTGTAATCGACTCCAAACGAGTAACACAGATTTACCATAAAATAGTAACAAAGGGTAGACTCACAGATAGAAAACTTGTTGCTGTTGTCTTTGCCAGGGAATAATTTTACTCCTCTAGATTTGAAATCTACAGACCTTTTCACTAGTTAAAGGGGAAAAAATGAAACAAAAAAACATGAAATCAGGTGAAACAGGTTTTAAATAAACTTGTAAGCATTATAAAAAATAAACCATCATCAAGCGCATGAGAGAGAAGAGCAGAAAAGTATAGCAGTGTCAACAATTTCCAAAGTGCTCTGCAAACAGAAAATATGGGCATGTGTTGAATAAAAGGCAAGGGCATAAAATGAAAAAGTGAGGAAAAAAAGATTAATAAAGGAGTGGAGGGACAGGACTTCTGTTCAGTTGTCAACCTTGACAAGGGGAAGATTTCAGCTTGCGCTGCATGTCTACACCATTCGATGTGAAGCAGACTTTGTCTAATGCCTCTGTGAAGTATTTTGGGCCACAAATGTCTGCCAAGGTATTCCTATGGGGGAAAAGTGGCTGTTTGACATGCATGCAGACAAATGGCACGGTCCTTAGGGCTAATCCAGACAAGCATGTAGCCCAGCATGTCAAAGGTCAAACAGAAGTCTTGTTGGGAATGCAAACGCTCATAATAATAATAATAATAATGAAGATGATGATAATATTAACTAGTCCACTCTGAATATTTGTTAAAACATTGTGGAAAAAGCTTTATTTGCATTAATGCCTCTTCTTCCCTTTGGAAATGGTGCATGTCATTAAACAAGCTGACTAATAAATGCATAATGAGTGCAAAGCAACGGAAACAATTCCTGGTCATCACATTAGTTATGGGAAGACCGACCTGAAAATGAACCCTGGCTTTGCCATCAGATGGAGTGATGTGACAGTGACTAGGACTCGGTAACAGCCAGGTTAAACCGACGAAAATGAGAAATTCCATAAAATGTTATATGAAATTAGTGTGATTTTTTGTCAGTAAATTTGTCTTTGCCAGTTAAATGTGTAATCATTCAAACAGATGGAGCTATAAGCAAACAACAGCCTTCATTTTATACTTTAAAACCGCATCTGTGATATTATTGGAAATGGGATTTATACATTTTCATTGAAAACAACTGTTACCCCCATAATAGAGCTGTAAATGTTTGTCTCTTCAACTGAAATGCATGTCATGGGGAAAAGAGAACACGTTGGGGCTCTAAACTTTGTGTAAATCTGAGATGTAGTATTACCGTACAGAGCCATGCAAATACACATTCAACAATGGCTCTACTTCCTATAAAGATACAATACATTCATCTTTCAGAGGAATAAATATTCCATTTTTGATAAAGAGGGGCCTAAATGTGACAGTTCAGGCAGCCTATGAATATGAATGAAATACGATGTTTGCCCACCCTTACATAATCTTTTAACAAACACTGTTCCAGCATATGCAACTTCATTCTTCAAAACCCTTTGATCGGTCCATACACTTTCACAGCTAGAAAAGCAGTGATTTGAGCAAAATTCCACCAATAAATAAATCAACAAATATAACTACATACTAAAGAATATTTGAAGTTTAAAGTACACTTACAAAGAACATTAATTAATAAATGGTCTGGAAACAATACATTTTAGACAACATTTGAGGCATAGTGTTGCTAGATACAGAATATAATTGACTCAATCCGTACATTTTGTTAAATCAGATGACAGCTGCAGCAAAGCATTTACAACACAAGTAAACCAGGTCAACATTCCAGAGTGCTGAAAAGCAGTAATGCAAAGCCTGCATTTTTGTTCAAGACTTGCATGAATGATTCAGTAAAAACCTGTTTAGTATTTGAGCTGTTAAGTTATCTAAACCATCATTTTAGAAGTGGTAATACTTTTAAGGTGGATGAGAGCGAGTTGAAATTATTTTCTGTGCTAATCAGCATTATGCCAGAATGAAAATGTACAGACCCAGAGCATTATTATAAAGTCATCCTTTAGTATTTCGAAGTTGCTGTATTTAAACTGTTTTTACAGATGTCCCTTTTTTAACTAAACTGAATGCACCTATATCTGTTTAAGAATGATAGGTGATTATAACACACCTACAGTATCAGCTGAAAATGGAATCATTCTATCAACTCCTAATGGAATCTCACTTTCATTACTGAGCACCCATTAACCACCCACTGGATCAGCCCATCACCATAAATAAATAAAAACCAATGAAAAACTGATTTCAAAAAGCCTTCAACATGAACCTATTTAGCATTCATTTGAATATGCTATTGACATAGACACACCCAGATCCAAAGGTTTAGTAAATTATTCCGTAGATGGAAATTTGCTCTGGCACCTGTTTCTACTTAAAAGGTTTATGCTGAATAAATCATTTGACACGAGGCCTGCAAATGAGACGCTCTGCAAATGACAAGACATTAAAACTGAGGAAAAGACTGTTGACCTTAGACAATGACGTGACATTAAACCACTTTTAAAGGTACATTAAAACACACTGAAATTACACATAATGCTAATTGCCATAATACTTCCTTTTTGCTACCTTAAGAAAACAAATCTAACCTTAAACTTCAGTCATAATCACAACTCTCTTAAGCTGTGGCACATCATCCCATTAACACTGGATGTTCTATCATTATTATAAACTTGAGTAGAAACACTGACATAAAATCACAATACACGTGATTAATTAGAAATTTTGGCAGAAACGGGCTATACACCAGAATGATGACACATTGAAAATGAAATGAAATCCATTTTTCACCAGTTATTATCCCAAATGATGTTTCAGCATGTCTTTCAATCACTTATGTCACTTTAGACATCTCAAGTAATTTGCTTATTGCTTCTTGAGTATCGCAAATGGCGCAAAATGTTGTACGCCATCAATAAAACTAAGATCAGACTATAAACACCCCAGACAACACATTAAAACACAAACTCATTCATTACAATTCCCAACCAACAGCCTGTATGCAACATCAGCGATCTGTATTGGCAAATGCACACATGCATGCTAAATACAGTATATTCTAAGGAAAAGAAGCTGTTCTGCATTCCTTCTACCCCAAATATGCATCTATATAGGCAATAAAGACCAAGCTTTCCGCAATTACTGTCTATTACCTGTCAACCCAAACTTTCCTCAAATTCTTTATGGCACCGAACTGACATTTTACATCTATAATTAGTCATTTAACATTTTCCTGAGCCTCCACATGTGTGACAAAGGCATTTCAACACCTATTCGGGCTAAGAGCGCTTTTCAAACACTAATTAATTTAAAAATTGAGCAGCTGTCAGCAGCTAACCAAGGTCAACATATTCATGGTTTCTTGGAAATGACTGCTCCACTGAGCTGCACAGGATGTGATGGGTACAAATCAAATCTTCAAATCCCCATTGCAAGGAACTCATCAACTCAAACCCAACTACTTGTGATGGGTTCGAAGCTTTGCTATCACAAACATTTGTTTTTCTTGTTGCTGCAGACTCGAACCTTCATCTGTTTGTTCTGTTAAAGTTAAGCGAAGATTTCAAAACACAGTCAACAAGCTACTGCATGAAAACTCCAGGTGAGAGTGCTTTGAATCTGCTTTGCCTTTCGTTTTATATGTACATTGGCTCTTACAGGTATCTTTGATGTGATCTCAGACATGTCCTTGCATTGCCACCTTATCTCTCTGCCGAGTCCCTTGGCAACCTATCCCCATGTCCATCTAGTCAAGGATAGATTACAGTAATTGTTTTCCGCCCTGGATGTCAGATTATTAGCTGGACCAAAGTCAAGCGTGGATCCTGTGCACCATTTGTTATCGGATAGGAAATAGTGATACTATCATATTTCCCTGCCATAAAATTGACCTTCACCTTCTTACTGTGAGGGCAACATTACATAACATCTCAGTTATGACTATATCAGCAACAGGGCCACACAGGTCTAGCATCTGATTAGTATTCTTATGGTTTAATGCAAATTACAATTCGTCGACCAGCTTTCATTAAACAACCGTCTCTAATAAAACCGTTAAGATAAATGATGAACAGAGCAGAAGCATAATAATACTTGCGGAATACTTGCCACTTTCTGGCCATTACTTCATCTGAAAGCCTCCCTGAGTGAATTCTGACATAACTCTTGGATAAATCTCCTCTGATGAGACCAAGCGCGCTACTCTTGTCTAGAAGTAATGGCAACACTGAGAGCCATTAGAGTTACGGATATATTTTTCTCCTGGGGACGTTTACCCTTTAAAGACTTATATACCCCTAAGGACTCAGACGCTTACAAAACCTCTGCATTATCAATGAATAGTGGATGGCATTTTCTTTAATGGAGACTTTCTTTTGTAGATTGAGGGTGGGGGCGTCTAATATCAGCTGTGGCCTCAGGACGGTCTTATTTGACCTCTGCAAGCACAAAACTCAATCACAATAAAATTTATATTTCAGTTCTTTTATTTACAGTTACTGAAGTCGTTCAAGTAAGCGAGAAGAAAACTGTAAATGACCTATGAGGTGAGATAAATACTCCTTATGTTCTTAAATTGAGCAGTTTGATGAGCCAGTGTTGCTCAGGGGTAACTTTGATTGTTATTTCTGCTTCTGTGAATAATCTATACAACAAAAAACCCTTCTGTGTGCCCTTAGGTTGCTTATATATGAGTAAACATTAATAACCACTGCCGACCAGTAAAGAAAATACTAGCTGTGCATTTGTTGATCCATTGCCACTTTTGATAATAACATGTTGGCTATGATAACCATGTCAAGCATTGCTCTGTCCAGAGAATTATGTACCGTATGTAAGAGATGATCCATAGGTGTTCATTATATTATGTTCTAAATATAAATTATTAGCCACTCTACAGTCAAAGCAAGTTTTTATTTTCTCTCCTTATAAACATTAAAATCATCAGATTTCCTGCTGTTCTTGTAAATGATTCTGTTTAGAGAAGCTCTTCATGCTTATTTAGCTTGGTTATCAATCAGAATCCAATGTTCCTTTATCCAAAATAACTAGATAAAAAAAAACAAAAAATTTCAAGACATTTTTTTCCACTTAGCAACAGCTCAGCCATTTTTAGAGCAGAAGAGAAAGGGAAATTCTGCTCTAAAAATACTGATACTGCCGTTTATTTGCATGGACTGTTTACGCTGGTTTTATCCACTGCAGAAGGAAACCATTTCCTGTGAATGTTTGTGACTTACGATTGATTAGGTTTAGTTATAGGTCAACAAATAAAAGAATAACAAAACAATTTTGCACAACAAACCATGTGTTTATATTAGTGCTGTCAAACGATTAATTGCGATTAACCGCATCCAAAATAAAAGTTTATGTTTACATAATATATGCGTGTGTGCTGTGTACATTTATTATGTATATATATAAATACACGCACATGCATGTATATATTTAAGAAAAATATGTTACATTTGTATATTAAATACATTTATATATAATATAAATTATATAAATATAAATATTAGGGGTGTGCGATAAAAATGATATCTTCATATTTTTGGGGATTCTTTCGATAACGATAATTAGTCGATATTTTGCCGAGTGTGTTATTGTGCTGATATCTGACTACCGTGGACAGCTGCAGTTTTTGATATTCTGCATATTCTGTGTGGTCAGTTCACATCAGTGATAGAAATTAATCTTTTCATATAAGTTTAAATTGATATTTACCTTTTATGGGCAATTTTACCTTTTTTCCATTTTTTTTTTTTTTAAAAAGTATGCATCTTTTGAGTCAAACTGTTACATTTAATCAGTCAATTAGAATAATAAAGACATTTAGGCTGTTACCAAACAAATTAAACCAGTATCAACAAAATCGATCTTTGCAGAAGTTGCATCTGAAGTGGCATTTAGATGTATTCACACACTGTTTAGGACATGGAGTGCTTTAACCTGCAGTTACAAATGCATAATGTTTTGATATCTTAAACATAACACATTAAATACTGATATTTTAAATTATTTTAAAATGAAAAGATACTTTGAATGTGAAATTAAAGTCACCAGTAGGTGGCAGCAAGTCACTGTTAACAAGTGAGTCATTGCGACTGAACCAAATCATTTAATGGTTGATTCATTCAGGAACGAAACAACATCGTCATGTTCCTCAGAGATGCAAAACAGTGCTGTAGCTGTTTGGAATTATTTTTTTGTTGGCGAAATGGAGAAAAAACAGGCGATATGGTGTCTAAAACGTAAGTCTCTTAATATTAACATATTGTTTATTGAACTGTTGTATAAAATCAATATCACAATCATGCTTATTTTTGAACAAAAAAACGGCACTCTTCGTGTGATTGTAACTGTATGAAATGATATATATATATATATATATACACACATTTTCTGCCCTCATATCTTGAATTTTGTGATCATTCTTAATGCATTTTAATAGACTGAATCATGCAGTGAAAGAACACACTCTAAATGCGCACGCGCTCTAGTCTAGACTTCCCGTAATGAATGAGTGCTCTCTGTAGGGGTGTTTTGCAAAGTACTCGATAATGTCAAATTGCACAACGTTAAAACAACAATTAGGATATTATCGCAGACGATATATATTGCACACCCCTAATAAATATATACATGTAAATACATGCAAATATTTTCAAAATATATAATGTATGAGTTTATATTTATATAACAAAAAAGTTTTATTTTGGATACAATTAATCACGATTAATCGTTTGACACCACTAGTTTATATAATTATGACACTAAATTACAAGAATATAATAAATACTAATTCGCAACGTCAAACGTGTTTTTCAACATTTTATGAACAAAAGTCAATGGAAGTTTTCCTTCCAAATCTCAAAAAAGTAAAGTTTCTCAAAAAGTATAATGTTTGCCAGCACCTAAAACTGAAATTCAATTGAACCGAATAATCTACAAAACAAGGATTGCATAACAAGGATCATTAAGATGTTTAATATTCACCTTTTTGATTTGTTTATTTTTTCTTATCGTTTTTTCCCTTGTTTTAAGTATGAATTAAACAACAAATATACATAAAACAAGAAAATGTTGCCAATGACGTAAAAAAAACAAAACAAAAAAAAACAACAACAACTTGGATCTCTGACGTCTCAACGTCTTATTTATTTATTTAATTAATTAATTAATTTGCTAACTGCTAATTACAAATTAAAATGATTTTTACAGTGTTGACTAGAAAACTGTAAGCAGAATGTTGCTGCCCTGTACAGATGGTGATGGGCAGTTTGGCACTGAAATATTCAGTAAGAGTTTCTGGGACTCCACTCTGTTGCCCAAAATTGAGACAATGGTGTGTGTTTCTACTATATGTCAACTTGTTTATGCATAAAGCCCATGCAGGCACAGATCCAAAAGACAGTGAAGCCAAAGTTTGAAATCTATTATTTTAGACCTAGCGTTGTTCAGTCAAGACACTATGCTACAGTTTATGAAACACTGATAATGTGATATTCTTTATTTTATTATGTTGTTACGCCAATATGTCAACAACTTTGATCTCCATATTAGATTCATTTCACATTTCCAATTCTTCAAATCAAAGGCTACACTGCTCAAAAGATTATAACGTAAATGTTCCACTTGTTTGACATTAAAGAGGACATTTGAAATGCCCAACTTAAGCACAGCAGGCCGAAGAGTAGGGCATTGCCTTCATTACAGACTGTTTGCTGGAGTTTCTGTAGCACTAATGGCATTAAGTTAAGGAAATTCCTGAGGAATGGTGTTTGACATAGACCTCGTAGAGGCCAGCCAAATAATTACTCCCTCAGGTGAACTGTGAATCCAGTACGAACATGCAAGATTGTAACCAGTTTAAATGGATGGTGGCAGGAGTGACCATCAAAGGAGGACTTTATTAGATGTGGCATCCACTCCAGGGAAGGCATGACAGAGAACCTGTGGCCACATACGGATTTCAAGTTCTATTTCTAACTGACCTACTCTCAAAAGTGAGTGAGAAGTGTTGCAGAGTGCTTGCTGTGTCATCAAAAGCTACAAGACCAAGTTTGGTAGAAGAACTCTATTTGCACATTTGCAATTCTTATTGGCGTTATGAAAGCTGGCTCCCCTGGCCCTTTGCCAACATCTTTGCCCTAGTTTACATGACTTATCTTGGATTATTCTTCATTATCATGCTCACCTCTAAATGACTTAGGCTTGAAGGAGAAGTTTGTTTTGCATTTTTGACACCACTACCATCTGTACATGCAAACTACCGTGTTTATTTAGTTGCTTTGGGGGTTGAATGATGTCTTACTCTTAACACAATAAGGCATTTCATTCTTGCAAGATGCATTCGCATTCTTAATGCAGACAGAAACAAGCTGCTGCTCCCTGAGTACCTGAGCAGAAGATAAAAAACAACAACAACAAAAAAAAAAACACTTAAGAAAACCTTAAGGTAACAATACATTTTCCGTTAAAACCATTTTTTTAAAGGCTAATTCACACTGCACTGGCAGACATTCCAGACATGAAAAATGCCAAGATGCTCATTCGCTGAAAAACAAGTGCGACCAATGCCAACAGAGGCAGACACTGACGGATGTGTCTGTTGCCATTGGTTGGTGTTTGTCATTGCAGTGTAAATTGGCCTTAAGATGTTTCTTGCAAATAATTGGCCTTAAGAAGTTTCTTGCTATTAGGGCCAGCACATAATTTATTATTTAACATTTAACATTGAACATTTATTTAAACAATTGAAGTGAATATATTACATAATATATTACATAGTTAAATAATATATATATCCATACAATACACTTTAAGAGAATTAAAGTGTCATGAATAGACAAGCACTGTGGCTTTAGAACAGGGTTGGGCAAAATTCAGAATCTGAGAACTGGCTCCCTTTCAATCAATGAGTATAAATTTGATTTAAATGGCCACAACCCACAGGAAGTTGTAATTGAATTTGAATCAGAAAGACAGGAAGAGGAATTTACTTAATTGTAATTCAAAGAAAGTCAACACAGGTAATGCATTCTGAGAAATTAAGGGCCAGATTTACTAACAGTTTGCACCAGCACAAGCTGTCTTCTGGTGTTAAAATTGTACTGTCAGGTTTTACTAAAAAACGCGCAGTGAAGAATTAGCACTGAAAAGGCATGGACACTTATTTTTGCACCTGACCTTACTGAATATGCATTCGTAGGAGTTTCCCTTTCAGACGCAAAAATTTATTGGGAGGAGACTATTCAAAGTAATCACGTGATTTACTAAAGTTTGCGCTTGTCAGATTACTGGGATTTGTTCCATTATTTAATGCCCAAAAGAGCATGTCTTAAAGCAAGTGGTAATTCGCGCTGCTCTGGGTAGACTGCGCTGGTCATTATGGAAATGATCTGGCTGTGTCTGCGTTCTTTAATGTGCGCATTTTCGGTAAATCGCCTGCAGAATTTGCGCTTTTTTGGACGTTAATTTGCCCTGTTTAGTACATTTTTATGAATTCCTTATTTTCTCTTTTTTTCATTCTGTTTCCTTACATTTAAACTGCAATTCTAAATCCTTTTTGTAGATGACGTTCTCTCTCTCTCTCTCTCTCTATATATATAAAGATGAATTTTTGAAGGTACTATAGACCTCCCACTCACTCCATTTTGCCAAGTTGCTGTACTCTAACTCATTATTTCATATATAATAATTTCATCAGTTCAGCTCCTGGTCAGATCTCTAGTGCCATTTTGAGAATTTGATTACATTTTATGAATGCGACACCTTTACTAGCCAGTTTTACTAGCAAGCCTTGCAGCTAGCACCACCAAGTCTTTACAGGTGATCCAGAAAACAGCAGCACGTCTGGACTTCAATCAGCCAAAGAAGAACCATGTCATACACTTTCCACTCGCTGCCTGTTGCCGCTAGCATCAAATTCTCAAGGCTCTGATTCTAGCATATAGAATTTACATTCCATCTCGTTTCCTGTGGTCAGTGAATCAACAATGCCTGGAGGAACCATCACAATGCAGCACAAGGTCACTTTCAAAAACTTTACGCTCACTGTGACTACTAACCTTCTTTACAGGAATCCAATCCAATCTTCAGAAATCGTCCGAAGACACACCTTTCAATGGAGCATATGACTAATGACCCAAAATAAAATAAAATAAAATAAAATAAAATAAAATATTTTGGGGAAAATAAATATAATTATTTTGCACTTAAACCTTTAGTCTATCATTATTTACATTTACATTTATGCATTTAGCAGACGCTTTTATCCAAAGCGACTTACATTGCATTCAAGTTACAGTTTTTACATTTTATCAGCTCTTGCTTTCCCTGGGAATCGAACCCATGATCTTGGCGTTGCTAGCGCCATGCTCTACTATTTGAGCTACAGGAAAGCTATTATATCCCAATATCCATTATACTTTTCTCTTAATAAACTAAACTATTCTTATTTCTCCATTTAATTAGTTAACAAGATTAAAAAGTGTGCAAAATGGATGGATGTTATATGAAGAAAAGCCTTTCCTTTAATAACAAAAATTAAAAACCCTATAGTAATTTTGTATATATTTGTAATGTCATCCAACTTTTTTTTTCTGTCATTACTGGTTCAGAATGAATAATGAGTAGAAGAACATGTCTACCTCATACTCTTGCTTCTGGACTCTGAGTTTCTCAGATAGAGACCCGGGTAGTCTGTGTATATTGAAGCCAAATAGCCCCTGCCAATAACAGCTTTATTTTCTGCAGATGAGCATTTCCATCAACTGGCATCTTGAACCAGCAACAGCTGGTTAATGTGTATAAGAGTGGAGCGGGCCGAAATGGAATGGGCTTCCATTCTGATGGCATCTCTTTCAGATGAATCAGTGGGCTAAATTGGATTTTGCTGGGCTGTGTCCTGAAGCGCAGTGCAGATGTTGCTTTTTGAACCCGATCACTTGTCCTGGTGATGCAGTGAGTACCTGCTATTTCACAGTCAAAACTCATGCCAGCTCAATTCAATGCAGCAAGCTTCTAATCAGCACTCTTGGATCTTACACAAATCTAACAAATCCAATCCTATAGCCAAACTTCTGCTCACGTTTTCAGTTATCCAAGATGATTGCATGTCTATTCAGAGGAATGGACACAGGCATACTGACCTGACAGGTCTCTAAAGTTACACAAAGCCTTTCTATAGAAGTACGTTTGCAGCAAGGGATAAAAAAAGGTAAATGTGGAAAAAATGTAAACTCTGAATTCATAATCGCAAGATATAAATTCAGAATTCTGACTTTTCCTCGCTATTCCAAGTTTACATCTCACAATTCTGACATTTTTACTCAGAACTCTGTGTTTACATCTCGCAATTCTATTATATATATATATATATATATTTTTTTTTTTTTTTGTTTCTGCCACAGAATAAAAAAAAAATATAAACAGTAATTGCAACTTTATATCTCACAATTCTGACTTTTCTTCTTGGAATGGTAATTTTTGTTTAAATACTGCAATTGCAAGAAAAAAATTGCTATAAAAAAGGTCAGAATTGTGAAATAATGATTTGCAATTACCTTTTTTTATTCTCATGGCAGAAAGTGGCTTTCATACAAAAATCATATATCCATGCAAATGAGGTTTGTTTTTATTGAAGGCTCAGAAAAGAATCCAAACGATCCAGTGAAGACGTATATAAATTTCCATATAAAACAACATTATGCAACACTTCTGTAAGATAATAGCATAGATATGCAAGGGTTGGCAAACAATTTCATATTTCACTCCAGACCTCTACAGAACAGCTTCCAGTGAATGGTTGTATAGACACTGGAATCGAGTTTATGGTAAATGTGTGTAAGTAGTCCACAAACACAGTACGCAGCCAAGCACATGAGGAAAATTATGGCTATGGATGACCTGTCAAAGCATAAAACTTAAAAGCGGCTTGCTTTTCGCCGTTCTTTCTTTCAATCCCCACCATTTTATTACATTTGAGCTTCCTTCTTTATGAGAGAAGCAAAAAGATAGCTCTTCCAAAAAAGACAAGACATGATTTGTTGTTGAAATATGAGTTAGTTTGGAAACAAAACAAATCAACCAAAAAAGGAAAGAGGCATTCAAGCATTGGCAACAAAAACAACACTTTTCTGACTCTGAATGTTGAAAGTTATTGCAAAAAGAGCCATGTGAGCTGAAGTCAATGACAATCAACACAGTTTTGAATTATCTTTCTCATGCTTGCATTTAATAAACATCTGGAACAAAATGATAATTGATATCAAAACGTGTTTAACATAAAACTCCAATACTCTTTTTTTGCACCTTTTATGCAACAAAAATCATCAAATCAAAGATAATTAATCGTGTAATTAATTATCCAGAGAGGACAACCGAATAGACTTTCACTACAGTGTTCACAAGAGTAATACTAGCCATGGAAACCATGCATTTGCAGTGACAAAGCGAGCAGTTTACCTTGATAATGGGCGCTGAAGCCTTTGTATCGATGGTTACTGTCAGTAACAAAGTGTAACCTCAGCCAATTCTTGTTGCTAACAATAGGAGATGGGACATTCATTCCGGATAACCTGCAAAACATGAAGGAAAGCTCTTTACATTTGTTACGGAACGTCACCCATTAACAGCGACAACAAAAAACATTTATAATAACATGGAATCTGTCTAGAGGGGCTGTAAAACTCACGTTTTGTAGATGTACAATGATAGATAGCACTGTCAAAATGAGTTTAAATTATCTGTCTGTTTAGGCCGTGAAAGTAGATGTTTGGATAGTCAATATTTTATCCTCTGAAGTATAAAACTTTCTGAGAGCTCATAATATACTACCAAGGTCACTGATCTAATATTCTGACATTTTGAGGCATGGCACTCGGGACATTTAACAGAGTACAAGCACCTTAACACTTAGGCCACCATTACTCATGAAGTGTAAGCCGGGCCAGATACGGTCAGCATGCTCCCTGGACACTTTTAAGGGGCGGTGCACACAAACTGAACATTTTGACAAGTAAAAAACATTGTGTGTGTATGTGTGTGCGCGCGTGCGCACACAGTGTGTCGTGAATCAGCGTGGTGCTGCAACAGAGGACAGAGGTCATTGTAACCCCAACCCTCCACCCATCAAAATGCTCCATCTTCATCCTACATCTGTCTCACTTTATTGATGACTAACTGGAGATGTCATTAAAGGACATGGCCACATGAATCACACTTTAATGGCCTTCACAGGCTGGAGCGGAGCCATATCATTACTGTTATCTTTCTGTCTCTCTCTTTCGCTCCCACACACACACAGGCAGTTTACATTCTTTTGCTTAGACTTAAAGGTAAAGTCTGTAATTTCTGTGCCACTAGTGTCACCACAGAGAATTATCAAAATAATTACTGTTTGTAACATGTTTTTCCAGTACAAAGTACGACTGCGAGTGTGACGTGAGTTTCAATACAGCACAGCAGTTCAACAAATAATATGTTAATATTGGGTAACGTACATTGCAGACAGTATGTCCAGTTACTGTGCGTGTTTTCTGGTCCACATACTAAAATATTTCCAAATGAAGTCAAACTGTGGCGTACATACGTGAGTCAGCGCAAAACTTACCAGTGCTATTTTGTTTCCTGAATGAATCCATGTTTTGAACGAATCGGCTGAGATAATGATTCACTCATTCATTCAAATTCAATAAGGAATTAAATTGTTGATTCAGGAAAAAAGTTTATTTGGACAATTCACTCATAAAGATTTGTCGCCACCTACTGGCGCAATGATGTAAGTTGAAAAAAGTTTATTCCTTATTTGAATTTATCAGACATATGTTGTTTACTAAATATATAAAAACAATAATAGGTAACACTTTATTTCAAGGTGTTCTTGTTACACGTTACATGTACGTCCTATTATAATAACAATTAATTATACATAATTACATGCAAGTAACCCTAAGCCAAACGCTAATCCTAACCCCAACTACATAGCAAGTGCATGTAGTTAATTAAAATTACATAGTACTTAAATGCATAATTACACTGTAACAAGGACACCTAAAAATAAAGTGTGACCCAACAATAAAAAAATAATAATGTAAAGATAATGAGATGATCAGCAGTAAGCATCTTTATTGCTTAACACATTTCACATTTAATTAAATACTATATTTAAAATAATTACAACAGTTCATCACAGCATTTTATTTTTTTATTTCTTTTTAAAGTTACTTACTATGTTCTAAAATATATGCAAGGCATTTTTTTGCATCGCATCGTTTTTCTTCACATGTATTTTACAAAAGGCCAGGGTGCCATTACATCAATTTCCAAATTACTACATGTCCCAAAAGAGCCCTACGAGATAGCAGAAGGAATTGAACTCACCCCATTGACTAAAATATTTAGATTCAGTTCAGCAAAAACACTGATTCATTTCAGATTAATTTCGTGCCTCTTTCTGCAAGTTAAACTATTATGCCAGCAGGTGGCGAGAATAATTCTTTTAAACGTTCACTCAACAGATTTGTTGAGAAAGAAACACCAAACACAGCACCATTTAAAAATACAGATAATAGAAAAACAGCTAAACGATGTCTTGACATGTATTACAAATCATAAGAGTGTAGCCTAATATAGTCTATATTTCATATTAGAAAAAAAATGTGACCTGTAGCCTAGAAATACAATATTTGAACCAATTCAAAATCGTACAATTTGTAGTGTAGTCACATCGCATCTTTTGCTTGGTTTGATGTAGTATTTCACACAGTTTCACAACCTCCCAAAGGGACAACTGATTTTCTGACATTTGAATAATGTGTCCTTGAAATATGTATTCAGGAGTTGTATGAAACTTGCATGAATATGTTTGTCAGATTCTTGTCATGCAGTGGCACAATCACAAAACAACAGCACTTGCACACATAACCCATTCCATGTTCATGACTTTACATGTCTCAGTGAGCTTAAATTTAAACCTGAAATGGAGTCCCATAAATTAAACATATGCTCCATAAAGATCATAAATTAATTATGAGTCAAAACTGATTTTTCTTCTTTCTTCTTTTTATGGGCATAATCTACTTTAGGAAATGAGGTATGGCAAATGCCCCTTAAATTTAAAGGCATAGCATTAAGAGCTTTAGATTTATCCCTTTTGCTGCCAATAACCTATGCTCACAAAGCAGTCCATGCCAAAGTAGACTTCATACTCATCTTGTTGGTTAAAATACAGCATGTGTACTAAGGCTTTAAGGACAGGCACATGTTGTATTTCTTTTATTCTATCTATGCATGACCAGTACTACAGAACAGACTCTATAGGCACACCCAATCATGAACTCCGCTTCATCAAAATAAGTCTTAATATGACCCCTTTAATTTAGGTTTTTTTTTTTTTTGTTGTTGTTGCTCAGAGTCTCAGCTTTCAAGTTCTGTCTCTTTTTTTCTCCAAAATTAATACATGAAATGTCTTTTTTACGCTCTTTAATGTGATGTGACAGATCTCTGTAGCTGCCTCAGTTCAAACAGAAGCACAGAATGTGAGTGAATCAATCGTCTCTTCTGCTTTACTACTAGCTGCAGCATGAAAAAAGATGAAATAACACCAGAGAATATGTTAAGAGACACAGTACCACAATTGAAATGTATCAAGTGTATGACCCTGACATTACATTTACACACACACACACACACACACACACACACACACACACACACACACACACACACACACACACGTTATTTTTTTAAAATTTTATTTAGTTATTATTATTTAATCTTTTTTCATGCTGCAGCTAGTAGTAAAGCAGAAGAGACGATTGATTCACTCACATTCTGTGCTTCTGTTTGAACTGAGGCAGCTACAGAGATCTGTCACATCACATTAAAGAGCGTAAAAAATATATATGCACTAAATTATTAATGCATTACTTTTTTATTTTTATAAAAACTTGTGTTTTCTTGTCTGCATAATGCAAATGAGAAAAAAAAACAGCCCACCCACGGCCTTGAAGGTGGGCCCTCCATTGCTACATTGAAAGTACTGAAACCTCAGCTAGAATGTCAGCTAAAACCTACAGGTGCCATGGGACAAAATGCAACTCCCTCAGATATGTCTTTAGATGACTAAGGAACATACCCGAATGTAGTGTTTCAGTAATGCCCTTGTTGTATATCAGCTCACTTCTGAACAGAAATACAGCTTTGTTCTTTAATTGTAAAGTAAATTTCAGTGCACCGGTGAACTTACTTTAGCTTATTGATGTGATTGTCTCGGTTGCGAGTCACCCTCCTGAATAGCACATGTTTCCACATTTGTAATTGCCTGACAGTTTAATTAAATAAGTGTGAATTTTGCAGTAACATAATTTCTCAGGAGCTGGAGAGGCTGGCAGTGTTTGAAACCAACCACAACACAAGAACTCAGATTCCTCCACACCGCCTATATCTACCCCTGAATAAATCACCATGCAAGCCAATAAACCCTTTCACATGGATAAATGTAATTTAATCAACATAGCTCATTCCAAGGTGTCTGCTTTCTCTCTGAGAGTGTGAATGTGTGTGCGGATGTTTGTTGGAAAGCAAGGTCAGGAAAAGGAAGGGGAGGTTATCAAACACATGGATGAGCAAAGTGGTATATGAGCAAATCCTACCATGTCAGTGCAGTTAATCCACATGGAATGTAGAAACGGTTTATAAATAGGACTAGCTGATATGGTGCTGCAAGGAAACTAATATTGCTCAAAATGTGTGCATATGTCATTCTATATTTTAGACCAAACAGCAACTATTGCTAGGTATAGAAACAATAATATATATAAAATCATATAAAGTAAGAGTGAATTCCAATAATCCTTGTTTTATTTATCGCCAGACACTCTGCCAAAGCCAGCACAATACAAGAGAAAAATGAATGAGGAAAGCAGAATGGACGAGAAATAGAGGAGGAACAGAGGAGAGAATTTGAGATGTGTAGGAGTGGACAAGAGGTACCAAAAGAAACAGAAAAAGTCAGGAAAAGAGCAAGATAAAGATTTAATAAGAGTAGAAAGAGGTAGAAGAACTTTCGGTATCTCTGCATTCAGAAAGGTCCTCAGTGTCTATGAGATACCTATGACTCAATGTACTAGACAGCGACAACAAGTTTTAATTGCCTATGATTTAGTTGGGCGACGCAAAAATTTTTGCTTTCAGTGTGGACAGAAATATTACTTATCTTATTAGGAAATGGCATTACAAACACTAAAAGAAATCATTTCAATACCTCAGACATCCAACAAGGAAAGGTACTTCAGATAAACACTAAATCAGACAAAATTACACCTCAATCTGTGCCACAAATCGGACAAGATTATATAGCAGCTTTAATGTAGTGTGGGTGTGTGAGATTTCAGATGCTGGTCTATGCATCTGAATGATGTGAATGACCCAGTGAAATCAATAAATGTAGCAAAAGACACACTGAACTATAGAGCATGCTCAGACTCCAGACACTGAAATGTGGCTTCGAAACACATCGACTTCTCTCAAAAAAAAAAACTTCAAAAAGGGGGATTGAGACAAAAGGGAGAGAGCCTTCTCATGAGGCAAGGAAAAATAAGAGCGTATCATCATTGACCATAATGGACTTGGCGAGCTTTTAAGCTTTTGCCATGCAAGTCACATCCCTTTCTCAGATCAATAGCTCTCAGTGGTTCTGTGCAAAATTAGGAGAGATTCATTATTAGCAAATGACAGCCGTTAGCATGTTCCTTAATCAGGGAATCTGTCTTAATTGCCTAGTCGCTAATTAAGACAGGTGGCAGCACTAATATAGAGACCCTCTTCTTTTTGGCACACAAATACACAAACACAAAATGTATCGCAGTTTACACAGAAATACGGTACAACTTTTTTCAGCATAATAATCAGAAATGTTTTCTTGAGCAGCAAATCAGAATGATTTCTGAAGAATCGTGTGACACTGAATTTCCCATCACAGGAATAAATTCCTTTTTTTTAATTTATTAATATAGGGACAAATAGAAAACAGACATTTAAATTGTAATAATATTTCAAAATATTACACTTTTTATTTTTATTTTTTACTTTTTTTGGTCAAATAAATGTAGCCTTGGTGAGCATAGAAGACATCTTTCGGAAAAAAAAAAAAAAAAAAAACGAACAAAAACAACAACTTTGAAACCCCAGACTTTTGAACGGTAGTATAGAAAAATGTATTCATAATAAATCTCACTTTACTGTTTAGTAGTTTGAGAAGACATTTTATAAATAGCACACCAATCGTTACTGTCACACACAGAAATGAACACATACTCTTTCTGAAACTTCATCAACATCTTGTATACCTGGGCTCCCATGGTGAGAGAGGGGGGCAAGACATGGAAAGAGAAAAAGAGAGAGAGAAGAGCATGGCGGAGCAATGAAGAGAGGGAGTGAGATGAAAGCAGGCTCTACAGCATGGGTCTCACACTGGCGGTCGCCTCATCAATCACGGGCCGCTGTAGCCCAGACGAATGAGAGGCCGCTGGGAAGCCGCTCGCGTCTCTCCATCAAACTGATGTTTTGAAAGTAAGTAATCAGTGTTCTCCACGGGCACTACTTCTGTGGCAGAGCACCCCTCCTTCCCTACACTCCTCCCGTACTCCCTCCCTCCTACCATTCGTGATGCACTCTCCCCTTGTTCTCCGTTACATGGAGTCAAGGCCTCTCCACCCCCATGGCATTGTGGGAGCCGTATTTTATCCATCTCAGCACAGTGGGAAGGACCCGACACTATCCAAACTGCAAGGTGCTTTTTGTGAACAATCATGCTCAACAGATGGGGGGAAAATGATGTACACAGAAAAAAAAAGTGGTTGCCATGTTCATTATTTCTGTGGTTGACTTACTGGACTCTGGGACACACACACATAAAACTATATATATATATCAATTTTTCTTTTTGTTGTGTGCTACAGTAGTAAATTGAAAAACACAAGAAAAATGTTAGTATTTTTTTTTTTTTTAATTACTAATGAAAATGTGTGTGTGTGTGTTTATATATATATACATACAGATGTGACCATTAGGAATGCATATTTTTTCCCACGACATGCCGCAATTCGGCCCGCGGAATGTTGCTGAATCCTGTGAGTACATTTTTTACAGTGGAGATCAAAATCAGAGATCAACCTACAATTTCCTATATTTCATGGTCATCGTCTCTTTTAAAAAAATAAAATGAAATATTTAAAAAGAACTCAAAATTAGAGAACACTTACATTCAAGTTATTGGAGTTAATCTGGCACCAGGTGCTAAATTCCTTAATTATATGACAAACCCTATTTAACTGGCAGCATTCCTCTAATTTTCACTGCAATTGCAAGATGGTGGGCCGCACTAAAGCGACCGAAACCCACCAACAGTAGGTTGTCAAGATGAAGGTCAAAGGGCCGACACTTTTAACCACCGCAAGAGAAGTTGGCCATTCTAAATCTGTCTTGAATATTGAATACTGCAGATTTACAATGAAACTAATACATTCAAGTCCCCCAAAAAGGCTGATCGTCCACATAAAAGACAAATGAACAAGAAGACAGGATAAAGCAGAGGCTCTCAGTGGGGAATCGGTTCAGCACTGCAGCTGGAATTGCTTGCTAGTTCAGTGTTGAACAGGGTGAGACTCTGTTTTGGAGCGTTTAAGAGAAGTCTGAAACCACACTCTGTAGTGACCAAGCATCTCATCAGCAGAGAGAATCAAAAGACTAGGCTCAAATTTGCTGAGGAACACGTTGTGTGGACAGAGGAGAACTGGTCCAAAGTTCACTTTAGTGATGAAATCAAGTTTAATTTATTTGGGTCTGATGGGAAACAATTTGTTTGGTATCAAACTGAGGAAAGACTGAACCCCAAGTGCATGAAGAAGTCAGTAAAAGGTGTAGGAGGAAGTCTAATGATTTGAGTACAGATAAAATGATAAAATGGCTGGCCCAGAGTGCTGATCTAAACCCGATAGAAAATCTCTTGAAAATCCTTGGTGACAAACGTATGGCTAAGAAACCGAACTATAAAGAAGAGTGGACCAAGATCACACAAGAGCAATGTGAGAGACTAGTCCTGTGGCAGCAGATGCAAGTAGATCAAAGTAGAAGTAGAATTCAAAGCAGAAGTAATGCAAAGCAAGAGCCTCTGCACCTCTATTCAAACTTTTGCCAAAATATAGGTGAAATAATGTTCCATTGACATTCAGTAATACACACACATATACACACACCAATTCTGACCTGTACTTATTAATATATATATATATATATATATATATATATATATATATATATAAGAATAAGTGATCACACAATATTTTAGGACAGAGGCAAAGATAGGTAAATGTCAAATAGTTAAAGGTGCAGAAGGAGATCTCGGAAAATGCTAATTTTAGCCTGATAGCACTGAAAGCGAATGTCCCACCCTCCCTGCAATCGCCGTCCAAAGCCACGCCCCCCTGAACGTATACGCACACCAGATGACCAGAGACAACATTACTATAATACATCATGTGTCATTCACCGGTGTGAAAACTTTATAGCACAGTTAATAAAAGTATTACAATACCAGGAAGGAAGATCGGGTTGTTGATGTTTGTCTGCCATTTTCACTCTTTCTGCACAGCGTGCAGTACGTGAACTGATGACGTATCGTGTCTGCACGAACAGGGTGCACAGAGGTATGCTAATACATACGTTAACAGGCAGGTAGGAAAGTCAATTAAAATGCTCACACCGAGCGTTTTGATTGGACGAACATTTCTTGGTCCTACGCCTTCCACAAAATACATAAATACATATAAATACATTTAGACCACTTAACTTGAGACGATGTGATGAGACGTTCAACCAGCACAACAAAAAATGTTTCTGAAGTCAATCACCTATTGCACCTTTAAATACTCACTTTTTTGTACTCATAAACTAAACTAAAATAAATAAATGAATAAAAAAATAGCTGTATGCTATATTAAACTTTTATTGTTTCGATGCTTGAAAACCTCTTTTCAGCTTTAGACCATAGTGATTTCATATGCTGTCTGGATGCCACTTACTTTGTCAATGCTGCTGTCTCAGTACAGTGGCAATAATTAAGTTACTTGGAAGGATTCTCGTGAAACTTATGTAAATCAGAGACCACAACATTGAGACATCTTGCACGCTGGTCACATTTCCACATGAATATCTTGTTTGGCCCACGACCAGAACCTCCATTTTGAGGATCAGATTGGGAGGGAGGGAGGAAGGAAGGCGGCGTGGCACACTGGAGAATAAATGAACCTCGCACGCCAGCTAATGACCTCGCAATGCTTTTACTCAGGAGCATATTTCACCACTGGCTTGGTATCCAACACCCCCAAAAGCCATTTCAATAAAGCCTGTATTTACAGTGAACAATGCGTGATGGCAAATGTCATTTGAGTTCGGCAGGCTGATTCCTCTTCTAGCACATGATTCACAGAGGTCTTTGTACTTGTTTTGTGCATATGCGCTATTTTGGGTATGAAGCTTGACTTCTGAGAGCACAAAGCAATGCTGTGATACCGGAGTGAATGTGATTATGTGCACCCAGACTGAAATGACGGTTTAGTGTCTTTAATCACAGAAAAGAGCTTTTTTATTGAAATGGGAATTTGGACTTTCAGCCGCACAGTGTGATGAAATGTGTCTGGGTAAAATGATCCCTAATAAATCCTATGTACCATAACCCTAAATCGATTTTGTTGCTTTTATTAAACATCAATCACTCAATCAAATAATCAATCACAGGCAGGCGTCAATTAGTTTGTCATTAGCTTTGTAGACATATTAGATTCACATATTAGAAAAAAAAAACACACACAGTATTTTGGGAAGGTGACAGTAATAAATCCCATCATAAGTGCCATTCGTTTGTCATATAAGAGGGCTAATTCCCTAAAGAGGAACGGATTGTAATGGATTACACAGCTCGCTCTCTCTCGCTCTCTCTCTCTCTCTCTCAGTTCTTCATATTTCCCAAAGGTTTCTCAGCTAGAGGGCTTCTCTAATCATGAAGCATGACAGAATGTATGATTAAGTATTATAACTCTATGAATAATAAACAAAACTCCGCACCGTAGCCCAGGCAATGGACACACACTACCAGCTCAGCACCTCAAGTGTTAAGGTAACATGATTACAATGTTACCAGAACTATTTGAATACTTAAGTGACTCTTAAAAAGACATTAAATGTGCATTAGAAGCAAAATATCATGCATTACATTTATTTTTAATGTATATGGTGCAAACATTTTTTGAAATACTGATGTTATGAGAACGCATTATGAGCTAAAAAAAAAAACAAAAACAAGATTGTTAAAACCGTATACAGTTAGATCTATGGATATATCTGTGGAAGCTTGTAATAGACCGATACATAATTAAAATTACGTGATTTTAGTGTCTGGATTTTAAACATACGCCTCTTGGAGACAAGAGAGGCTGTGCCTCTTCAAAATAAAACAAATATAATGAAAACTTTAACTCAAATAACATGAAAAAGAGATCAAATGGAATGTAATCCACAATTTGATTACACTTTATTTTGTGTTCTTGTTACAGTGTAATTATACATTTAAGTACTGAGAAATACTAATTAACTACATGTACTTACTATATGGTTAGGGTTTGGCTTAGGGTTACTTGCATGTAATTATGCATAATTTATTGTTATTATAATAGGAAGTACATGTAATGTGTAACAAGGACAGCTTAAAATAAAGTGATACACCACAATTTTTTCTAAAGTAACAAAGTATATTGCAAGATACAGGAGAAATGTAAAGTGAGACGAGGAAGTTCCTCCACGTCACTGTGACTGGCTGACTGCTGAGTGTAACAGTTCCCACCTATAATATTTGTAACTCCACAAACTGGCATTAATTAAAAAGCAACAAGTCAGAATTAAAATGAACTTGTAATGACTTAATACACAGAATGATCTATGAGCAAGGTGGTTTTTAGTGAGCACTCAGCTCGCTAAAAGTTAAATTAAAGATCCATCTGTGTGTCTGCAGCCTCCACTGCACTTACGGTGTTTACAGAGGATTTGTTGACTAATGATCTGAAAAGAAGGTGACTATTAATAATAACAGCTGAATAACAGTATGCTATGCGAATAAATACAGATACATAAAATGATTCTTGTCACTGTACAGCTGTAGCTATTATTGTTGAAACAATGTAAAAAGGCATATAAAATTGATGAGACTTTAATATGATAAAGACTTTTATGTGACTTTTCTAAAATAGGTTTTAATAATATATGTGGTGTACATTGACAAATATGGGGTTTCAATTTGGCAATATAAAGTTAAATAAAATTAAAATGTTCGCATTACTCAAGTGCTTAGTTATTTGGACTCTGCAGCAATATTTGTGAAAAACAAACAAACAGACAAACAAACAAACAAACAAACAAACAAACAAAAAAACATACCTTTTTGTGACCATATGAGAATCATTCCATCTTTAATTGAAAGTGGAGCAACATAACTCTGTCTTTAAAGCATAATAAAATATATAACAATAAATAAATAATAAAATACATAACAATTAAATAAATAATAAAATACTAATTAAATAAAATTATAAAATCTTCTGAAATAAAACAATAAAATTACTAATGTTCTCAGTTATTTGCACTCATAGCGATATTTGTATAAATCGGAACTGTTTTGTGAATATAAGCATATGAGCAACTTCCCATCCTGAAATAAAAGTGGACTAACTTAAATGTAACCCAGATCAGAGGGCCTAGAAAATCCACAGCACATAAGCCATCGTCATGCTGCTTTTGACATCCTGTCTAGACACATCAAAATGCGATTTGCCAACCTCATTTCACCCCTAATGAACAGCCCTAATGAATATTTTAGGAAGAGACAACCGGATAGAGTCTTAAGTGTCTGTAGTCACGTCTGTAGCGTGGCGCTCTGGTGTTTTCGCTCTGTTCTCTGTCGCTACGCAGCAGCTGTGTTCTGTGTGGCGGCCCACCTGCTCATCTCCCTCATCCTTTCCAGCACGAACCTGTTCTGAATCCTAAAAAGCCCATCACTATCGCAACACATTCAACTTTAATCACTTGGACTGTTCCATCCTCTGGTGTGGCTGTTTGTTTTTGCTGTTGTACAGGCTTCAGCGTGAGTCTTGATGTGTAGGGCGCTGAGAGGATTGTAAACAGGTTTACAGGATCTTGTAGGAACAGATCAATTCTCTACACTCTGTTGATCACAGTATCCAGACCTGTCACTCAGAATGTACTGTAGGAGGGCAAGTGTGTTGCGTTGAATTCCTTTACAGCAGGAGAAGCGTCTTTTGTGCAGAGAAAGGAAAACGACACAGCAATCAGGGGAAAAAATTATGAAACCGTAAAAGAGAGACCAGTGTTTTTCAAACTTTTAGTCATATAGACTCTCTCAAACCCATCAATAAGGCTCAAGCAAAAGCTCTGACATCTCCTAAAATGGCCATTTTACTTAAGATGACTCAAAAAAAGAAAAGAAAAGAAAGAAAACTAGCAATATTGTGTGTAAAGAACAGTTTCAATTTGGAATGTTTTATGATGGAATTTAAGTATAATCGAAGTGAAGTGATGAAATTTTACCTACAGTGAAATAAAATAAATATTTGTTAATAAAACATAATGATACTGTAAAAAACTCATTTACAGTAAAAAAAACAAAACAAAAACAAAAAACAGCAGCTGTTACGGTAAAAACAGCAACAGTAAATTTTGTATAATAAACTTGAATGAATGAATGAATGAATGTGAGCTGTCATATTTGAGAACAGAGGATTGTGGTAAAGCCAATTTATGATTTTTTTTCACCATAAATTATAAGAGATTATAAGAGAATTCCAAAAATTGAGTATTTAATAGTGTTTTAAAATTACATGGAATCTCCAATTAGATCTATAGACCCTTTTTCTGTTAGTAAACAATGCAACCTTTTTCTGTGGGCGGAGCTTAGGTGGAGGCAGAAAGATTCCACTGACCGCTTCACCAACGCTAGCTATGAAGTTTGTTAGCTTGATTTTTAACAATTGTGCAGAAAATCAGATTTTACCTGCATATGTAAGATCACTCACTATGCAGGACCGTGACTGTTATTTAAATAGGTTAACTTTAACGGACGAAACCAGATTAGCCAACCTGTGGTTAAGTGACTCACGTCTATAGAGAAACCTTACGTGTAGTAAAGAGAAACTCACCTGTGTCTATCTATCTAGACACCGGCACAAAAAGGGTCTATTGCATATATATATATTTAAATTTCAGCAGGCAACTATTTTTACAGTTACATAAGAGTGAACTGGGCCAAAATACAAAAAGTAAGTTAAACATTCAATGTGATGGATATATTATTTGAAGATGTGTGTATCATTTTATGGCCAAATAGTTATTTTAAAGTATATAAATCCTGTAAATGATGTAAGTTAAGTTTACGGTGACATTACAGTACCTTTACAATACTTTACATACAGTACATTTACTGTGAATATGTGAATATTTTCTAGAAATAAAAATTTCATAAACTAATTTTGAATTTTCTGTTTGATTATTCTTTCTTACCCCAAGTTCTTAGAAATTCCAGCCACTATCAATCACAACAATGTATATTACATATAAATCGTCAGTTTGTTGATTTACACACATGTACCCAGATATTATTTCATACATGACATAGTCGTGAGATGCATAAGAAATCTTTAGACACGTAACACAAACCATAATCCATAACAACAAAAGACAATACTTTATTGAACCTTTTCTGATAAGAAGTGTGGGCTGCAAGCATTTTTGACGATCGTTTCTGTCCTGTCTGCTCATTTTATCACGTAACCACAGCTGTCGTCAGTTTTTTGTCTGGCAGTGGCAGCAGGTATGCGATCAAATCTCAAATTGGAGCCTGTACTACGTCGATTCTGTTTTGCCTCCAGCTAGCGCTGTGACGTAATTGTGACGCCGGCACAAAAAGGGTCTATTGCAGTTCCCCTTCAGGAACTCGAGCTGCATAAAAAAAAAACGCTAGGGGAACGCCTTCAGCGATATCATGCTCTGAATCACATGTGACCCTGGGTCACAAACCAGTCTTAAGTCGCTAGGGTATATTTGTAGTAATAGCCAAAAATACATTGTATGGGTCAAAATTATTGATTTTTCTTTTATGCCGACAATCATTAAGTAAAGATCACGTTCCATGAAGATATTGTGTAAATTTCCTACTGTAAATATATCAAAACCTAATTTCTGATTAGTAATATGCATTGTTAAGAACTTCATTTAGACAACTTTAAAGGCGATTTTCTCAACATTTAGATTTTTTTGCACCCTCTGATTCCAGACATTGAAATAGTCGTATCTCGGCCAAATATTGTCCCATCCTAACAAACCATACATCAATGGAAAGCTTATTTATTCAGCTTCCAGATGATGTATAAATCTCAATTTAGAAAAATTGACCCTTAGGACTGGTTTTGTGGTCCATGGTCACATATGTGTAATCAGTCCAAACAATGGGCGAGACGTCACGGTCGGGTGACGTAACTACCAGGAAGCTTAAAAGCACGTGAGGTGCAACTGGCGTTAGCTTTCTGTCATTCAGCAAAGCCGAGTGGGGATACAACACAGTTTGTGCGTAGTCTGCTTGGGAGCAAAACACGCAGAGTCGGCTCTCAAGGGGGCCAACTGCCCGCATTTTGAGCGACTTCCACTGTGTATTCTTCACTCCCTGAAGGCTCTCTTTGAGTACCGAGCCTTCACCAGCGTTCCTCGCGGTGCCAGCCCCGCTTTTTCCGAGGCAGAGCAGCGAATGTGCTCGTGGGAATCGCAGATGGATCAGGTGGAGGGAAAGAAAACAGGCGAGCCCCTATCTTCTTCCTTTCCCATCAGATCCAGCGACCGCTCTCCAGAGAGGGCTCTATGCTCCGTCTGTCTTCCTCCTCCGAGGTGGACGTGGAGGACATCAATGAGCTTTTGTAAACCAGTTGCAAAAAAAAAAAACAAGCATATTGTTTGCACATGCATATTGTGAACTAATATCATTATGAGCAGCATGTCTGGGGAGCAGAGCTCACGCAGTCAGCTCTCAAGGAAAAAAAGGGAAAGGAGCTGATTGTGCTTTTTCCCGCTGCAATAAGTCGTGGCCTAATGGTTAGAGAGTCGGACTCGTAATCCAAAGGTTGTGAGTTCGAGTCTCGGGCCGGCAGGGATTGTAGGTGGGGGGAGTGACTGTCCAGCGCTCTCTCCACCCTCAATACCATGACTGAGGTGCCCTTGAGCAAGGCACCAAACCCCCAACTGCTCCCCGGGCGCCGCAGCATAAATGGCTGCCCACTGCTCCGGGTGTGTGTTCACGGTGTGTGTGTTCACTGCTGTGTGTGTGCACGTTGGATGGGTTAAATGCAGAGCACAAATTCCGAGTATGGGTCACCATACTTGGCCGTATGTCACTTCACTCACTCACTCACTCACTCACACTCACTCACTCAATACGTTCCGCTCCCGCTGGGCACGCTCCAAGGAGTGTGTCCGTGCCTGTGATCTCGCGGTTCCGGTCCCGCTGCTGCTGCTGCTCAATCCGAGGAGATTGATATTGTTTTTTTATCCGAGTGGCTCGTGTTTTGCAGAGTCAACGTGTGCATAATGGTCATTCTCAGTTCATTATATGAATCTTTTCACATCAGACCATGTTTACTTGTCTGGTTGTTTGGCTGCACTTAATTTTGAGGAATTAAAGGCTAGAACGTCCTGATGCCTATGGCCCAGGGCTTTTGAGGGCCAGCCCACATGGTGCTCGTCTCTCCTCAGTGCCCTCAGGAGATCGGTCTGCCAACCCTGCCAGTGTTCCAGGGTGCAGCGGTCTCCAGCAAGCGTTTCCGCCCGGAAACGTAGCAGAACTGAGAGGCTCGCCGCCACTTCGGGGGACTCTAGAGTAGCTAGAGTGGCCGTCTCCTGCCGGTCCTCTGCTTCAGGGCACCGAGCTAGCAGCTCCAAGCACACCAGAGGCCAGTCTCGGGAGACCAGTTCCCTTAGTAGATTATTTAGCAGCGTGGAAACTACTGCCAAATGTATCTTGTTGGGTCCTGCAAACTGTAGAAAGAGGCTATTGCATTCAGTTCGTCGCTCCGCGGCCACCTTTCAAAGGGGTTTTTCTCACATTAGTGGGCCCTGAGCAGGCTCTGGTATTAGAACAAGAAGCTAACACTCTCTTGAGGAAGGAGACCATCGAGGTGGTCCCTCCTCTCGACAGAAAGTCCGGGTTCTACAGCCGGTACTTCATTGTTCCAAAGAAGGATGAGTGGTTACGTCCAATTTTAGATCTGTGGCTATTGAACCACTCAGTCATGCGTCTGAAGTTCAAAATGCTCACTGTCAAACAGGTCGTGTCTCAGATCAGGTCCGAGGACTGGTTTGTCACGATAGATCTAAAATACACTTATTTCCATGTCTCCATCCTTCCCAGTCACTGGAAGTTCCTGAGGTTTGCTTTCAGGGGCAAAGCTTACCAATATCGGGTTCTTCCCCTCGGCCTAGCACTCTCACCCCGTACTTTCACAAAGTGTGTGGATGCTGCTCTGGCTCCTTTGTGACTCCAGGGCATCCGCATACTCAATTACATCAACGTTTGGTTGATTTTAGCTCAATCAGAGCAGATGGAGGTTCGGCATCGAGATATTGTTCTCGCTCAAATGAAACAGTTAGGGTTAAGACTAAATGCCAAGAAAAGTGTGCTTTCTCCATTACAGAGGACCACTTATCTGGGCGTGGTGTGGGATTCGACCACGATGCAGGCACGTTTGTCTCCTGCTCGGATCAAGTCGATCCTCACTGCAGTCGTGAGAGTCAGAGAAGGCCGGTCTCTCACTGTCAAGCAGTTTCAAAAGCTGCTGGGGCTGAAGGCAGCTGCGTCCAACGTGATATCTTTTGGCCTGCTGTACATGAGACTCCTACGGTGGTGGCTCAAGACCAAGGGGTTCTCCCTGAGGGGAAACCCACTCCACATACAAGGTCACACGGCAATGCCTACGTGCCTTAGACATGTGGAGGAAACCTTGGTTCTTGTCTTAGGGCCCGGTGCTGGGAGCTCCTTGTCACCGCGTAACGCTAGCAACGGACACATTCCTCACCGGTTGGGGAGCGGTCATGAGTGGCCACCCTGCCCGCAGTCTGTGGAGCTGTTGCCATCTCACGTGGCACATCAACTGCCTGGAGATGCTGGCCGTGTTTTGAGCACTAAAACACTTCCTCCCAGACCTAAGAGATCACCATGTGTTGGTGTGCACTGACAACACAGCAGTGGTCTCTTACATCAACAACCAGGGAGGTCTGCGTTCGCGCTCCCTTTACAGGCTGGCGCACCAGATCTTTGTGTGGTCCCAGGGCAAATTCCTCTTGCTGAGAGCAGTTCACATTCCTGGGCATCTCAATATGGGAGCAGACATCCTGTCGAGACCTGGGGAATGGATAACTGGGGAATGGATGCTTCATCCAGAGGTGGTGAAGCAGATACAGAGAGTTTTTTGGCCAGGCTCAGGTGGACCTGTTGCAACTCGAAAGACATCGCTCTGGTTCTCTCTGAGTCATCCAGCTCCACTGGGGCTGGATGCCTTGGTAAAGACTTGGCCGAGGCTTAGTCTATACACCTTTTTCCCCCCAATCGCACTGCTCCCAAGCTTCTGGAGAGAATGCGCCGGGATGGGGTCCGTCTGCTGCTAGTAGCCCCGTTCTGGCCGGGCCGAGTATGGTTCTCGGACCTGATTTCTCTCCTCAACGGCTCTCCATGGGAGATTCCCATCAGAAGGGATCTTCTCTCACAGGTGGAGGGCATGATCCTTCACCCCCGCCCGGAGTTATGGAAGCTGTGGGTGTGGACCCTGAGGGGGCTCAGCTCATAGCTTCCGGGTTCTCAGCCGAGGTTGTTGAGACCATCCTCCAATCCAGAGCTCCCTCAACGAGGAAACTGTATGCCCTGAAGTGGAGACTCTTCACTTCATGGTGCAGAGACTGCCAGTTCGACCCAGTTAACTGCCCGGTTGGTACAGTGCTGGAGTTCCTGCAGGCCCAATTCTTCACAGGGTTGACCCACTCCATCCTAAAGGTCTACATGGCTGCCATTGCAGCCTACCACACCCTCCTGGTGGCCAGTCAGTGGGCAGATACCCCCTAGTTACACTTTCCTCTGTGGTGGGCTGAGGCCTCCAGCCAGAGAAGCTTATGCTAAGTGGTGGATCAGGATGCTATTCCACAGCCTCGAGTCCTCTGATCTCCCCTCACCATTGGGGGTAAAGGCTCACTCAACTAGAAATGTGGTGGCCTCCAAGGCCTTTCTGGCAGGTGTACCTATGCAGGACATCTACAATGCTGCGGGATGGTCTACGCCCCTCACGTTCGTCAGGTTCTATGACCTACATTTGCAAGCCGCTCCTGGCTCTTCTGTTCTCTTGCCATAGCTGTGCTCTTTCACACTAGGCAGGAATTTGCAAGTCTGGCGGCGTGGACATCTCGCTCCCCTAGCGTTTTCCGACGTAGCTCGAGTTCCTGAAGGGGACCTTCCCAGATTACATATGTAACCATGGTTCTCAGAGGGAACAAGACACTGCGTCTCAGGGCCATACTTCTGGCATCCCTATTAGAGCTTGCTTCATTCCTAGAAGCTAATGCCGATTGCACCTCACGTACTTTTAAGCTTCCTGGTTGTTATGCCACCCGCCAGTGACGTCTCGCCCATCGACTGATTACACATATGATTAAGAGCATGGTATCTCTGAAGGCATTTCCCTAGCGTTTTCCGACTCAGCGTCTCGTTCCCTTGGGGAACCATGGTTAAATACGTAACCTGGGACGTTTTTCACCATATAAAGAAACTGTTAACTGGTTTTTAAGCGCAGCCTTTTATGTCTTTTTCTGTTGAAATTATGATCATTTCTATTTTCTGCAACAAATGTTGACACTTATACATGACACAAAGCCCTGTTTTCTGTATAAAGGGTTTGTGTTTTGTGGCAAGGCCACAGATGGGCATTTTTACATTATCTTTCCACAGCGTAGGTACGTAATTGAAAAGCCTGGTCCCTTCATTGTCGGCCCTCTGAATCATAGTTTCACATTGAGATCTAGGACACCTTCCCTAACAATCAATAACAATAGAGCGCTGCCTCTTCATTCAGAAGGGCCTGTTGTTGGATAGATGACTGAGAGAGGTTTCTCTTTTGTTCGTCACCTTGCCTCGGCACGCTACAGATTTAAGAGATGAGGGCGCTGGTGGCAGCATCCGCTCATTTGTAACGTTTTGTTCATCTCAAGCTGTCAGGCGTGGCACTCAGAGCAAGAGATGCAGCCGTCGCTCACTGGAAAGATTGAAATGAGAGGTGCTTATTCTAAAGTACCAGCCAAAAGTCTTGCAAATGCTTTTTATATATCACTGTTTTCTATTTTAAAAAGTTAATGTATTCCAATGTATTCCTAATTATTAATAAACCATATTATATACATACATACATAAATAGCCACTCAAAAATTTGGGGTCAGTAAGATTTTTAATGTTTTTTAAAGAAGTTTCTTCTACTCATCAAGGCTGTATCTATTTGATCAGAAATACAGAAAAAAAACTTGTTGTTTTGTGAAATATTATAGCAATTTAAAATAACAGTTTTATATTTTAATATACTTTAAAATATAATTTATTTCTGTGATCAAAGCTGAATTTTCAGCATCATTACTCCAGTCTTCCGTGTCACATGATCCTTCAGAAATCATTCTAATATGCTGATTTATAATCAATGTTGGAAACCGTTGTGCTGGGGGGACCTGTGACTTTTTTTTTTTTTTCTTTTTTTTTGTATTACAAAATACAATGCTATTCAAAAGTTTGGGGTCAGTACATTTTTTTTCTTTCTTTTTTTTCTTTAAAAAGAAATTAATACTTTTATTCAGGAGGGATGTGTTAAATGAATAAAAAGTCACAATAAAGACTTATATTGCTAGAAAAGATTTCTATTTTGAACAAATGCTGATCATTTTAACTTTGTATTCATCAAACAATCAAAGAAAAAAGTATCACAAGTTCCAAAAAAAACAATATGAAGCAGCACAACAGTTTCGACACTCATAATAAATCAGCATATTAGAATGATTTCTGAAGGATCATGTGACACTGAAGACTGGAGTAATGATGATGAAAATTCAGCGCTGCATCACATAAATAAATTCTGTATTAAGTATATTAAAATAGGAAACCAATATTAGAAATTGCAATAAGATTTCACAATATTAAGGTTTATACAGCCGAATAAATTTTTTTCGAATAAATACATAATGAGCAGAAGAGACTCCCTTAAAAAACATTAAAAATCTTACTGATTCCAAACTTTTGAGAGGCAGTGTAAATATGTATATACAGACATATATACAAACATACATAATTAGACATATAATATGCATATATTTTTTCTATATGTAAATTCTGTAAGTTCAAGACTTATTCAAACATTTCTTCTAATACTTACATAGCCATTTCCACAGTAATTTATTAATACCTATGAGTTTCATTATTATAGTTGTGTTTATAGTTATATTGTAGAAACATTTTAATGAGCCTGTTGCTTAGGAGAGTCTCATTATCATGACATAATTACACTACAGGCTGAAGAAACATTTGCATCAAATTCTGTTAATCTAATTCAACCATAAATTAATTCACAACAGACATTACTCAATATGTTAATTATTCTGAATACTATCAACACAATCAGCACAAAATAACATGCTAATGTCTCTAGACTAATCGACTGTAATGCCAGAAAAAAAAAAAAAAAAAAAAAATCAACAATATAAACATTATAGGGGACAATGGGGGTTAAAGGCTGGATTTTTTTTTTATTACACGCACACACACGCCTACACAGGTTGTAAAATACTATGACTATTTTCTGATTTGTGATATTACTGTATTTTACAATAATACAAGAATTAATTTGTAATAAACTATAAATTAGTTATTTTTAAAATGTTGCAGATTTGTGTAGCTAATGTGGATCAACTAATGTGATTAAATATGTGAATAATGTGACAAATAGCTACAATGGCCCTTATCTTTGCATTTTCCCCCCTTAAGAGTGCTTTTTATCCAGTTATCCAGTTTGCTTTATATATAATATAAAGCAAAGTTTTATTACTTTTTTTCTTTTCTTTATGTAATAACATAAAAAGAGGGAAGCTTTGAAATGCTGCAAATAGTCATCTTCAAATGAAAGTGGATTTTTAATAGGATAAAACTCAATGGTAAAAACAAAATGGTAATGCATTCTCATAGAACGCCCCTTTCTAGGAAGCGTGCCCAGTGTCCACAATGGAGAGGCTTTGGCCAAAGCACTGGACATTATTACAGATGCAAAGAGCCCAGCCAAAACATGAACTATTACACTGCTGGAGAACAGCAGAGAGTTACAGCCTCCACAACACAAAGGAAAACAAGGTACGTGGAGCCATGGTTAATCTCTATCTTTACTGGGACTCTCAGAATGTTTAATTCATCACTGAAGAATTCAGGCCACCGGCTCACAAAGCTCTGACTGCAAAACAGGCATACACACAGACACACACACACACACACCAGCATGTATGCATGTATACAGGGTTTGTGAGATTTTTTAATGCCTTGTGCCTCGAAAATACAATAGTATATTGTATATACTTTAAAACAACTTTTTAAAATAGAATTTGTTGGCAAGCTGAATTTTCAGCAGTCATTACTTCAGTCTTCAGTGTCACATGATCCTTCAGAAATCATTAATATGCTTATTTGGTGCTAAAGGAACATTACTAATTATTATCACAGTTAAAAACAATTGTGCTGCTTAACATGGAATATTTGATCAATAGAAAGGTCAAAAGAACAGCATTTATTTGAAATTATTTTGTAATAATGTAAAAGTCTTCACTGTCCCTTTTTATCTTTTATACATACATACACATATACATATATATATATATATATATATATATATATATATTTATTAGGGGTGACCCCCGAATAGTCGACGATTCGATGCTTCGATAGGAGGAGCCTGATTCGACTCCCAATCTCACAGTCGAATATTCGTGGAGTGTTATGATCATGCCATTTTGGCTATATGGGGGTGCTGAGTGGTCAGTGTCTGATTTCACATCGAACGTTTTTCTCTGAATAAGTTAATATAACAGCCTATTAAGATAATGCTGTAAATACGAATCTGAAAAGAAAGAAGCTTTAAATAAATATTTTAACGTGCGTGAATAAATCAAACCACCCCTATAGATTTAAGTTTCACTTTCCATCCGTGACCGACAGAAGCATCTTGGCAGCATGGATTTAAATCTTTAACAAGACTCAAACTGACACAGGCAGAGTGAAAGACTGGATTTTTTCGATCAGGTAGGGTACAATTGATTTCAAAACATTTCAGCCGGTTTATTGTATAGCCTATATATTATTTATCTCGTATAAGATGCATTTGGTTGAGTTACGCTGGATCAAAGCGCTTCATTGTAGTAGGATACTACGGTGATTATCTCTTCAGCACTTTATGTTGTATAAATAATGAAGCGTATTCTATATGAGATAAATGAACTAAATCCCATTGATTAAAAACCTGCTGCTTCAATCTACTGGTCATCTTCAGCGCGCGTAGCTCAAAACAGAAATGCAGAGCATTAATAATTACTGTCATATACATGACATTATAACGAGAGCACTATTGTAAAACATGTTGTGAATTCTTAGGCTATCTTCTTCCGTGTGTGTTAACGTCAGTATTTATGACTGTTCATTGTTTGACTTGCCTCTTGGTAATGTATTTTGCCCCGCCCCCAAAAATATGATTCGACTATCAGTCGACTATTGGCAAGATTCGAAAATCCTTAGTCGGGGACACCCCTAATAGATTAATAAATAAATATATATATATATATATATATATATATATATATATATATATATATATATATATATATATATATATATATATATATATATATAGTGCTCAATAATGGTGACAATCAACAAATTTAATATACAGTAACTACTCAACAGATAACTAAAAGTGTCAATAAATAACAGAAAGACAGCAAATGGTGAAATAATCTTCCCATAAAAGTATGTGCATCATTTATTTATGATGCAAAGCATATTGGAAACTGAAAAACCCTTGTCAAATTGTTCAATATGAAACTCTTTGTTCAGGCAACACTGCCTAGTTGGAATAACATCTGGGGGAATATTGTTGGTCTACTATGTGTTTTTTTTATAATGTAGATTCAAAATAATTCACATTTTCAGTGTGTGACTCAAAAAGCTCTGCATGCTGAATAAAATGTAATTGCTTTTTGACAGTGCACAAATACAAACAGTCACGCAAATAAAACAGATGGATACCTCCAAGAACACAGAGTTAAGCCAATACACACAAAAACAACACATGATGCTGCATATTTTGACAAATTTCCATGTAATTGGCTTTTTCCTCCTCATTCACATGCTCAATTGATATGTAGCAGGTTGGCAGAGCAGCTGCCCAATATGGTCATGAGGAATTTATCACACGTCTCCACCTTACAAACCACCATCTGGGAGTGTGATTAAAATGCAAGTTCATGGCGACTTTAAGCCGAATGCTTTCCTTCCAACTCTACTCCTTCAAGACATCCTCATACGTCTCCACACTAATGGCTTCCCTCATCCTTACAGTCATCGGCTGAGGCAGTATTAAAAAAAACCCTGTATTTAAAGTTCCCTGGGGACCGAGATCTACAACAAAAAGATGTTCTCTGTCCTTGAGCGAGAGATGTTAGACACAGAAGACAAATCAAACACAGATCTTCACTTCACTTCGTATTGGACACAAACTAAAGCACATAAAACAGAGCGACTGTGATGTCCGATCATTTGACTGTTTCTGCTTTTAAGGGCCTTTCCAGACTGGCAGCCATTTTGGCTCTATCGCACAGCTCAGAATGAAATTCATACCACAGCCTGAGCCATTGTGGCACGCGCCACTGCCTTTGGGTAAAGAGAGAGTCAATGTGCTGATTTTAGAATTTTATAGATTTCTGCTTATGGCTATGCAGCACATATGAAAATAAAGTTACTCTGTAAGGCCTGCATACATGTACAGTACATGAGATGAAGAAATAGAGAGGATTTTGACTGATATCAGCAAATACTTTGTGCTTGGCTGTGTAATAATTGAAGCAGAACTAACAATAACATGTCTGCTGCTGCAGGAAATTATTAAATAGTTTAGTTATCATTAGCCATTACTAAATCTTGTAAGGATATATAAATGTAAAATAAATAGATAAATGTGAAAAATAAACTAAACAACACAATTAATAAAAATAAATGTATTAAACATAAAAATAAATTTTACAGGCAGTAGACATAACCCAACTTGTAACATTTAATACATTAATAAATTTTGTTAATTTGAAATGTGATTAATAAAAAAAACAAAATGAACTAAATATTAAAGAACATTTGTTCTTTAATATCCCCAACATTTGTTATTAACAAAAATACCAACAACAACATTAATAAAAGTAATAAGCAAAATAATGTAAAGTCTTGTAACAAAATAAATTTCATATATCAGAATAATATCAAAGTTCCAGTACACTGGAAATTGATAATTACATAATAATAGCCTCATTATATAGTTATGTTTATATGATAAATTATTTGTGACCCTGGACCAACAGTCATAAGGGTAAATTTTTTGAAATTGAAATTTATACATCATCTGAGAGCTGAATAGTAAACTTTCCATTGATGTACAATCATTTGAAAATCTAGAATCTGAGAATCTAAAATAAAAAATACAAATATTGAGAAAATCACCTTTAAAGTTGTCCAAATGAAGTCCTTAGCATTTCATATAACTAATCAAAAATTAAGTTTTGATATATTTACAGTAGGAAATTTACAACATATCTTCATGGAACATGATCTTTACTTAATATCCTAATGATTTTGGGCATAAAATAAAAATCTATCATTTTGACCCATACAATGTATTATTGGCTATTGCAACAAATATATCTGTTCGACTTATGACTAGTTTTGTGGTACAGAGTCACATTTTTCTGTTATGTACACTCTCAGAAAAAAGTAACAAAAGCATATACACATGCCTAAATGGTATGCATTTGTACCTTTTTTTCTGAAAGTGTTGCGACCAAAGTAAAATCTAGGTAGAGAAGTACTGGTTCTTTTGAAAGACGGATAAAAAAGCACACAGGGAAGGTTTGTTCAGTACAAAGCCCTCTCAGAGAGCCGTTAGCTTCACACTAATTGTCTCGGCTCCTGTACAAATGCACCTGCAAACAGGCCTTGGACCACTAAGCCCTCAAGGGGGGTCCGAGGTACAGAACGAGTGGGATCACTAGCCGGATTAGCAAGGATCCCACCTGACTACAGTGACTAAGCATGATGGGGACTTGGCAGGAATTTCTCTGGAAGACCCATTCTGAAGGACTGTGATGCTCCAGAACACTGCAGCTCCTGCCAGGCACTGCTGTCCGAGCTTCTTATCTCTCACTTGGCAAAGCTGACAGCTTCTGGTTGCCTGCCACCTCCACTTTAGGCCGGCTGCTCTCTGAGCAGCCTGCGGTCTGTGGAGCCACTGATAAATGCCCTAACGCTGCCCATCCCGACCCACTGAATGTCACTGAACTCTTAGCTCCAAACTCTCCTTACTTTCTGAAAGCACATTAGGAGAAGGCCAACTTTAATGGGTTATATAGCCCATCCAATTTTTTTTTTCTTTGAAGAGACCCTGAGTTTTGTTTTAAACTACTAAAGGCTTTTGAAGGACACCAAGCATGTAGAGAATGTGTTTTTTGAGCTAATACTAATAGGAATATTTGGTTACTGTATAGGATAGAAAATAGTATTTGCAATGTTCAGAAGAGATTTGAGAATGCCTATAATAATAATAATAATAATAATATACATGTATATACTCTTACAATAAATTGATGATATGAATTTGAATTTAATTGGCAGCCAGGATTCAAAAATCACATTTTTAGAATAAAAATGGAATGAAATTCATTGTATATGCATCTATATTATTATTAGGTAACACTTTATTTTAAGGTGTCCTTGTTACACATGCTACATGTACTTACTATTATAATAACAATTAATTATGCATAATTACATGCAAGTAACCCTAAACCAAACCCTAATCCTAACCCTACCCATATAGCAAGTACAAGTAGTTACTTAATATTTCTCAGTACTTAAATGTATAATTACACTGTAACAAGGACACCTTAAAATAAAGTGTAACTTATTATTATGATCAATAATTAGCAAGAACACAATCTGTTGATCAACACTGACAGCAAAGACTTTCTTTTCAAAAAATTGATTTGAACAGCTGAAATTTGTAAGAGTCTAGAAAAAATAAAAAATAAAAATAAAATCTTTGTTTCCACCAAAATATTAATCAGCACAAATGTTTAATGCTGAGCACCAAATCAGCAAATTAGATTCAGCCTTGTCATCCCAATAATAAATACAATTTTTAAATATATTAAATAGATTACAATATTTCACAATAATACTGTTTTACTGTTTTTTGATCAAATAAATGCTGCCTTGGTGAGCATTAAAGACTCATTTCAATTAAAGACTTCTTTACATTGAAAATCGTACTTACACAAGTAAGTCAAGAGTGCAAGTTATGCATGTAGCTATGCATTCAATTAAATCCGCCTAACTGTGTGTACAAGCTGAGGGAACCTAAAGTCCATGGATCTCAAGGTCACACTGAAGGCACTTCCTGCTCAGAATGCTGCTTCCATCCGGGTGCTGTAGATTTCCCAGAAGTGAACGTCGGTTAGTGTGCCAACAAAATTGATTGGAACGTGGAATGCATAACATTACTCTCAATTGATGTTCAATTCACTTTAGTCTCCCCCTCCCCCCTTGTTGTTATTTAAGATTTTGGCAAAGAAATGAAGAAAAGCACAAATTATATGAAAAGCACCTTTGTGTGCCAGTCTATTACAAAAGGAAGGGCTTTTCAATGACACAGGCATGATAGATTAAAATGAAAATAATCTTCATTTCAAGCTCATATCCTGAGATAAAGCAACTACACAATACCTATAGTGTTTCTGATCATGTACATTTATTAAAAACATGCCTCAATGATTTTCACAAAAACTACTGTATTGTGTTTCTTAAAAGCTTTTTTAAATAGACTCTATCCTGACAACATGAAGAGACTTTCTGCCTATTCGCTGGGATGATAGTCTGTATAATTTTTCATCATAGTTAGGTAACTTTGTATTTGTAGCCTTTAGATGCCAGGTTGCTTTACATGTTCACAGAATTAAAAGGGCACTGTTAATTATCCTCCCGCTCTTGCCTCTCATCCAAACACAGAGTGAGCTGGAGGGGTCCTCTGCTGGCATTCAAGCACACAGTCTGTGTGTGTGTCACGGCTAGACAGAATCTGCAGCCATTTTCACATTTTCTGCTCTGATTTTGGGGAAAAAAATCGGTGTAATGGATTTCAATGTGATAAAATGCGTTAAACTGAGTGCTGCGATATTCAAGCATTACTAAACAAGCCAAAATTTTGATGTGGAGCTTTAAGGCATTCCAAATTTATTTTTCACTGGGAAAAAATAAAAAAAATAAAAATAAATAAATAAATAAAAATAATAAAAATAAAACAAAACAAAATAAAATAAAGTTTGTGTTAAGATTTGTTTTTTTTTAATTATTCAGCAAAGATGCATTAAATGGATTAAAACTGACAGTAAAGACATTTATAGTATTACCAAAGATTTATATTTCAAATAAATGCTAATCTTTGGAGTTTTCTATTCATCAAATAATCCTAAGAAAAGTATCACAGGATATTAAGCAGCACAACTGTTTTCAACATTGACAATAATAAGAAATATCACTGTTTATTTTATTATATTAAAATAGTTTATATTATTGTAATATTATTATTTGTCCTGTATTTTTGATCAAATAAATACAGCCTTGCTGAGCATACCGTGGTGTGAAAAAGATTTTGGCCCTTTCCAATTTATTTATTTATTTATTTAAAAAAAAAAAAAAAATTATATATATATATATATATATATATATATATATATTTGTCACACTTGAATGATTCAGATCAAACAAATTTTTATATTACTCAAAGATAACCAGAGTAAATACAAAATGCAGTTTTGAAATAATGATTTCACTTATTAAGGGAAAAAAGCTGTCCAAACCTGCCTGGCCCTACGTGAAATAGTAATTGCCCCCTAAACCTAATAACTGGTTGTGCCACCCTTTGCAGTAACAACTGCAATCAAGCGTTTGCGATAACTGGCAATGAGTCTTTCACATCACTGTGGAGGAATTTTGGCCCACTCTTCTTTGCAGAATTGTTTTAATTCAGCCACATTGGAGGGTTTTCAAGCATGAAAGGACTGTTTAAGGTCATGCCACAGCATCTCAATTGGATTTAAGCCCGGACATTGACTTGGCCACTCCAAAACCTTAATTTTGTTTTTCTTGAGCCATTCAGAGGTGGACTTGCTGGTGTGTTTGGGATGACTGTCCTGCTGCATAACCCAAGTGTGCTTGAGCTTGAGGTCACAAACTGATGGCCGGACATTCTCCTTCAGGATTTTCTGATAGAGTGCAGAATTTATGGTTCCATCAGTTATTGCAAGTCATCCAGGTTCTGAAGCTGCAAATCAGCCTCAGACCGTCACACCACCACCACCACCATGTTTGACTGTTGGTATGATGTTCTTTTTATGAAATGCTGTGTTGGTTTTACGCCAGATGTAACGGGACACACACCTTCCAAACTTTTGTTGCATCAGTCCACAGAATATTTGCCCAAAAGTCTTGGGGATAATCAGAATATATTTTGGCAAATGTGAGACGAGCCTTTAGCCGCTTTTCCACTATCGGGCCGAACGGTTCTAAGAACGGTCAGGTACGGTTCCAGTTGTATTTCCACGTGAGCCTGGAACGGCGCGGCACGATTAAAAACCGTTCTCGGCCCAGAATTCTCGGCACGGTTAGACAACCGTGCTGAACCGTGCTGGTAGAGTGCGTGTGCATGACGTCGCCACTCTGGATCTGTCACTTGTCTGTTTCCTGGCTGCTAGTTTCTCCGTAGCTTGCTAAGCGCGCTATTTTGAGCAATGTAAACACAAATTAGTAATAAAATCTGAAGAAATTTCTGATTTCCTCCATAACGCGGTGGTTATTTACACCTCATATCATATGTAAACACTTGTGTTACCACGGCAACGACTGACGCATTCCACAGAGATCCGTTATTAGCCCCGCAGTGGAAAACGAAACCGTATCCGTGCTGACTGGCCCAGATCGGCACGGAACGGAAGGATTAAGCAAAGAGAACTGTTCGGCCCGATAGTGGAAAAGCGGCTTTTGTGTTCTTTTTGGTCAGCAGTGGCTTTTGCCTTTGAACTCTCCCATGTTTGCCGTTTTTGCCCAGTATCTTTCTTATTGTTGAATCATGAACACTGACCTTAATTGAGGCAAGTGAGGCCTGCAGTTCTTTAGATGTTGTTCTGGGTTCTTTTATGACCTCCGGGATGAGTCGTCTTTGTGCTCTTGGAGTAATTTTGGTAGGCCGGCCACTCCTGGGAAGGTTCACTACTGTTCCAAGTTTTCTCCATTTGTGGATAATGGCTCTGACGTGGTTCGCTGGAGTCCCAAAGCCTTAGAAATGGCTTTATAACCCTTTTCAGACTGATACATGTCAACTTTTTTTGTTTCTCATCTGTTCTTGAATTTCTTTGGAAATGGTATGATGTGTTGCCCTTTAAGCATGCTTCACTTTGTCAGACAGGTTCTATTTAAGTGATTTCTTGATTCAACAGGTCCGGCAGTAATCAGGTCTGGGTTTGGCTAGTGAAATTTAACTCAGCTTTCTAAAATAATGTGGTTAATCACAGTTCTTTCATGATTTAACAGGATGCGGGCAGTTCATTTTTCATTAATAAATGAAATCATAATTTAAAAACTGCATTTTGTATTTATTTGCATTATCTTTGTGTAATATTAAAATTTGAATCTTTTAAAGGGGTCCTTTTATGCTTTTTCACTTTTTGAATTTTAGTCAGTGTGTAGTGTGCATGTTTGGGCATAAAAAAGATCTACAAAGTTCCAAATCTCAAAGTCCACTCCAAAGGGAGATATTTTTTCGTTTAAAAAAAAATAAATCCCTTTTCTAGAACTACAACGAATGGCTTGTTTGGACTACAGTGTTGTTTTCCGGGTTTTGTGATATCACAAAGCAGCCCATTAGAATATCATTAAAATAAATCCCGCCTACGGAAATTCGAATGGTTGGGGGTGGGGAGGGGTGAGGTCGTGGTTAGAATACGAAGTGCTGCTGTAGCGTCAGGTTTTCACAAGTTAGCCGTTTGTGCCAGGCTGGAGTGAAGGGTATTGTAATAATGTAAATTATGTGAAAAATAATGCGTTTTTTGAACCACCAAGCATGAGAGCATGTGCTAGTACACCCCCAAAACAAAATCAAGACTTTGTAAAAGAGCATAATAGGACCCCTTTAAGTGACAAATATGCAAAAAATAAAATAAAAAACAGGATGGGGGCAAAAACATTTTCATAGCATTGTAAGAGATTTCTTTGAAAAATACTTCTAAAAAAATCCCATCAAAATTTGTGCCTAAAGCGCAATTTTGTAACCCAGACTTCCATTAATTATTTTTTCTATGAATCACTAGTACAAGTACATACATGTATGAAAATGCTAACAGTTAGCTTTCCATCACATCTTTCCATTTCTCAATAGCATCTTTTGTTATAAGCTAAACAACCAGGTCACATCTTGAAGTCTGTGTTTTTGTAATATTCTCTGCACACTCATCTGTCAAGCTACTGTATGATATTCAACAAACAACATCATCTTGGTACAAACAAGTTAAGGCAAACTAGCCTTCACCTCGCAAACACAATCTTCCTTTGCTCAAATAACCTGCGCTTCAGATAAATAAACCGCGAGTTATCGCACACGCTCTACAACACGGCCCGGAGAATGAAAAGGAAGCATCTGTGGCATTGAATTATCTATGACTACAATGCACTGGACTCCCATAGAGCAGTAAACAGTAAGTGAGGTTGCCTTGCCCTTTGAAACATGGTCAATACACTGCCTTCCTGTGAGTGATGGAGAGGGACAAAAGTGATCTAATCCAATCATCTCCAATAAAAGTAGAGGATAAATTGTGATGGGAGGTAATGAGCAGTTGTCTGGAGTTAATACCACTGTCTCCCCGGTGAGAAATGGCTCATTCTTCTTCCGTCCCAAGCAGAACTGAGACGTTTCAGGCCTTGATTTGAATGGCTGTGTGAGATATCTATTTCCGGCTAGAAGTCATTTGTTGGGCAACAATTTTTTTGACTTTAAGCCCTGAGATGTAGCACTTCTAAAATTGTACTTTGGCAGATACAGCGGATAAAATTTTAAGGGAAAGGACATGATGCTACAACACGTTTATGGCAGCCGAGCTGTCGCATTCTGGCTTCAATCATGTCTGCTCTCACAACAATGCTGGATCTAATCACTCTCGTCGCATTCTAGACTTGCACAGTGGGTTCAGGCTGAAGTGACGACTTTCTGAAATGCTGACAGGCCGGACAAGCTCACAGACCAAGAGCTGCTGGAGATATCTGTACTCCAGCCGCACTGAAGCTGTCAGAGCAGCATCATAAGCCACGCAGCAGACTGTGGCCCTCTTAAAGAGCCGGGTGACGGATCCAGAGGAGGAATGACGATGCAGCTATCAGTGGAAGCTCAGGGGAACTTAAATCAGAGGGAAATGAATTGAGAGGGGAGAAGCAGACTGGTAAAGCGAGCAGCACATACCTTAATGCCTGCAATGGTTCAACACTTCAAAGGGATGAGCAATTGTAAGCCATCAGATATAAAGCAGTGAGTAAAAACCTGGAATTCAAAATCTAATTTAAATCAGGAAATACGAAATGTTTTATTATTACAAAATAATTAAAACAAATAAATGTTATGCTTTTCACTGAAATTGTTATAATAAAATTCTATAATAAAAATGATTATTTTCACAACAATAATCTATAATTCAAAATCTAGTTTCAACCAGGAAGTAAACAAAACTGAATGCTAAGAAACTATATGTTAATATGTCAGAAATATATCACTTATTCAATTGAAATTTTCACTCAAATTATGTTTATAATAATATCACACATTATAATAATATTAAAATAAATATTCACATATGAAAATAAACATTTTTTCTTTGCCGTTATTGCAACAATTAAAATGGAGAATAAAACCCTTCATATTAATGTTAAAACAGCAAATGCCTTCTTTTCTAGTTAACACAGACCACTTACAACATCATTAATTGACAATTAGCAGCAAATAATTTGATGAAATGTGACAATAACTGTCAGTGTAATTTCCTAATTAAAGTTTGCACTAGCAAGAATAAAAATGAAGCATTTTACATGTAACCTCATATAAGATACAGTAGGTGCTTTGAACCACTACTCTTTGTTTTTCTAAATCCTCTCTGCAACAGAAAACAGGTGCAAAATAGCCAATAAATTATCATATTAATATATCTACATTAACATTTCAATTTCCAGCACAGCTGCCCTTAACCTGCTTGAACTCTGCGCTCTGGGTAACATCAGGGGCGCTTCCAGGGCAACCTGCCCAAAATGCAGAGATACTCTGAGCTGAAAACACTTCAGTAAATAAGCTGCTCAATCAGAGAGCACTAAGACTGCAGCAGGGAGAATGAAGCTCATCATTTATTAAATACATCAATTATGCGTCGCTGGAACGCACCGAACTACCTGTGGTGCCTTTTTTTTTTTTTTTTAGTTTTGGCTTTGACTAATCCAATAAGAGGTAATCATTGAAAGTCAGTGACCCAGAAGTGCGCGAGAGAGATGTCAGGACATTCTGTAAACGACAGGTTAGATCTGCAATGAGGTGAGGGGTGGCATCACCTAATCCGAATTCACAAAAAAAGGTCAGGCGCACACAAGTTTGCAAAACAAATTAATTATACACAAGACAGATTAATGCGCAGCAAAACTAATGCCAGATATGATTAAGTGATGAGGCAGGTTTATCTGTTGATCTAGTCTCGGATGAATGAGCAGTGCAAACACAGGGCAGTGAAGCTTGTTGCATTCACATCTACATGTATCAGCAGTTCCCTCAGATGTCCGCTGTGCTTTGTTTATGCAGCAATCAGCACTGGAGACGGACCGGCCCATCTACATAACATGCATATTCAAATCAGGCTCTCTGGCTTGCTTTAAAAATCCTCTTTGACGTCCCCTCGCTTGCCGCTAAGAGACTGTCTTGAATAAATCACTGTAAACAATGTGTTAACACGTCGCCACTGCGTGCCTGAAGCCATTACGTACCCCCTCGACCGCTTGCTTCGAATCATGGGAAATCTTACGAGCACTTAACGGAGCTGCAAGTGTTGCCAACTTCCACAGAGGAGAGTAAGGGACACTCTTGGTCTTGTCTTTTTTTAAGGACGATATGGGACACCCTGCATTTCTTTACGCGACACGTGAGTTTTAGATAAACTCTTCATGGCAGATAACCAGCGAGCACAGGACACTAAAACAAAATTCTAGAAAGGCCTGTAGCCAAAATAGTCACAAAATTATTGTACATATATATTTTAAGATGAAAAGAGCTAAACTTAAATGTGCTTTGTATTTTAGACATTTTAATGAACAAACCCAGTGAAGAATGTACACCAATGATATGCATAAAAAATAATGCATTTAATCTCAATCGACTTTATTTCATTTTATTTTTAAATTGGCACTTTATATCCCACAATGGTGCCTTGATATCTCAGAATAAGATTTTATATCTGACAATGTGACTCCGTGTTATTGTCAACTAAAACTAAAACTATTAATTGAATTACTTTTTGCTTTGCCAACTAATCTAAATAAGTTTAAACTGTACTAATAAAAAATAAGTAAAATTAAAATGAAAAACTATGAATGGTGTATATATATATATATATATATATATATATATATATATATATATATATATATATAAATAAAAGACAAAAGCACACATTAATTACTAAAACTTAAATCTAAAATTAAAACAAAAACTAAACTAAAAATATAAAAAATGAAAAACAATTCAAATAAATGAATAAATGAATAAATAAATAAATGCTACACTAAAAATAAAAAATTAAAACAGATTTTATCATTTTAAATTTATAACTCAATTTATAACTAATTTATAATTACCTTTTGTATTTTGTACTCTGAGGTTTCCGCAAAAAAGTAATGGAGAGTTCACAGATTGTCTAATTAAAAAAAAAAAAAAAAAGTTGTGTAGCTGTTTGGGTGTGAGATGGTAAAATACGGACAAACTGTGATTCATGTGGATTTAAATATATACTGTCCCCTTAAATATGTGATGATTCAGTATCATATGGTGCAGTAGACACCCCACAGCAAAATTTGAGCGCTCCATGCAGCCCTATATGACACTGACTGATATCAAAACCATACTTTCCAAATGAGATGTAATTAAAAACTTGGCTTGAGTTCAATTTATTATGTTAAAGCGAAGAGGAAGGGCATTTCGGGCGATCAATACTCATGTTCATTTCCTCTAAGAGCTGCACGCAGCACAAGAGTGCATTGAATTTTTCCCTTTTAACAAATGTAGCGCAGCATACGAAGAAGAAAACAAAAAAACTTGGTAATTACCCATCTTTTACCCATCATCACCAGGGTAGACAAGGCTGGAGGGAGTGAATCAATAGCCCAATTTGAGCCCAATCAATAAGCAGCAAGAGGTGAAATATTATGATGATATAAACATTAGACGCTTCCATTATGAATAACGATTACATCCATAAGGTACAGCTGGAAACGACACACGATGCACAGGCACGGCAACAACACCAAATGAGGAAACGTTTGCTGTTAAAACATGCAAGATTACATCTAAATCACAGACTTGTTGGATTACACACAGCTACAAAGGTGAGATCACAGATGGGGGCGATGGCTCATTTAAGATGTCCATGGGATTAGGCAAAGATTTGACAGGAAGCTGCTACCGTTTGCACCACAAGACGGATGAGCATGGGAATAAACACCAGAGGGCAAGGCATTTGGACTCACCATATTGTTGGCGGCTCGGACCCCTCCACCTCCAAGTAATCGTACTTTTCCTCCGTCTGGAAGTCTGTAAAAATGATGGAGATGGTGTCTCCGGGATCAGCAAGTATGGTCCACGTACAGTCCGCACTATTGTAATATTCACTCGGGAAATTGGGACTCGTAATGATGCCACTTGAACCCCTCAGAGTATCACCACATGTGTCCTCAGCTGTCAACCAAACACGAAAAGATTTGTGTTAGGAATCGGCCTTTAATTTCTAGACATACTTATACAGTAGAAAATGACAGCTGAACCTTTTGGACTAAATCGAGGCCACTTTTCCCATTTGCACACCAATTGTTGAATGGATTCTGTGCCAATTCACAGCCCATTGTTGGGAGCTAAAAATAGCTTTATGGCGATTTTGTTCGATATTATGCGAACGAGCGAGAAACTGTGGCTATCTGGTGGTGCCGTTCATTAATTCGACACACACTAGTTTAAAACAGGCTGTCCCATGATTCCTTTTATCATGTTTTAGTGAGGCAGTGGCTCTTCCGGCTGCTTTTGAAGCTTTGGCCCTCTCTCGTTTAAGTTTTGTAAATGGTTTCCGTCACGACATGGTTTTCAGAAAAACAAGGTCCCAGCTGCATTTCCAAATAGACTCAGAGCTCATCTCTGGTCCCTTCTGCTAGTAGGTGTCCAATTAAATTTGAGTGCGATCTTTTTGAATTTACCAATTGCAAATTGTAATTTTGTCTTTGGAAATCGAGTTGCAAATAGAACTATGTACAGATAAAGACACATGGACTAGTCTGTGCAAACATGATAAATTATATAGAAATAATTTATACAAACAAGCATCCACTCATATGTACGTACAGTCATAGCACAGAGCCATGTGAACGTACATATAGTGCGTACATAAATATGTAGAAAGCGATGCTCCGATTTGGAGAATCACTTTTACCTTGGATCGACACATAGTAAAGGTGCAAAAATTCTTGGCAACAAGAAGAGTTACATTGAAACAATTACGAGAGACGCATTGACATGTCCGGGACGGAAGCCATGTCGATGCGCGCACACGCATACATTTGCATACATTAAATGTTGAGAACGTACATACACGACATGCATTCACAGGCAGAAATGCGCAAGAGCACATGCACTCAGAAATACTAATGGAAACCTTGATATCTCTTACACTTCTAACGGTTATCTTTCATAAAGCTAATGTTTATCAATTAACTACCTTTGAAACACGGCTCTCTGAAATGCTTTGTGTCTTAAAGGGATACTCCACCCCAAAATGAAAATTTTGTCATTAAATCACTTACCCCCATGTCGTTCCAAACCCATAAAATCTCAGTTTTTCCTCGGAACACAATTTAAGATATTTTGGATGAAAACCGGGAGGTTTATTGATAAGTGACTGTCCCATTGACTGCCAAGTAAATTACACTGTCAAGGCTCAGAAAAATATAAAAAAAACATCGTCAAAATAGTCCATCTGCCATCAATTTTATGAAGCGAAGAGAATACTTTTTCTACGCAAAGAAAATAAAAAATAACGACATTTATTCAACAATTCGTCTCCTCTCTGTCTGTGTCAGCGTAGCACCATTTTGAAAAGCATCCGATGGACGCAAAGTGCGTACGCTATTCTCTGTCATCAGTAACGCATGGATACGTATTGTACGTTTATTTACGCTTTGATTTGAACAGAAACAGCGTATCCATGCGTTACTGATGACAGAGAATAACGTACGCACTTTGCGTCCATTGGATGCAGTCACAAACCTCCCGGTTTCCAAAATATCTTAAATTGTGTTCCGAGTACGAACAAAGCTTTTACGGATTTGGAACAACATGGGGGTAAGTGATTAATGACTAAATTTGCATTTTGGGGTGGAGTATCTCTTTAATTATCACTTGTAGTGAAAACGATCTTGGTAAACCTCTGAATTAAAATGACTGTCAAATTGTTTTCCACATGACTTTTTTTTCGTGAGGTAATTGGGAGAATGTTCAAGCTGCTTTTTGTCTATAGAATAATAGTGGATGAGGAGTAGGAACCGTCATTCACTTCCATTTTATGCAAAAGAGCAGTCTGGACATTTTTCTAAATATGTCTTTTCTTCTGTCTTGTGTTTGAAGCAAGAAAGTAAGTCATACAAGTTTGGAATGACACAGAGTGAGTAAACTGTAAAATAAGTGAGGTGAATAAGCTCTCATTGAACATTAACACAATAAGAAACTAAATTAATAAACTTTTAAAGAAAAGAAAAGGTATGATATGGTTCGAAGTATGTACAATGGTGTGAGAAAAACATAAGGAAGAGTATGAAATACATGTTTTGTGTTTCAAATACAAGCTTGTCCTAAAACATTTCCACACTCTGATGGCTGGGAAAAAGTCATGAGACATAAAACCCAAACTACAGTAATATCAATGCTAATGTCAGGAGAAAAAAAAAAACATGCACGCACACACACTTACACACGCACAACTATTAATGTCACTGAGCATGTGATTGACAGCCTCATAAAAATTCCATTACATAAAAGGAACTCAGGAGACAAAACGGACAAAGGTGTGTTTGGGCAAGTGTGAGAGAGTGTATTTCTCTCTTTTGTTTACACTGAATGTGGCTGCATCTCACTTAGATATGTAACAAGAATACGAATAAGGTCTTTTTTTTATATTGCACAGCTCACAGACATTTTGTAAAATGTATGCAAATGAAGTGTGACTTAGTGCCTGTGGGCATGTTTAAAATTATCCTCACCAAAGACAATGTTGAGGTGGCCTTTTGGTGTGTTGCAGAATATGTAAACACTTTACACCAACAAAAAAAAAAAGTACAATTCAGAAAAATCGACTTAACTGATAAAAGGGAAAAGTGATGGTGTGTGTTTCAATAAATACTAAAGCAGCTTGGCCTTGACATTTGCATTGTAATGTGGAGCGACGGACTGTGGGCTATGATAGATTCCCTCAGGGAAATATTTGTGTCAGTCATTTGTAAATCAGTTCTGCATTTTTATGCATCTCTCACTGTCAAATGTGGATGAGCTAGCACTGCATTTCATACAAACTGGAATAATAACGCAAGAACATATAGGGTCAAAAAGAAGAAGAAAAAAATCTCATTCTACAGTTGTTGATGGGCTAACAGCCAACATGACCTCCAATCCATATTGTGCTGTTAAAGGCACCTTGAATACAGTTATAAATATGTCAACAGTACAGTTGTGATCTATGCATTGCTGGTTCTGTACCACCAATATAAATAAAAATAACTCTCTCATTTGTCTTCTGTTCTGCCATAGCTATAGTCGATATATTTAGGAGTGCTCAAGTACCAAGGGTATTGTATTTAATAATATTTAATTAATCATAAATTACACAATTTTAATCATAATTTTTATTTTTTATTTTTCCCTGAAAAACTCAGCATACCTGAATTTATTGATAAGTAATATAAATAAATAAATAAATAAATGTTGTGCTAACCTTTATATAACCTATATATATATGAAAAAAGTTTTGAAAAATTTCTACCTATTTCAACATAAAACTTAACAAAAAACAGATAGAATTTCATATAACTTATATAAAATAGCTCAACTTCTTTTAATGAGTTCAGTTAATGTAAAAGCATAAGTTGCCATGACTTACTGTTCATATAATTCTTTACAGTGCAAATATAAATATAAGATGAAGAATATTAAATAAACAACACATTTTTGAAAAAGCTCAGTTACCTAAATTAATTATTCAACACCCGAACAACAAATCTTGCACTGGCCTTTAAATAATAATAAAAAAAAAGTTTCATTTTAAAATCTTACCAAAAAAATAAAATAAAATCATGCTGAAAATTCCTGTGTGAATACGCTGTGTAATGATTGCTGGGTTTTTTTTTTTTTTTTTTCAGCTATCCTAACAATTCAGTTGCTGAATTCCCCGTGCATCTTTTCTGCTCAGCCCATCAGCTAGACTCCAAACAAGGCTCTGGGACAGGACTATGGATTGAAATGCAGGACTGGTATAAAGGCTGATGCTATGATGGCAGACACAGACACAAACATGTTAGCAAATGATCATTCAGGGGCCTGTGGGATGAGATGTGGTGTCAGAAACCTGGCACTCTCCTGTCCATCAGCTAAAAGCCAGCCTGACTAGACTATATATGTACACACTGCAATGGGCCATTATGATATACAGAGGGTTCTAAATGTCTGAGACCACAGAAAATCTGGGATATGTTTTTTTTTTTTTTTGTATATTAACTAAAAAAAAATCTAAGTTTCATATTTGAAAAAATAACAAACAGAGAAAATCTGACTTTTAAAATAAAGAATAACATTTTCAGATTTTCCTCTATTTCTAGGTCACTAATCAAATAAATAAAATGCATGACGCATTTTAATAAGTTTTGATTTTTGATATTTTTTGGTTTTTGCCTTCGCCATTCTTTGTTGCAATGTGTCCTGAGTCCATCACCTGGCCAGATCCATTAAATCACATTCTATCACAAAGCCCATTTCTTTCATTTTCTGTTTCCATGCAATGGCCTATCTACCCACATATTGTGTTCTTGGGTGGGGAGGGGGATGGGGGGGCACCTGTCAGCGACTGGAGGTGGAATCTGAGCTTGATGGAGTCTCTGTATAATCCATGTGATGTGACAGTTGAGAGGGGTGGAATATGGTGATTGAACTGCACTGAGGTACGCTGGGGGGGCTTTGGTCTAATCCAGTCATCGAAGAGCAGGAGAAATGAACACGTTCTGACTGCAGAACGCTCAGCTGAAGAGTGCATTTGTATATGTATTATTCATGCGTGCTCAATGTCAAATGCAAATAAATTCAAATGGACACATACTGAATTCATAGGTATGGGTATATTGTATGAGGCTAATTCTGGTTTTATTGCACAAAAAAGGGCAAATGAATAATATGCAACATATAAAGTGGACAGGATTACAAATGACATTCACTAGTCCAGTCTGGGACAGGCAGAAAGTAAAAGTAAAGAAAGTTTGAGCATACTTAGCCCTTTTTAATTATTACAATTTTGTAATTTTGTTGTTGTTTTTTTAAATTATAATAATATCCCAAATAATCTACTAAATAATACAATGGAAGTATTTGGAATGAACGAATGATCGAGTGAATGAACGAATGAACAAACAAATACAGTGTGGCACTTATGTGTCTCCACAAAATAAATACTATATATATAACTTGACCTAAATTAGATGATCGTCATGTAACTTGATTGGACTATTTTATTTATTTGTTTGTTTGTCTGTCATTGTTTTTATTATAATTCATATAATATAATTAAAAATATAAATAATATAAATAAACAAACAATATAAAGTAAATAAACAATGTGTACAGTGTTCTATATTTCTGAATATATAAAAAATTTAAAACAATATTACGGATCATCATAATTGACATTTTATGTTATTCTATATGTCTGATTACTATTTAAAAGATTTAAAATGCACTTCCCTGAAAAAAATAGCCAGTGTGACCACTGAGATAGCCTCAAAAACACTGTCCCTGACAGTCGCATCTGGTCACTCAGTTCTGAAATCACATCTGTGTTGCATTAGGGGCTTCTTTCCCTGAAATCAATCAGTTATACAGCATCCTTACTGACATATCTGCAGTCCTCCAGAGCCTTCTGTGGTGATAGTGTCATATTTTCTTTTCACAAATATTCATATTTGTGTTGACACTTTTTCCTGAGGGTGAGTGACATGATAAACGAGCTGCCGCTGTAAATGTAGTAAGTATGTTTGTGGGAGGGCAAAAGAAATGAAACCAATGCACTGAAAGATTTCTTGAAGCTCTGAAGACAAATGAGAAAACGTTCAGCCTGGTGTGAATTCAGGTGTGTTCTCGTCTGCGGGAACGCGCAGGTCCCTTCGTATGGTCTCTGAGGAGATTTTTGAAATGTCAGTCCTGACAACCTCAACAAATGTGGGCATACAAACATATTTTCATGCTTTGGAGCACCCAGGAGGCACAAACCCATTTCAACTTTTTGATCTCAACTGCTGTGAGGAGACTTCGAAATGACCGCGATGTAATAATAAATGGTACCTTTGTAGAGCTTTGGGAATATAAAAGCATCTGAATTTGAATCCATGTACCTAATAACATACTTTTTTTTTTTCTATATTTGGATGTTTCTTCAACTATACACTTTTTGGCCTTGTAGAATTTTAGAAAATAAACTCCTAAAACACTTTTCAAACTCTCATCTATTAACAATTTTTAAAAATCTATAGGGGTGTTTCTTTAACTTCAGACACTTTTATGTTCCAAGGATTGTTTATTATTAAAATTATCAACATTTTTGGTAATATAAAGGTCACCTTATTCATGGACTATATAAATACGTTATATGAAAGTCAAACATATTTATAAACTGTTTACCAGGCCTTTATCACTTATTTTCTTAATGTACTTAATGTACATTTTACTCTCAGCCCAAATTTGCAATTCTTTGCTATAAAAGTCCATCAAAAATATGAATTATTATATATGATTTATTTGATAACCTAAACAAGACTAAAACATCATAATTTTTTTTTTAAATTATGACCACCCCCAATCACATTTTTGAGACATGATATATCTATACTGTATATATCATTATATATATAATGTATATGTTATAGGACAGCCTTTCCTGATTGAATCTATTCTACTCTATTCTGTATATGACACTCACAAGCAACAATAAAGATGGCCATCCAGAATGCCCATTCAAATCACAATCAGCCTTACAGAGAGAAGCTATTGAGGGCATTGATGCAACTGCAGTGGCTAAATCATCTGCTCTCGAGCTGTTTGATTCATCAGTGCTCTGCTTGGGGGATGTGGACTCTGCTCGCACCAACAAGCCATGTCAAAACAAAGCCTAAGATATCAAGAAACCATGAAGTGTTATGATATCAGAGCCCACAGACTTGTGGGCACAAGCACATATATGGCTGTTTCTTCAAATGCTAACATATTTTTATCCTACATGAAAGTCACATTTTTACCTTAGAAACTTCTATCATGTCTTTATCAAATATAACACAAAGAAAGAAAGAAAGAAAGAAAGAAAGAAAGAAAGAAAGAAAGAAAGAAAGAAAGAAAGAAAGAAAGAAAGAAAGAAAGAAAGAAAGAAAAACATGAAAATATATTAATATTCAGTGCTGGGTAGATTGCTTACAAATTGTATTCTGTTACTAATTACAAATTGTAGTCAGTAATGCAATTTAGATTACTCGTTTCAAGTAATGTATTCTGGCTACTTTTGGATTACTTTTAGATAACTTATGACCTAAATTTTTACTTTTGAAATATTTTGTTTACCTGCATGCTAATGTGACCATTAACTTACATCAGAAAAATGTGAACAAGCAAATGTGTTGTTAAATGATGTTGTTAAATGTAATCATGCAATCCATAAGAAAGTAACTGTAATCTGATTATGAGCATTTTAAAACGTAAAATAATCTAATTACAAGTATTAAATGTTTGGAATCTGATTACGTAATCCAAATTACATGTAATCAGTTAGTACTAAAAAAAAAAAAAGTTGAGCCAACTTAAAATTAAGGCAACCAGCTTTTTGCAACCAGTTTTTTGAGTTTTCTCAATTTATCGTTTTAAGTTTACACAACAAAAATTTGAGAATCTCCCACAAAAATAAGTTGAGCAAACTCAAAAATCTGCTGAAGCTGGTTGCCTTAAAATGTTAAGTTGGCTCAACTTTTTTTAATTTATTTTTTATACAGTGTGGTAATATCAATTTTTAGACATTTTCTCCCATAGTTTAGCCTAATTTTCATCAAACCAAAAATTTTGTCATTAATAAAGTGTTTCTAAAACTGCACAAAATGAATGTATTAAATATTTTGTTAGCAGACAAAGTAAATAAACTAGTGAGAGACACAAATCCACATGCAGGATCAACAACAATGCCCATACTTAAAGCAACAACCACGTACACAAGTTTACTTAACTAAATAGGTACATTCTACAGACTTCTACTGTTTTATATAGAACTAGTTCTATAGTAAATACTACAACCTAACCCACACCCCAATTCCTACCAGAAAACTTTGGTACAATATATGCTGGTGTATTTTTCTCTCTCAGCTTTTGCCTCTCATAGTGTATATTGTATTTTTTTGTAACTGTATTCAATAACACTGATTACGTACTCATGCTGGTTACAAGTCTATTATTTAGCCTGAATTTAAAGCAGCCTACTGGGTTTTGTAAGCCAACAACTGGGGTCAAAATGTACAGTTTGTCTCTGGATATATAGGAAAACCAAATTAGCAAAATATATTCTGGAGAGCAGCTTCTGCTGCGCCGTGTCAGAGGAAATAGCTGACTCATCATCGTAGAATAATTCCTAAATAGAGAAATGACTTAGCTCAGCAGAGCAGCTGTGGGTTTTGGGCCAGTCACCGGATGGCTGGCTGGCTGGCTTTACAAAAGATCATTGACACTTCAATCACACCATTGAGAAGGTGCTGAAATGGCCTTGTGCTAATCATCAGCGCACGCTCATGTAAAACTGTAATCGTATGATCAATTTAAGCATAATCCTCATGCTCTCTGCAAATAGTGGTGCTTCAGAGTACTTGCAAGGGCAAGGAAGAGGACGTCACTCGCCATCTCTGCTCCTCACACCCACACAGACATGTCATTCGGCCCTGTGGGGAGCTCTGTTCTCAGCCTTGTATTAATTCACTGCACTTAATGTGCGACTGAGCTAAGCATTCAGAGCAATTAGAGCTTGCAGTGTTGTGCAAATTTACTCTCAGGGAGGAAGGACTGTGGGAAGAGACCTTTTAGCGCAAAGGTGTCCTACACACATCAGGACGGCATATCTGATAACTCATCGGTACCCTCCCAATTCTAGACTTTTTGTGAAGTGCAAATTAAATTCCTGACAAGAAATTTCATGCCTGAGCTGCATCTGTCTGCGCAAAGGGTAGATTTAAGGAATGCCTCACCTGAAAAGAAAATTATATTTTCATTTACTCGTGTTGTTGCAAACCCACATGACTTACTTTCTTCTGTTGAGCACAAAAATTGAAAAACTGCACTTTTCAAGCAATCACAATGACTGAGGACTGAGGCTTTCAAGTCTTTTCACCCTTCAAAGGGTTTCAAGCACATAAAAGTACCATTAAAAGTGGACAATATGAGTTATTTTCAAAGATACAATAGCTTTGTGTGAAAAACAGACCAAAATTTAAAACATCTGCCTTAGGTCTGCGGTTTTGTAAATGGGATCAACAAATTTATTAAAAAGATTCAACTTAAAAGAAAGATTCATTCATTAAACAGGCATCACTAAGTCTCTCATGAACATGGCAGAGTCAGATTGAGTCAAAATCGATGTGGAATATTTTCAGTGAAATATTTGGATAAATGCATCTGTTACATGAAATGTAAATATTTTGTCAATATTTGTCAGCAGTTTTTCAATGAATCAGTGTATGTAGTCCATAAAACTAGCCTAAATGATTCGTTAAACTCACTGACTCCGGTTGCTGTGGTTAACAGCTCACTGGAGAAGAAGATCTTTAATAAATAATGAGTTTAATTTCAAGTTTGTTGCTCAAACAAAACAAACCATATGACTTTAGAAGACTAAATATATACATTGAAAAAAAAAATACTGTGTAGAAACAGTTTTCACTAAATTAATTGCATAGAAATGGCATGTAATATTGAATTAAATGTGAAATTTTTGCAGTAGAAAAACTGAAATTCTTTTGTATCCTTTTTAAAAACTATTTTTGCATTCCGTGGAAGAAAGTAAGTCAGGTTTGAAAAAAAAAAAAAAACATGAGTAAATCATCATTCACAGAATTTTATTTCTGGGTGAACCATGAAGCACATCCCTCACTGTTCGCTTTTTTTAACCAGGAAGTAACAGTGGTTTGGTGCTGGAAAGCTTTAACTCATCTTCAATCCGAAAACACTAGAAACCCTGATCCTGCTACAACAGCTGTTAATTAGCACACTTAATTACAAGCTTAGCCCTGTCTGACAGGAATGTGATCCATCCAGCGCTAAAGTAATTAAACGATACAGCAACGATTCGCTGGTGCCTCCTGGACTGTGGAGAGAAGCCAATGTTAAAAAGCTTCCCTTTCCGGAAGCTTTGCATTTAGTCTGTTCATTATTCTCTCACAGAACAGTGAACAAATGACATATTTGGAAAAATTCCGATTTAAATAATACGGCTTGGAAAATGCTGCATCATTCTAATAATGAAACACTTCTAACACGCAGCCCTTTTGTGAAGTACTTCAAAGTGACCGGCTATTAAATTGCCTGTTGCTGATAAGGTCAGTCTATAAAATTATATGACAGCTTTTGATGTCTATAACAATGGACTGAGTATCTAATACCATTGCCATCCAGACGAGACCACATTATAAGTCTATTTCCCAACAAGACACAAAATGGACACTAAGCCAAAGTCATCTAAGATCGGAAACTAAATTGATTGTTGGGTAATCCATCACGGCACATTTAACAGCTAACTGGCCACATTCGCTCATTATGACTGCAGATTCAATGGTCTTTAGTCAATAGATCTCCAAAATAGTGTTCTTCATTTCTGCAAAGCGCGTTGAGATCGAATCTTTGAAAAGAGTTGCAGGAATTCGATATACATTTTCAATGACAATAGAAGGGAAGAAATAGAAAATTTCTCTCTACTTTGCTTGAATGTACTCACCGGAAAATCCCACAAATATGGTGTCATAATCTAATCATGCCTAATCAGCCATTCATCCTGCCATGATCCTGCACATCGCTTGAGATACGCAGAAGTGGGGCGGACGCAGGTCGGACCATTGAAAGGTCACTGCACTGACTTGGAGGGTAATGAGGCACAAGGAAATGGGGGCAGCCAAGAATTTTCATTCCCCAAAAGACACTATGATAGATAGTTACATGTGGATGCACCACACAGGACCTTGAGTTTGACACGAGGCTTCTTTGACCCCATTAGATCACTATGTGTTAATCATCAGCCACTCGCACACACACAGATATAAACACACATAATGGCTACAAACATGAGATTATACTTAAGTAATCACACAAGCAAGAGTGCACAGCACAAGGCCGCAAGCCATTGGAAGACTGAACATTTGGCCAGCTGTTTGGGATGGGAAAGGATTTATTTATAGTAAAAGATTAAAAATAATAAAATAAAATAAAATAAATAATATATGTGTGTGTGTGTGTATTTATATATAACATTTTTATTCCATTTTAATGAATAATTAAATTAAACGGAAATTAAACAATGAAAAATGTCTTGTTTTTGAAGGCTGTATTCATTTGATAATGTGAAATATAACAATTTAAAATAAATTTTCTATTTTTATTTCTTTTTATACTCAATGTTGAAAACTGCTGTGCTGGAAACACTGTTGTGGAAACCTTGTTTTCCCAGAATTCTTTGATAAATAGAAAGAACAGAGCAAAAAGAAGAAAATAACAACAAGCTGAATTTATTTGAAATCTTGTATGTAAATCTCTTTACTGTCACTTTGATCAGTTTAATCAATTTAACATCTATATCTATAAATACATCTATAGATAGATAGATTGATAGATAAATAGATAGATAGACAGACAGAGATATAGATGACTCAGGAAAAGAGACTCAATAAAATACTATTTTCATTTTGAATTTTTAAAACAAATTCTAGAAAGTTCACTGACCAGAGAGGACAGAAAGGACATGACAGAGTCAATAAAAATGAATCAAGCAAATCATCAACAGTAAAGTGCACTGCTTCAAATGTGGCCACAAACTATCTTATCACTACCGAAGGCCTCGCAGGCCAGTCTTGCTCACAACTGCCACGGAGAGTCACCTTCAGCCTCTCAGTCTTCTCCAAGCACTATGAATCAGTGCAAATTATATATGCATGCTGTTGATTCTGTACCACTGCTTGCTAATCCTGTTATTTGAGTGCCCTTGATGTGAGGGTATTGACAATGTGTAAAGCTTGTTATTGGATTTCAGATTTTTTCCCCCTCCTCTCTTATTCCCTCTTGGTCCACCTGCGATGATTTGTTTGTATTGAGAGTTGCTTCCTTGGTGAATCCCGGAATGCAACCTTGTAAAATAAATTTGAGACTTTTAGGAAATTTATCGAACTCCAATCTTTGTTTGTGCCAGGAGTCATTACGGCTGGTGTATCAGTCCAAATATGCATTAGATTAATGGTATAGATAAGTTAGAGGGAACAGGAGCTCTTGATCAGAGTGTGGTGCTGTTAGAATGCAAAGGACTGTTTATGCGCGTGAGCCATTTACTACACTTTCGGCTCAAATTTGCAGATTTGAAGTGAGACAAATAAGACAAAACCTTTTTTTTGGAGGACAATTGGGATTTCTTAATTTCACAAAAATGTAATAATATTATAAAACAATATTAAATAAAATAATAAAACTGCAGATCAATGGTTAAATCAATGGTTAATGTTTAATTTGTATAATATTATAATAATGTTTGACTTTAACTTTTAAGAAAACAATTCAACCAAGTCAGTCAAAAATTAAATCAAAGTTTTAATTAGGTTCGTTAAGGTTAGATTGTCTGGTTGGTTTAGAGTAAAAACAATGTCATTGTAAGGTCCAATATGGATGAAGAAAACAACTCTCTCTTTTTGCACTTAATCTATTAAATTTCCTTAAATGCAGAGTGCACATATCTACACATTCATGACTTTTAGTTCTATTGCCATTTATATATTTATATATATAGTAATTTCCTTTTGCCTTGCAGTCTGCCTTCAGTCCTTTCTTTGATACATGCCTCTAAAAAGCCTTTTCAGCTGTAATTTACTTCAGGACACATTTCAAAACACACACACACACACAAACACACACACACACACACACACACACACACACACACACACACATGTTGGTTTTACTATACTTGTGAGGACTTTCATAGACTTCTATTGTTTTTATACTGACCTAACAATATTTTCTATTGCCCTACACCAACCCTACCCCTAAACCTACCCCTTACAGAAACCTTTTTGCATTTTTACATTTTGAGATAAACTTCATTCAGAATTCTTAATAATTTATTTCCCTTGTGAGGACCGGCCAAATGTCCTCACAAGTCAAAAATGTCAAGTTTTACTATCCTTGTGGGGACATCTGGTCCTCACAAGTATAGCAAAACACGCCCACACACACGCACACACACACGCACACACACACACACACACACACACACGCACAGAGAGCATAGAGACATTGTGGTAATTAATGCTTTCAGATGTGTAATCAGCCATTTTCAACATACTGTGCTAAACCGAGTCTCTCCTGAGAGGCAGTGATTGTGAATTATAACACTTCTCTCTAAAGTGCTGTTTCATCACAAACTTAAAAAAAAAAGAAAGAAAAAAAAGAAAATTGCCCTTAAGTGAGAGGCAGATTTTTATGATAATCATGTCAAAACAAAAATGTGATACCATTTAAATGTGTGAGGAGCTTTTGCTCTAATGTTCTCACTGCGTTCTGCAATTTCCCCACAAAGTGACACATGGAGAGACTTTTCATTGATTGTATTTATCTCATCTCAAACTACCTAACTGAATAGAATCTAAAGACATATAAAAGAAAGTATCTTTTTCAGATACAGCCTAACAGACTATAAAAGACATTGACGGCTAAATGTAATTCCATGTACAGGATTGTCTGAGGGGTTATTTCATTGTCTTTTATTGCTAGAACTTTGCCTCATGAATGTTCAGTCAGTCTGCAAATTAATTTATTCCAGTTTATGCACGTGTGTGAGGTAAGGAGCAAGTGTACGTGGGCAAGCGAAAGCTTGCGGCTTACTGAGGTAACACCTGTCATTACCCTACAGAAGCATGCATCCAATTAGCTGTTTTTTCAATAAATCAGTAGCTAGGGATCATACGGGTCAAGTTCTGTAAACAGCACAATTTAATTGCAAAAAGGAGATGTGCTTCTGCTTCAGAAACAAGAAGGTTCTTATTGTCTTTCAAGGTAACACTGGTTTGAGGAAAACCCCTACTGTGGCTTTTTAAATGCACAATTTGGGACACTTTGAAACTACGCTGTATAAAGCAGTTTAAGTGATGGACAGGCTAACTTCTTAGACTTTTCTTCAGTGCAAATATTTGATGGTTTGGTGTACTTCTGTTCCAAAATATTACTCAGAGTTGTGCTAATAGTCTGAGCCATTTCATTTCCACGCTGGCAGCTCAAGCCAGAAGGAATATAGTGATACCGAACTACGCCCGGCTAAAAACTGCTCTCTCCCCTGTCAATTAGCAGCCTAATCATCTTTTTCTGGCTTCTAACTCACACCTTTACACTTCATAACACATACAGTAGCTCTAACCACAATTTTTGACAAGTAGTAGCTTTACACAACTACTCCATACTGCTAAACATGATTTAAAAAAAAAAAAATTAAATAAATAAATAAATTTTAATATAAATTTAAATTAAATATTTCAATATAATTGTAATTATATATATATATATATATATATATATATATATATATATATATATATATATATACATACACATATATATATTTTTATTATTATATTATATTACTAAAACATTTTTAATAACAGTAGATTTTTTTTCATTTTATTAATAAAAAAAAAAATACATTAAACAATATATACTTGTTTGTTTAAACATATATATATATATATATAAAAATCTATTCATAAAATCTATGCTAATTATCTCACTGAATACACATACAGTCATGGCCAAAAATACAGAAAATGCAACACTTCTCTCAGAAAATTGTTCCAATTGCAAATATTTTGGTATTCACGTGCTTATTGTTTTTGTTTGCACTACAACAACACAAAAAAACAGAGAAGAAAAGCCAAACTTGATCAAATTTCACACAGAACTCAAAAATGGACTGAACAAAATTATTGGCACCTTGTCCAAATTGTAAGAAATAATTGCTTTTCAAGCATGTGATGCTAATTTGTATTTAGACACACATGTGGCAAGTAACAGGTGTGGGCAATATAGTAATCACTCTTGCAACCAGTTAAAATGGAGAAAAGCTGACAACCTTTGTGTTGTGTGTCACACTGAGCATGGAGAAAAGAAAGAAATGAAAAGAGTTGTCTGTGGATTTGAGAGAAAAATTTGTGGAAAAACATGGACAATCTCAAGGCTACAAGTCCATCTCCAGAGATCTTAATGTTCCTGTGTCCACTGTGCTCAACATGGCACTGTAGCTAACCTCCCTGGACGTGGACGGAAGAGTAAAATTAATGAAAAATTACAATGAAGGATTGTTCGAATGGTGGATAAAGAACCCCGATTAACTTCCAAACAAATTCAAGCTGATCTGCAGACACAGAGTACAACAGTGTCAGCTCACACTATCCGTCGCCATCTGAATGAAAAGGGACGCTATGGTAGGAGACCCAGGAGGACACCACTGCTGACACAAAGGCATAAAAAAGCAAGACTGGAGTTTGCCAAAACTTATGTGACAAAACCACAATCCTTCTGGGAGAACGTACTGTGGACAGATGAGACAAAAGTAGAGCTTTTTGGTAAAGGACATCATGGCACTGTTTATGGAAAAAGAAATAAGGCCTTCAAAGAAAAGAACGCATACAGTCAAACATGGTGGAGGTTCAAAGGTGTTTTTGGGGTTGCTTTGCTGCTTCTGGCACTAGATGCCTTGACTGTGTGAACGGTATCATGAAACCTGACAATTACCAAAGAATTTTGGGGCTCAACATAGTGGCCAGTGTCATAAAGCTGCGTCTCCACCAGAGGTCATGGGTCTTCCAGCAGGACAATGACTCGAAACACACTTCAAAAGCCACTCAGAAATGGTTACAAAGCGCTGGAGAGTTCTGAAATGGCCAGCAATGAGTCCAGATCTGAATCCCATAGAACATGACCTGGAGCAGTTTGCAAAAGAAGAGTGGTCCAAAATTCCAGTAGAGAGGTGTAAGAAACTCATTCATGGTTACAGGAAGCAATTGATTTCAGTTATTTTTTTCCAAAGGGGGTGCTACCAAATATTAAGTTAAGGGTGCCAATAATTTCTCCAGTGCATTTTTTTTTTTTTTGGGTTCTGTGTGGAATTGTATCAGATTTGACTTTTCTTCTCTGTTTTTTTTTGTGTTGCTCCAATGCAAACAAAAAAATAAACATGTGAGTACCAAGACATTTGCAACTGCAACTATTTTCTGAGAGAAGGGTTGCATTTTCTGACAGAAATGCAAGGGTGCAGATATTTTTGGCCATGACTGTATGTACACAATTACAGACTAGGAACAAAACGTACACAAGTGCAACCAAGTATTACCCGATCTCACTCTTTACAATTCCCTTCAATTTTGTCTACAATCCTGCATGTTTGTCCTCTAGAGCTGAGGCAGTTGTTTTCCTCTTTTGTCTTCTTTGGCTTATAGAGACATCCTCCAGCTGTCTACATCCTCCAGCTCGCCCTAGTGAAGAATAAGCAAGCTGTTGCCTCCTGTCACTTTTGAGGATGAACCTCATTGTCTACTATAGGCTGGCAGCACAAAGTGAAGGCATGTGACAATCACTCCTGGGAAACCACATTCGGTGCCGAATGTCTGTGCAAATCTTTTGATGGGAGAGGTGAGACGTAGGTGGCACCAATACAACCGATAAGAAAAAGCCAAGTTTTATCAAACTATAATCCATCCCACTAACAATAACAGGCCGGAACGTATAATTCCACAGTTTGGCATTCATTTAAAATGTACATGCATACACTCTCGAAAAAAAAAACGGTACAAAAGCTGTGGAGCGGTACTATTTCAAAAGGTACCAATTTGTACCTTTAAGTTACTAATATGCACCCTTTAGGGGTAAATGTATACCATTTGAAAGAGTAGTGCCGCAGTGACAGCTCTGTTTTTTCTCAGACTGAATTTTACAAACGCTGTAAACCAGGCAAGAAAAACATGACGAAAATAGCATTTATAGCCATTAAAAAAAACAAAAAAAACAGTGAAACTGTGTGGGCTTCACTTTGGAGAATTTCAACATGTGGAGGTCATAGAAATAAAACTAGAAAAATCAGAGTTCTGTTGTCTGTTCTGTTTTTTCGCTATATATCTTCATGAAACCGCTCAGAAACCCCTCGGCTCTGTTGACTGTGCCTCTCCACTGCTATTATTACTTCTCACGTAGCTGTCACAGCCATCACAGGCCTCAGATCGGAGGACATGCCTCTCCAGCTCTTACTTTCATTACTTCTTTCCTCCTTACATTTTCTATCTCCTCTCTTACTCGCCCATTTCTGCTCTATCAAAATCAAGCTTGCCTTGCCTGACATGTCCAGAGTCTGATAGGCGTTCAAATAAACTGTCAAATGGTGAAAGAAAAAAAAAAAGTATGACATGCCAAGGGGCAATTACTGTCAAAGCACAATGTGGAACCCTAGAAAAGGCGTGTGTTCGTACATTGTGTATTTACCTCAAAATGTGTTAATTTGCTGGCGAGACCTTTAATTTGAGATGGTTCCCACATTCAAGTGTCAATATCTCGATGTGATAACTAGCTGATGGGTTTGAAGTGATCATCATACAGGCTCTATAGGAGGACCCTTGAGCAGAATCAACCCCCCCCAAACTACAACTCCAGGATTAGAAACACGCAGCAAGGGGGAAAAAAAGAAAAAAACGAAAGGAAGGAAGGAAAAAAGCCTCTGGCACAGGCTGGGCACCTGCTATTGTTCTCTGAGCTGCTAGATCGATCACTTTACAAAACCCTCATTTACATCAGTGCCTTATTAGTGCTTCGCTTTTCACTGGCTTGATGTGCTTATGTTTTTGGGTGCCAGATTTCCTTTTGATGTGTTGTGGCATGAAATTTTATTTCCATGACTCTCTGCCCTTGAAATCAAAAACATTTAATTCTTCATCAAAAAGCAAAAGGCCCAAGGGATACATCTTTTTTTCCCTTTATAATACTATAGGCTTTCATGAGCATGTGTATATCAAGAAGGATTGTGCAGCATTCAAAATCGAATTAAGAATGCCTTTTAAACTCTAATTTGATCTGATTTTGTATGAAAGTGAGAAACAGCATGCAGAATTGTAAAGTATTTCAAGTATATATATAAAAAAAAGAAAAGGAAATTAAATTTAGTATAACAGCATATCAATTTATTTTCAGAACAAATTACCAAAAAACATTTTTGTTGTCACACACAAAAAGTTAGAAACATAAGACAATATTAATAATTAATGCCAGAATTGACACAGAAGGAAATATACTGAACAAAATGGTTCAACTTGCTAATATTAAGTACCATGTTACGTTTAATAAGTTTTACAACATTTATTTTATTCAGTGTTTATTGATTATTGTAATGTTAATTAATAAAAATACTATTGTTCACTAGTAATTTGTGATAATTTATTTAATTGTGGTAATTTATTTAATTTTAAATGCTTGTTTAAAATTCACGTTTAAACCTGAAAAGTTAGAAATGTATTATGTAAAAATTAACCAATATTATTGAATGCTGTACAAGAATTGTTCATTGTTAGTTCATATTAGCTAATCCATTAATAATGTTAACATTTTGTAAGGTGTTGCCATATTTTATAAATGCAGTATTTCTGTATATAATGTACATAATCTTCATATGTTACCATGGTTTATATACATGTCTTTATAGTAAATAATTACCTTTCATTTTATGGAAGAGGAAATATACATAAATACCCAGAATAATTTACCTTCTTCAAAATAATGTGACACCGACTAGACGCAAACAGAACACAGAAGCTGTGTTGAACTGCTTAAATTATTTTGTTATCTTTGTTATCTTATTATATTTTGTGTTGAATTTCTTTGAATTGCAATCACTCAATTCGACCTCCAATGTAGCATCATGTAGGATTGGCTGATTTTAATTCAAATTTTACCTTATGATTCGAATGTAAGCCAATTCTGCATGTTCCCTGATATCAAGTCCTATTCAAAAAAAAAAAAAAAAAAAAAAGTATTCACCAAACCACTGGGTTTAAGACAGAACTACCTCAGACATTGTGTGACCAACATAACCAGTCAAAATGTCTAATTCACATTACTCGATAGCTCTGTAAGCTCACATTAAACTTTCAGACAGTAAAAGTAACTCAACAAACAAGTATTGTCTAAAATGTCTGAATACTGAGCAGAAACTAGGCTACTCTGTGACAAGCCAACATGAAACTTTATACACCAGTTTTTACAACTGCATTCAAGGATCTTGCCCTTAAAGACTGTTTTCTGACATGTTGTGACATCGTAGCATGTCTCGGTGATAAGTTGACATGCGAAAACCGGGTGCATTTCAATATCGAAATGTGTCTATCACAATGCCACCCCATATTAAATAAGCACTAGACTCAACCATCTGTCTCACCTTACTCAAAATAGTCATGAAAAACAATACCTTAAAATATTGCAATCTACATTTCAAATCAGACACTATCTTCAGATTCTGTTAGAGCTCATAGTTTCTAGTTTTTTTTTAAAGATGCCAAACAGTATTAACATATTATCATCCGTTTTAATTTATGTCTCAAATATCACCATACAGAGTTAATAGTCAGATAATGACTGTTTCCTAAACTCCACCCATTTGCAATTGGTCAAGTAAACAGCAAGTCCCGCCTCAAAACTTAAACCATTGGCTGAGCCACTGTTGCTGTTGCGCTGGTCTGGATTCTCCAACAAACAAAAGTTTTGAACAGAACCATTGTGTTCAAATGTTTCAGTGAATCAACCTAAATCTGCTCATTTATAGTTATATATTTAGAATTGTTTCTACATTAAGTTGGGACAGGAGAAACTATTTTAAAATACTTTTGCTAGTTAAAAACTAATTTAATTCTGCAAACACTCTCCCCTTCAGACATTTGTCAAAACAATCCCCCCTCCCCAAATCACACTATTGGCTGAGCCACTGTTGCTATGTCAGGCTGGTCGGAATTCTAAAACAAACCATTGTTTACACTTCTCAAGTGAATTAACATCAAATGTTACTTACAGTTGTCTCTTCATATTAAACTAGAATGGGAGAAAGGTTATTAACATTTCAAGTGTTTAAAAATGGCATACTTCACTTTTATGATCTACTATGGCAATGGTGTTATGAAACCTGGTGCTGAGAGTAATTTCCCAAACCGGTAATGGCACAGGATAAAAAAGATGAATGGTATGCTGAATTGGCTGGGTTCATGCATTGAATTCCAGGGACCCTCATCCTTGCTGAATGACAAAATGACAATTAAAAGTGATGAGTCAAATGAATATTGGACATGGACATTTTGGGATGGCAGCCATTTATAGTATTCTCCATAAAAATGAATGAGGTGGAATTCCTCAGGAATAATAAATAAAAGAAAACAATGAATGGATTTTTGATGTCTTTTGTCTCAGTAAAGCCTTTGAGTGTTATCATCATGTATGAATGGTGAACAGTCAAAGCCCCATATGAACAGATATAGCTGTAAATTAATCCGTTTTCCACCTTTTTTCCTGACAAGATTTTTAGAATGATGATGATGGTGTCTGAAAGTATGAATAGGAAAAAAATATATTAAAAAATCATGCAATCCATTTTAATCCATTCAGGTGGCGTTGAAAAGCTTTGGTTAAAAAGTATGGTCTGAATGAGATAAATGTTAATATATACAAGATACGGGGTTCTGGTTATACTGTATGCTCTCATGTACCCTACTTGAGCCATGATTTCTGAGATTCATTTTTTATCTGTATTCATCAGCTGAATTTGGAAACAAAATGGCTCTCAAAGCTGCAATGCAATTATGTTGAAAGAGCCAATAATGAAGCAGAATTCAATTAATCATTCCACCATAAGATGGAGATGATGAGAGAATTTTGTTAAATAACATAACTCAAATAACGCAAAGAGTGCTTAATTTCGCAGCCACCTCATATACAAGTGTTTGATGTAAGAACAAGGGTCTATAAAACAGTCGATTCAAAACAGGGTATGCTGAATTTTGAGCAAGCTAGAGACTGAAAAGCGTAGGACTTCCTCCCTCTTTGAATACAGAAGACTACATTAATGGTGCCTATAGGGACAGGTTATATATCTGACATCTCTCAATATGTTGCTTCAATTATGCATGAGCGTGGTGAAAAAATGTAAATGTAGTTCTATAAACAGGATCTGCAATTCTTTGTCCTCCATGCCAAACAGGAGATAAGCACCATTCAGCTCAGTAAATATTCATCACTGTGCTTGTTGTTTCTGTGGATAGGATTAGGCACAGCATATTAACTGGCCCTTGGGGTAAAGGGACGATCAAGGCGGATGGCTTGTCGACGTCCGTGATCGTCTTATTTCAAAAATACAAAGTCACTTATGAGATGGGGGGGGGGGGGTTGTTTAAATGCAACATAAAAAGAATAAAATAAAAATCACGATATACTGTATAAATATAATTTCATATAATTGCACACACACACACACACACACATATATATATATATATATATATATATATATATATATATATATATATATATATATATATATACACTGTATGTTTCTTTTTCAGACTAGTGACTAAAGTGAGCAAAGGCTGTTGTCTTATTGATCAGACCAGATTGAATTTCATTATATGTGTTTACTAATTTATTCTTTATTACCTCAATTCAGAGTGTGCTTCATCAATTATACAATACCATTCATAGTTTTGCTTCAGATTTTAATGCATTACACCTATTCAGGCGCATTATCATGAATAATATACACAATGAACCAAGCTAATCATGCTATCAATTTGTTTTCAAGACATATTTTATTCAAAGACTCATTTGTAGAGCAAATAAAGAAAAGAACAAAAATGTTGTACAATTACTTTTAGCCTGCAGCACACAACACATACTTGTGTATTTTAATATTGTATGCAATTTTTGAATCTCTAAAAGCAGAGTTTAAATATTTAATGATGCATTCATGAGAACTATGTTTTGGTGCTGTGAATTATGTCTGAGTTCCCATATGAAATTACAAATTAAAAAATAAATAAATTAAATAAATTAAGCAAGCACATAAAATTCCTCTTTGTGTAGAATCAAATCAAAGTTAATTTAGCATACAGAATCAAATTGCAAAGCACATACACAAAAACAACAGGAAACAAACTATACCTGTAATCAACCCAACAGTTTTCGATAGCATCTGACCTTCAGAACTTAACAAAAACTCCCCTCTCTGCTTAAAACCAAGCAAGTAGGAGCAAAGCCATTAATAAAACTTGTGAGTAACCTTTCAAGAGCTTCACATGCTGACTAAAGTGGGCAGGTGAAACTCTGACAGGTAAACGTTTCTGGAGTAGACAGCCCAGGCAAGCCAGGCATTAAAGTGTCAGAACATTGCTGTACCAAACTATCATTCAATGGATAGGAGCACAAAGGCTCCATCAGATAGAATCTAGCATTAAGGGCTTGGCTGTCTTTTAATTTAACACAGTTCAACAGACAGGGTTAAAATAGTTTGCTTTGTAAAGGGCAGGAATATTTTGTACAGTTTCTCAAAACATGATTTGTACAGTTTGTCAAAACATCTTCTGATAATCATTTACTCATAAAGAAAGTGGGCAAATTCCATTTGGAAGTGAGCATCCAAAGGGCAGAACCCTTGAAGTGTGGATTTTGGAGGGAGCATGGTAATTGTGTTTCATAATGAAGCCATTTGGAAAGCACTTGACAAATAGAGCAAAAACAATGAATGGGAAGAAATTGTTGAATAAAGTCGTTATTTTTCTTTCCTTTCGCACAAAAAAATATTCTCTTAGCTTCATAAAATTAAGGTTGAACCACTGATGTCACATGGACTATTTTAACAATGTCCTTACTAACTTTCAGGGCCTTGAAAGTGGTAGTTGTGTTGTTGTCTATGCACAGTCAGAAAGCTCTTGGATTTCATCAAAAATATCTTAAATTGTGTTCTGAAGATAAATAAAGATCTCACAGGTTTGGAACGACATGAGGGTGAGTAATTAATAACAGAATTTCCATTTTTGGGTGAACTATCCCTTTAAGCATTTTAGTGTAACAGCTGTTTGAACTCTCAAGATAAAGCGCTTTTTACTGGTATTTCATTCCAAACTGTAAGCACTAAGGAGATGTCCGCACTGCTCTTTTAGCTGATTCATACCACAAGTTATCAAATGGTGAGCTCATTTGGCATTAAGCCTTGGAATGAGGTGACATTTCAGGGCTTTTTCCTAGACATCCATTTCCATTTAGCATCTAAGAGGACTAGAGCTTAGATCAGCATTGTTCCACCTCTAGAGTGGGGCCGGTGTCCAAGACAAGGCAGTGCGACAGGCAAAAAAAAAAAAAAAAACACAACCCAAATTTGTACATCTCAATACCTAAAAGGCTTCATTTTGGTGCCGAGTGAGAGAAAGAGCACGCAATGTGTTCGTCCAGGAGACGCGCTCTGTGTGTGAAGATTACCTTAGAGAAGCGATCAAAGAACTGTCAGGCTACTCTGTGTGTCTAATATTAACATTCCTAAATATAATGTCTGTCTGTCACTGAAGTCTTACTTAAAAATAGATCAAATACGAGTTGAAGCTCTTTTCCTTTCCATTCGAGCAAGACTGTGAATAATTCATGGCTCTGTCCAAACAAAACCACCATGATAGTCACAGTAAAGACCTGACAAACATCCTTTCTTTCCTGTCTTGTGTTTCCACCGCACAGGTCCAAAAAACACTTTCTGAGGTATTAATAAAAACAATTTAGATTTGTTTGGCTTTAACACTGATATCGGGTATTTACAGTCGGCAGCTAAATCTGTTTTATGTCAAATCTCCAAGCAGCTCTTTGTTGCACGTCTTTGGTGAAATGAAATTATGAGGGCAAGAGGGCAAAGTAATACCTTAATTGGCATTAAACTGTTATCACAACGGCTAAACATGGCAGTGGGAGCAAAAACTGAGGGAGTAATTATCACTTCACTCTTTAAATCATGATGGATGTATCATAGGCTGCCTGCACTGATGTGAAGAAAAACACCAAAGGCAGTGAACGTCTGTGGCATATGGCACAGCAGCCTGTGTAATAAGTCACTTAGGTCTTTAAGAGGTCTGTGTGATAATGCTAGTTAGCGAGACTGCTATTTTAAAAAAAAAATACTATGCAGAGACAGCGAGAAATATTATATATGCCAAATCTATCTATCTATCCCACATGACCATTGTATAAATATATTATACAGACAGCTCAGTATGTGCGTCTCCTTGTACACTGAACACATGTTCACAACAAACACATGTTTCATATTTTCAGAACAACAAACTTGTAAAAAAGTTTTGTTTTGTCTTTGGTCATGTCTTATCTTGCCTAGGGCACCAAGTGAGCCAGGACAGCTACCGGTGCCCCCTCACAAAAACAGGTGGATGACGCCGCTGGCAAATGGTAAGCTAAGTTAGTTATCGCAGACTGGTTCTTCCCAGAAGAACATAAACACTGTGGCTTGGTAAAACTTTCAAAACTTTGCTTGTCAGCAACATGTCAGCTTATGGCTCAAATAATGGTTTGAAATTGGTGGCAGGACTACCTGTTTGACCAAACAAATAGCAGACAGGAGGCGGAGCAGAATTCCTGTGTATAAGTAAAGTGATTCTTACAAAATCGACTGCTTCAATTCAATGGAGCAATTTAAGAGCTGATTTACAAATAATTTTCACAGAAATGCTTGTGCTCTTCGAATACAACCAATTGTAGCTTCAGTTGGTGCAGAAATGACACACTCCACAAATACATGTTGCTGAGCTGACTCAAAACCTAACATCTCTCTTTGGGTCTTGACAAAGATAGGGATGCTGAGAAACCTGAAAAAGTTGGTATCAACTTCTGGGCAATGGCTGATTCTGCACTAGAGTTCAGCTTCAAACCATGTAAGTTCAAAATCTCTGGGTATCAGCTGTACTTTTGAACCCTGAGTGAGCTCACTGCAGCAGTCTTCTCTGATGCAGGTATTCACCTCCTCTTCTGGCATGGCTCCCATCTCAGATCATCCAATACGGTCATTGCTGCACTCCACTGCTGTACTCGTAATAAATGGCATTCGTCCATCACTTAAATGACAGTTGCACATAGGAAATGAATTCAAGGGAATTACATACTGTACAGGCTGTGGCGAGATCTTTCAAACCACAGCATAAATCAACATCATTATGGCTGCCTAGTTTAAGCTAATGGAATACAGATAGGCTAGCATCTGCAGTGTGGGACCTTATATGAATTAGAGAATTTGTCTTTATATGAGATTCTCAAACTTTTCAGGTGGCGTTAAAATTAAAATCCAAGGGGTTAACAATTACCACAAAACAATTACCCACCTAAAATGGGTGGATTGGACTAAACACACGTTTAACACACTGCTGGTTATGTTAACATTAATAACTAATTCTAAACAATTCATTGTCATGAGTTGATTCAATGTTGAATGAATTCTCTCTCTCTCTCTCTCTCTCTCTCTCTCTCTCTCTCTCTCTCTCTCTCTCTATATATATATATAGATCATTTTTTAAATAAATTTGTTTGAGAATAAATTAAGAAAATCAGAAAAAATATTATATGATGCAGCACTGTTGCAATATCTGAAAATATAGATATTGTGTTAATGTTTTCTTTCCTAAATATATAATAATTTTACACAATCTCCGGAGGAACCCTTAAGTGGCTACTAGAGGAGAATTTTCTGAGAATGGAAATGGGTAGTTATGTGACTATTTAATTTTAAAAGACAGTGACACACATTTGCGTCAGGGAAGACTCTCAGAATATTTTAGGCTGATCATCTGTAGGTGAAATAGACAGTAATCAGTAATAATCAAACTACATTTCACTAAGATGAAACACAAAGATTACTAAAGCAGCACTACTTCTATAATACACTGCCTTACAGTGTGTGACCTGTTTTCTTTTTGGCCTTAAAAGACTAATGAAAACAGGAAATGTATTATTTTGAACTCTTATTTCTATTATCAAAGCACATAAGCATACCACAATCTATCAAACTTCTGATTTTATAACTAGTCTCACAAATTACATTTATGAAATCGCAATAACTGATTTTCTCAAGCCCAAAATTTCTCGGAATAACAAAAATGGAATAAAAAATACAAACAAAATAAATATTTATATAATATTTAATATTTATATTCAATATATAAACACAATTACTAACGAAAGTAAACTATATATACAGTATATACTAAAACGTTGGGATCAGTAAGTTTTTTTTATTTTTTTTTACTTTTTTTTAATTTTATACTCACCAATGCTGCATTTATTTGATCAAAAATACTGTAAAAATTGTAATATTGTGAAATTATTCATTAAAAAAAACTTTCCAACCCCCAAATTTTGATATCAACTACAAAATATTTTCACTATAACAGCAATATACTGTATTTGCAATCTCTATATTTATGAACGAGAAAAACTTTAATACTCAGTATATTACACTGCATTAATCAGATAATTTGTGCTAAAGACGACAGTGGCAGCACATAAGGGAAAGACACTGAAATAGCATTAGCATATGAAAGTGTCAAGAGGCTAGAAAATGTGGCAATGGCAGCACCCACTCGGCAAAAAACTGCAACAGATTAAATAGACTTCCATCACCCCATGAGTCCAGGAGCCAAATCCTTTTTACCCAGCAACAGCCTTTTATTATCCATCAACAAAACTTGAGAATGCTCCATAACCATGCATCACAGACTCTTATAAGGTTCTCCATAGAAGTGTTGTTACTATTCACTAAAACTATTACGATTAAAATAAATTTAGTCAATTGAAATAAAGCTGAAATAAAATAAAACAAATATTAGATGAAAAACTAGAAATGTTGCCTTTGCAAGTCGAAGTACTAAAATTACGGTAACACTTTACAATAAGGTTCATTAGTTAACTGTATAGTTAACATGAACTAAGCATGAACGATGCTTCTACAGCATTTATTGATCTTATTTATTGCTAATTTCAACATTTACTAATAAATTATTAAAATTAAATTTGTTAACATTAATTCATGCACTGTGAACTTACATGAGCAAACAATGAATAACTTCATTTTCATTAACTAACATTAACAAAGATTAATAAATAGGGTGACAAATGTATCATTCATTGTTAGTTCATACTAAAAAAAACAAAACAAATTAAAATAAAAACTAATAATTATAAAAACTGTAACAGTATATAAATAACATAATACTAAAATAAAGTTCTATAGTCTTTCTCAGATTGACGAATCAACAATGTTGGTGAAAAACAGGCTTGTAAAAATTCTTTTTTTGGTGTCTTCATGGGCTTAAATTGTGCAGTTAGAGACAGATTCTCTAAACCAATCAAGTCAGCGCATAAGCAATCCCTGGCAAGAGCATTGCATTTAAGAAGGGTGTGGGTGTCAGCTCCAATTTCGGCAGGGCTGCTCAAAGTGGTGTGGGATTGATCAGGGATTTACGTCGTTAAGCAGGTGGTCCCCATGGTTGTCAAAGCCAGACAGGAAGGGGAAAGGAAAAGCACGATTGCTGCAGCCCACAGCGAGTTTGAACTCTTTAATAAAAAAAGACCCTGTCAAAATTAAAGTCTAGCACATCAAAAGCCAGTCATTAAGGCTCATAGCCTCAGCGTCGAATTATCAGCGTTTTAATGCTCCTTGAGGAATTCCATCCGACAAAGGATAATTTTAGCTATTCCACACTTGGTCTTGCTAAGTAGGATTGGTTTAGGAGCATAAGCACTAGTGGAGAACGGTAAAGATCATTGGAAGCCATAAACACTTACAAGTAATGATCGATTTGCTTAATTAACTGACTCGCATTACAGAGTGATGTTATTTGTTTTGATTTTTTTCATCTCGCTACACGCTTGACCTTTAAAGGCAGCGGTTTCCAGCCGAGATTTTGGGACTTGTTTACAGCGAAGGCATGCGATGATAAGAGGTAACTTCGTTTGGCTTATTCAAAGCTTGAAGCGAATCTGAAATTCAGTCTCTGGCCTAAATGATGCCATTTTATAGCTGTCTGATTAACAGAGCTACATTCCCTCAGCCGTGACAAGATGGCCCATTTCACTTGGGTTTACCAGTTTGTTATCCTTGACCTCTGCAGAGGACTGAGCCCATCCACAAACATTTATTAGCAGCCAAAATTTACTGGACCAAATTAGCCCACTCAATATGTTAATAAAACATGCCGAGAGCTCGTCTGGATGATTTCCAGATACAAAATGGTTTGCTTCTCGGTCTAAAAAAGCAGCATTGATTTTGCTGACTGCGTTAAGGGCTTTGTTTTTATTGAGGCAGCTGTTCAAAGATTCAAAAACAGAAAATGCTCAGAAAAAAAAAAAAAAAAAGACAATTCTCTGAGGGTCTCACACTGTCTAATGAGATTATTTTTACGATAAACAAGTCCCATGGTGTTGTGCAGCATGTGATTGGGTGCTGACCGTATTGTTTGGTAATGTCAGGGCTAAGAGTTTTCACCCTAGCTAAATAAAAAATCTCTGTGACCGTCGTTTTGGTTCGACTACCTGTGCAGCAGTGCTGTCATGCCTATTTCACACCTTGATACTGCAGACTGACCAACTGTGCCAAAGGCATCCAAGAATGGAGATATGCACAACCAAGCAATTTTGAGAAAAATTCTTGAAACTGAAGTTAGAAACAGCTGACAGAAACCTCTATTTGTTTCAGTCAATTCCAAAATACCAGAATGCTGAAAATGCAGTACGTATTATAGCTTTCTGAATTGTTTATATATATTTTTGTTTACTATATATTTATTCCGAATCATATTACAATAATTCATAGTGAATATATATAAGCATTTAAATATAATATTGTTTAGATAAAATAATAATAATAATAATACTTAGGTTCACAAAAAGTAAATAATAAATAATACAAAAATAAATAAATAACCCAGAGTATCCATAATGCAATTAGAAGAGAAATGAAAAGTGCAAGTGGGCCACAAATATTCTTGAGAGCTTTTTATATCTCCACTTCTGCATTCAGAGATGCATACATTACAGAATTTTAGCATAACATTGACATTTGCGGAAGCAGTATTTCTAAAGGTCCTCTGACTTAAGGTTTAAAATGGATTTTTTCCCCCCCTTAATCTAAAATTAATGGTAACTGTAAATTGCCGGGCAAAAATAATTTCAGAGCTGCTTTTATGTAAAAATCTCCCATCTACTTTGCTCATAAAAGGGGAAAAGGGCAGATACCATCTAACACAAAGATTCACTTTTTGTCAAGGTAACTTATGAGTAGAAAATTAAGAATGTTCTGTGATGTTTTTATGAATATCCAATTACTAAATGCACTAATAGAGACACAAAACCCAACGTGCATTATAAAATGTACTTGTGGAATGAAAACCACATCTATGCGACAGTACTACAGTATATGCAATTCCATAATTAATCAACAAAATATTCAATTATCAAAACACATCCTCGCATATAAGACATAAAATCTTAAAGTTGTTCCCGGAAGAAAGTGCCAGATGACAAGTGCAGCAAGCCCAGTGGTCTGCTCCTCCATAGCCCACTGCATTCTGGGCCAGGTTGAGGCTCCACATTTTAGTACCTCAGGCTATTTTCTATTCAAGCACAGTTGGCTTTGCAATTTGTGTCCAACCAAAGCAAGCATGATCCAGACGCTGTCATTTCCCTCTTTCTATTAAACACGCTGGAGCAGAAACCGGCGCAGGCTGTCTATGGAGAGATTCTTATTTGAGAATGGTCATGGCTAATGCACATTATAATTGGTCTGAACATAAGACAATAAATCTTGATACCTTCGCAACAAACACACAGAGCCCTGACTCATCTTTTCAGGGGAAAAACAACAGTGTGGGGCAAGTAAAGTGAGCTGAATTATGAAAGGGAATCAAAAACTGATTGAAAGAGTCAAATAAATGCAAAAGGACCCTTATGGGGCTTTAAATGAAAGAATGGAAGATTGAAATCGAAGGACAGAAAATAAACATGGAAATGTAAGAGCTGACAAGAGCAAAGATGTGATGCGGTTCTCATGTTCAAGAGGCCTCAAAATGAAAAGGTCGATCTGTTGCACCATTTCTAATCAAAATAACCTAGTGCTTATATTCCACTATAGCCACTCGCTGATATATTCACCCATACATGCACGCATATACACACAAGCATCCGCAAGGACAAAAGAACACAGAAAAACATCCAAAACTCATGCAGGGAAACTCACAAGCACGCACACGTTTGCAGTGCATCGGTCATGCATGTCACATGTAGGGATATTTTTGGCTCCTTGCTTACCTCTGCAGATGGGCACTGGGAAGTCCCACACGGCAGCATTGCCTGCATTGGTCACACAGGTGAGCTGAGGATGGCCATCCAGCACGTAGCCGGTTACACAGCTGTAGCGGATCTTGTCGCCTACATTAAAGCGTGTCCCGTACAGAATGCCTTTAGGCGGGACGCCAGGGTTCCCACAAGAACTGCTCTGCAATTCTAAAAAGGAAAATACCACTTTTAGCATATGTTATTTATATACAACCATCCAAACATTTTTAAGGAAGCCTATTATACCCACCAAAGCTGCAGTTATTTAATAAAAATACAGTAAACACAGTAATATTGTAATAGTAAAATTGTATGAACTGTATATATAAAGAACAGCATATATTTGAAATAGAAGTCCATTATAATATCTTTGACGGTCTATTTTTGATTAATTTAATGCATCTTTGCGGAATAAATTTTGCACTACTGTTCAAAACCTCAAATATTTGAACAGTAGTGTACATATTTTATTTTATTTTATCATAAATGTATTTTGGCAATCCATTTCTCAGTGTTGAGTCAGACCAGTATCCACTATACATTCAAGAATGTAAACAAGTTTTTCCTTGTAATTCATAGTAAACAAATATATTCTTGGCACTATTACCATGCCACACTGACAAGCCAAGGGCTACGGGAGCAAAAGCACAACATTTTATCTGAATTATTTGTTGTTTAATCGCCAATTCATGCTTTATGTTCTGGTTGGATCCAAACCAAGGGCAGAGCGGTAGCACTTTGAAATTAATGTGGCCCAGGGACTAGTTTGGGAAATAAAGAAAGAGGTACATTGATTGCGCTGTTACACACGGCTTGGCATCAGACATCTTGCTAGTAGGAGGCCATGAATTCACTGCTGACTTTTAGAAGGTTTAGACCGACAACTCTAACAATAGAGGCCTATTTAAGTTTTCATGCTGTTGTTTATAGACCTTAAACTTGGATTTCTTATTGTGTCTTTATTTCTGAAGACCCAACAAGCATTGCAAAAGAAAACCAGTAAAACTGACCACAGGGTAAAATATATAATGGCATTTTTTCCTGCTGGTTTTATGAATTACTATTGATTTGGCCAAGAAAAGTAACAAACAGAGGATCTATCGAGCAAGATTAATTACTTCATTACATCAAACAATACAGCAAGAACATTAACCACACAAAGGAAAACAAAATTCACTTACAAAAAATGCTCTGACACAAATACCACATAAAAATACAAAGGCATAAAGAAACATTTACCCAAGAACTATGTTAAGATGCCATTCTTTAGTCACAACAACCACTTTCTAATCCTGTTTACTTGAACAAATACTCATAATAATCTTTTACAAAAGACCGTTCCATTGTACAATATGTTACGCCGTAATATGCCACTTAGCTGTTTTCCCAGAGGCTTTGGTTTTGTTTAGTACTTTTGTAATTATTTATTAAGTAATCACAAATACTCAGCAAATTATGGATTTCTAGCTCAAAGTCTTGCTCGTAATGATCTCTGGAGTTTCCAACATGTAAAATATAATCCATAGTGCGGCTAGGGTTTCTTAATGACCGACATAAATAACATAAAACGCCAATACATCTTTAAATGAACACATTAGACCTCTAGTTTTCTCTAATAATGAGCAACATTATGATTTCGATGCACTGGACTCCTGGAAAAAGACATGCAGCAGAACAAAGTCATATCCATGTCCTTACTTATTCACTTGGCAACTCCCCTTATTTAATATCCCTAATTACCTCTATCTCAGAGTGAGTGAAACGGGTTGAATTAAATGACGGACATCAACCGAACATGCCCCTCCCTTGTCAAAACAGTGGGCCCTGATCTCAGCACGTTATGGCTGGATAATTTAAAGATCTTAGGGGTGATTGTTGGAGTGTAATATGAGAACATCTCTCAGCATGTTAATTGTGTTGATTATAACCTGCTGATGCTCGATTCGCATTCATGAAATTAAAGTGTTGGGAACAAGCATCAAACCGCCAACACCATGCTGGATGTGAAAAAGCGTCACATTGGAAGGATTAAATAAAAAAGGATAAATGTGATAATCTTGTGTCAGCAGAACAGGCATTCAAAGCCCTTGAGGGCTGTCAATTTTGCCATTTAGAGTGGTGATGGATCACTCGCATTTGTCATTGAGGCCGACGGGAATATCAATGAAACGAAAATGAGAGATCCGGTACATCAGTGGAAAAGACAACAAAAACTAGTCAACTGTCCATGCCATGCTTTGTCATTTTAAGTGAATGTCTCTGTATTGGTCATCAGACTTGAGAAGCCTGTATTGAATATTTTTAAAAAGCATTCCAGTGTGCCATATTGGGATCACATGATCAGTTCACTTGAGAGAGAAAAAAAAAAAAGTTCACATAGCGCCTTACAAGGTTAAATTTGTTAAATTAGTTAATGCATTACAAATCATGAACTTACAATGAAAAATATTTTTACAGCATTTATTCATCTTGGTTAATGTTAATTTCATATACTGTACATTTGAAATGAACAAATGTATTATTTATAAACAGATCGCATATAAATCGCACAAATAAAATATGCTATTTTTGTTAGTATTATAGACAGCATAAGAATGAAGCAGCCAGAGTCCAGAGTAATGGTATGGATCTGGGATTCACCCGTCCAAACAGAATGAGCATGAGTTAGAAAAATAAAAGGTCCAAACAAGTACTGCCTGCTGGAGCATGACAGGGAAAAATGGCTGGACCTCAAGCAGCGAACAGGAACATGCAATGGCCACAGCCAGCGCACAACAAAATACCTTTATCTACAACTGCACCGCGTCCCCAGTGGCACAAACAGTTATTACTTATTTTGTCCATAATCACATTATAAAAAAATGCTTCTTTATTAAAAAGCAGTGCAAAATGTCTCCCCTGCTTCATATTTGCATAAAGACTAAGCCATCTGACTGAATTCTAGTATGATTTAGCAAAGGTTACAAATCTTCCAGTAATCTCGCTGATAAGTCAGTGTGACACAGACACGCCCCAGGGAGAGTCTGGCCTTCTCCAGGGGTCTGAGATCTCCTCTCAGGAGCAGTGTGAGTTACAGAGTGACAGGGGGATAACATCTAAGCTTGTTAATGCCCTTCACTGGCCCATCACGATCCTCTCTTCAGCCCTCTTAAAGAGTTTCTGTAAAAGATCGCCACTGCCCTTCAAACCGCAGCTGCCACCGTCGGATTCAATGTTAGGTTCACTTTAGAAATCGCCTCTAAGGAAACAACACAGAGCCGTCTGGTTTTCCCGTGGAGCTCTCCAGCCGATTCGGATAAAACCAGGTCACATATTCAAATGAATGTATCATTCAAGCAATCTGTACAAATCCATATTCATAGAAAGAACGGCAAGTTCTCCCGTTCTGAATGGCTAAGAAGCACTCAAAAGGGCTATAATGAGAAAGTGCCAGGAACAGTATTCTTTCATCTTTTCTAGTGATCTCACAAAGACACCGCAGCGCTCGTATCAGTTCTTTCTCTTCTGTTTTATTAAGAAACTTCCCGAAGACGCAAAGCATAGAAAATGTTAGCAATGACATTTTGGGGCATCTCTAACAGCAAGTGCGTAGTCATGTAAAATTAAACAGGGCTTGCAAATTTCGAGAAATCCCGCCAAAGCTATACATTGCAAGGATTTATTATTTGTGGCAGCAGTATTCATGTGCACAGTCCCTCTGGCATTTATTTTTCTTGCAAGTTTGCTTGAACTGCTTAAACACTTTGAGGATTAAACATAGAAAATCTTAGCGACTTTGAAAGCAGAAGTTCTTTAGAGAACAGATTTTTATAAATTTTTCATTCACAGTAAGGGTGGGGGGGAAACAATTCACAGAATTAAAACCCTGAAATGTAGAAGACGGTGAATCACACACTTGGCTTGAAAACGTTCCTAGGTTTTACAACAAATTGAGGCTATGCCAGTATTATTTGGTTTGAAGATTCACTTCACTACACATATCTAAGCTTCAAGACTCAACTTTAGTTTGGGGAATGGGTTTTAAACTGTAAAAAAAAAGTCTTTCTTATCAGCAGACCTCCATTTGGACTGGCCATTCATCACCGTCCCGCTGCCTTAGACATGTAGCGCTGGGGCTGGACCTTGCAGCTTGGACTCTCGGGTGACAGGGCATTTCCTGCCCTCAATGTTCCATCTTCTGTACCAGCTAATATGTGGTCTATCGATTGCATTTGTAAAAAAGCGGGATGTACTTTCGGATGTTTTTTTTTTTTGTTGAGTCCCAAAGGGAAAGCAAAAATCTTCAGTATGTAGGTGGGTGGACAGAAAAGCGATAGCAGGAAGTGGCTAATTCTCTTTCAGCGCAATGTTTCTAAATAAACTTGCCATAAGTTAGTGGATATTAAGTAGTATTGGCATTTTAAGATTATTAAATATAGGTGAACTACTAGTTCACTTTCTTCTAAAGTTGTTTGTTGTTCTTGTTTAGTTAAAGGGCAAGTGCCATTTCCAATAGCTTCACTAAAAGGAACTGCAAAATAATAACTGTTTGAAAGAGGTTTCCTGAACACACCCCTCCAAGCTGCTATTGGTCTGAACTACTGATGCCCCGCCCCAAACACACGTCATTGGTTAAACCACCGTTGCTGTGTCTGGTTGGGATTCTCAAAACAGAACAATGTTTTGTTAGTGCCAGAGTGCTTACTGTTTTTGTGCTGTCTCTGCATATTAAGCTAGCTTAGTGGCTATTTTAAAGGAATATTTCAGGTACAATATAAGTCGCTACCACTTACCGACAAAAGTGAAAGGTGGTGTTCTGTAAATGTTAAAATACTCATTGTTTCACTGGAAGTTTCAACAAGGCATTTGTGGTTTACAGGGAAAACTCAAAAATTCTGTCAGTTTACTCACTCTCATGTAATTACAAACCTTTAAGAACTTCTGTCTTCTGTGGAACAAAAGAAGATGATATTTTGAAGAATGCTGGGGTCCAAATGACACCATAGACTTACATCAGGTGGAAAAAATAACACTGAAACATGTGCAGAATCTTTTTTGAGTTTCACAAAAGAAAATGTTATGAGAAGTTTGATTTTCATTTTTGGGAGAACCTTACAACATTTTAATATGAAAAAAAAAGAGGCATTTTCTGAGTGAAATGATATCTACTACTTTAACAGATCATTGGCATGATAAAAACCTAAAGCATCCATAGAAAAGATGAAACAATTGTCAGATCAAATAGCACAAAAATCAACAGAATTAATGTGCTTTTATACAATTAAACTTCAAATTTCCTGCTTTTTAAAACCTCCAAATTTTTCAATTACTTCTATTCTAAGTGCCTCACTGCAGCCTCAATTTTTGCTGCTACTGAGATCACAGTCATAATAAATCATGTTATGTAGATGACAATGGCCCCTCTGCCTTTTCATCTACATCAAATTTTGTATATATAAAAAAAAAAAGAAGAGCAAAGCTGATATCACAGATTTTATAATTTTTTATAATTACCCAAGTGTCCTCTAAAGAACTACTCATGCATGCTAAAATTGAGACGGCAATTTTCACAAACAGCTGTCTTCTCCCATCAGCACATGGAGATTCAGCAGAGAGCCTGACGATATCCCCCAGCCCTTTGTGCGACAAGGTCCAAGAAGACTCAACTTCAACATGACGACGCGATGTGAGAAAAACAAACATTTCATCCCTCCGGAGGAAGAGTCCGTCATCCGGCAGCTTAAGATGAGCAGAAAGCAACTTGAAGTTTTCCAGAGGCAAATGACCTAAGAGGCCCCGCCGCTGCCCAACGCATTAGCATCCCAATTTGGTTTCAATACAGCCCAAGACTGGTGCCGAAGGGGCGACTTTATTACAACGTGTTGCGACCTCGCCTCAACGCTCTCTTGCTTATAAATTATTCTCCTTTCAGGGCAGAGAAGCAAGGCGCCGATCCACTTACAATCCCTCAGGAATAATAAGATCCTTAAACCCATTTCCATCTGCCAGCAAGCAGCAATGAGTGTGTTGGCCTCGCCGTTCAATTCTGGAAGAGGTATAATGGAGATATTCTCTTTTCATTATCACAATTATGACTGCATGGCTAGAAAGGATGGATTTCTTTGTCTCCAGCTGGACGTGGACTCTCAGTCCTGCATGGCGTTGACACAGCTGCTTGGCTGAGATGGGCTGCGACACTATTTTCTCCAAATTTGTCCCAAGAGAAATAATTACAGGCGTAGCTCTATACTAAGCAAACAAAGGTGGGAGAGAAAACCAAATGTGAAAAGAAAAAAAAAAAAAAGAGGTGTGCGGGGCATACTTTCAATCACACTTTATTATTGAGATGGATGATATAGCAAACTGGGGTAAAAAAAAAAATAAAAGAAGGGGTCAATAAAAGCCTGACCAAAACCATCAAGGGCTTAGTAAAGTATTGGTATTTTAGACGAAGATGGTTCATATCACCACCTACAACCTAATGTTTTGAAAAAAGGCCAATTCACATACACGCTCAGATGCCTGGCCTGACAATTGATCATCTCTGTGGTCTTTGGGGGTCATAATGCTTTCAAAATGACCTCATTTAGAGCAAATGTACATCTCTGAACTATCTAACTTCAATGTTGCTGGCTTGATAAGCGAAGCCATAGACAATGCGGCATGTCAAAGGTTACGAATAGGAGGGCATAACGGACAGAAATGAAAGCCCATTGCGGTTGATTGTTGGTGTATGTCAAAACACATTTGTGTCTACACAAGACCTTGGTTGGATTATAGAGAACATGCGTCATACAGCACGCCACTCTCATCTATTTCAATCCATCATGGCTAAACCAAAGCTTTACACACTTTGATCATCAGCCTTGTGAGATCACAGAAACCAAAGGTAAGATTGCTCTTGTAAATGAATCCGAACAAAAGATGAAAGGGGGGACTGTAGACTATGAATATGTTCATTATTCGCCCCCAACCCCACCTCCCACCCCCTGTAATCTGCCGTCGGTTGTATAGCAATAAGCTCAGCGACTGCTTTCATAAACTTTGATGGAAATCTGACCTTGCTACTTTAATGTCATCACAGAGGAACCTAAAGATCAGCCGTGGCTCGATTGTGTATTGATCGCGGGCCTGCTCTGGTATGGAAGGGCTGTGCTCGCAGGTGTGGGCTAAAGGAGACAGCCTGCAAACTAATGGGTCCCACCATCAGCGACCCATCTTTAGCACAGTGCCATTTCCTTTGATTCTCATCAAAAAGGACTCCAGCTGCCTTTTGATCAGGCCTTGGCAAGGATGCCCTTGCTTACCTCCTCTTACTTAATTGAGGGATGCTTTTTGTGCTCTGTGTAGGTGTAATTAACTCAGGTTATTAATTATTGTTGCTGGTCTGAGAGTGTCGGAACAGCAAACATTTTTCTATTTCCTAATTATGAGGATGGAGTATCATTTATGATTAAATAAAATCATCATCCACAGATTGCATTTGACCCATGCTGAAATGGAAATTGATATGCTACTCATCTTATCATAAATGCTAATCTAGATTCACTGTTTGCATTGTAAAAACGTGGTCTTTATTAGCCCTGAGCAAATGTAGGTTGATCTGACCGCGATTTATCAAATTACCACAACCTTCTAAATGAGAAAGCAATAGCTAATGGTGGTTTCAAATATTAAAATGACCATAATTCAACATTAGCATCCCAAAAGAGTCATAAAAACAGCTACCATGCCGAGGTGAGTGAAAACAGAGACAGCGGGTCTCTGAAATGCAAAAATAGGAGTTTTAAATAAAATTTCTGAAGGACCGACCATATTTGACCATTTCAGATGCACAAGAAACACCATTTAAACACAATTTCAGGCCCTATTTTACCTCATCAGACCAGGAAACCACAGAAACCACAAACAGAAATCGGTTGGTTGCTCAGTGTTGCTAGTATTTTGCAAGGTGGCATAAACATATCAATAAAAAAGTGTTCTTGAAAATATTGTCATTACTAAAAGTAGGTTTGGTTTTCTTGTTGTGAATGTCTGGAAGTTCAAAGAGGAATCCTGTCCAGGTAGGTTAATAATATTTTATAGGCCAGTTCAAAGTTTCATAATACGTTCCAAAAGCATTGTTCATGATGTTCTGTGCATTTTATGAAATATTCAGTGCCTTTCCCACATCCCAGCACTGACGTAATGTCATGAGGCATGAGCTAAGGGAGGGAAAATGAAGGATATCAAGTCAGATCATGGATCCCATGGATGACATTTTTCATTGCGGTGTACGATCCCTGTAAGAAGATGTGTACACCAGCATGAATGCTAATGATGTACAACTGTGTTCAAAGGCTCTTGCATGTTAATTTTTCAGTAGCTTTGAAAGAATTTAGGCTATAGGTAAGAAGACCTACATGAGAAGGTTAGTGAGGTAACCTGACATGGCTGCTCTTGCTAAGCATTTAGTGAGATAATGACTGAAGCTCTGCCCTGAGGCAATGATCGTTTGACAATTACTGACTCTGTCAAATGGCTGCTGACTATAAACAGCTTTAGTGAAAAAAGATTCAAGATCTAAAAACAAGAAGTCCATTGACAAATCTGTTTGACAAATCCGGATGAGGCTGTTTCATCTCAAAAAGAGCCAAGAAAGATATCGGCTGAGGCAATTCAACAAAGCCAGTGCTTAAGGGTATTTGAGTAATCAGCATTTGAAGTACTAATAGATAATATAAAATAGAATATAAAAAGTATTCTATATAACTAAGACGTTAGCAGCTAAGCAATATTACACTAGCAAAAGTGTTGTTTTTAAAAAAAAAAAATGAAATCAGGTAATAAATAAACAAACAAACAAACAAACAAATAAATAGATTATTAATTATCAGGTAAATAAAATTACATCACATAATTCCTCAAAATTCCTCTCGCTCGGTCTCAATTTTTTCTTGTGTGCCTGTTTAGCCTTCCCAAATGTGGCTAGTTGTCAGAGAAACATCAGCACGCTGCTAGCCCTCTTACAGTTTTCATCCCTCAGTATCTTCCTAGCTATCATTGTCTACTACTTCCTTTCACTGTCTCCTGTGTATTACAACGGCAACCTCTGTTTGTTTCTTTGTTGCTTCCTGTTTGAATTCTCAGCCATTCTCAGGAGGTTTTCTCTCCTTTCACCGACGCTCTCCACAGCTGTGCTTGATTCTCCTGCCTCCTCTCCTTCTAATGTCATTTCGAGCCTCCAATGCAGGCGAACCGTCTCAATTATCCTCTGTCTGCCTCTCCTGGCATGCTTGAGTTGAGTCCATCTTACAGCACTCAGAAGGTTCATGCCAAATTGGAAATCTCTGTATGCAATTAGGTTGGCCACTAAAGCATTCCTTAAATCTCCATGTCAAATAAATTTGACATGAATTTATTCCTAGCAAAGCTTTATGGTAAAGGTATAGATAACAATATGTTTTAAAAAAATCCCATTTGGGCAAGCTGAGCAGAAGCTTTTTCCATCCTACAAATAGCATTACCTTGCAATTGAAATTAAGTTTTAGAAATGAAGGGCTACATCAAAAGTGAGAGTCCATTTCCTATACAAAGCATATTGAAGAAAAAAGATACTGTATATATCATACAGTATTAGTTAAGTATAAGTTATAGTCAAAAACATAATTTGATGATTACCAGAAATAATAAAACAAGTTTACTTGTCATTTTCTGTATTAAAAATGAATAAATAAATAAAATAAAACCAAGATTACATTGAGGTCCTTAAAATGGCTTGTGGATTTAAAGCAAAACTTAATGAAATTATAAAAAAGTTACAGTTAAGACTTTTACATTATTACAAAAGTCTATTTTAAATAAATGCTGTTAAACTTTAAGAATCCTGGACAAAAATGCACAGATAAGCAGCACAACCATTTTTTAAACTGTGATAATTAGAGATGTTTATTTAACACCAAAATCAAGAAATTAGCAATCAGAATAATTTATGAAGGATCACTTGATACCGAAGACTGGAGTAATTGCTGCTGAAAATTCAGTTTTGCCAACATAAATTACATTAATATATTTACATTTTCTTAAACTGTAATATTATTTCTGTTTTTTTTACTGTCATTTTATTCAAATAAATTCTGCATTGGTGATCATAAGATAGGAGACTTCTTTCAAAATAAATCATACAGACCCCAAACTTTTGAATAGTAGCACTGCAAAAAAAGCTTTTCTTACTCAGATTTTTTGTCTTGTTTTCAGCCAAAATATCTAAAAATTCTTAAATCCAGAAGGATTTTCTAGAGAAGTAAAAATTATTGTCTTGTTTTTAGTCATGCTGTACTGTCATAATATGGCAAAATCTAGACTGATGTGGCAATAGGAAACCTAGTAGAAAAGGAGATCAGCACCATGGACAGCACCCAAACACTCTTAGTACAAGAAGAAACACTTGTTTCTTAAGTGTGACTAACTGTGACGTGACATGTGACCAAGTATGGTGACCTATACTCAGAATTTGTGCACTGCATTTAACCCATCCTGAGTGCACACACACAGCAGTGAACACACACCCGGAGCAGTGGGCAGACATTTATGCTGTAGCACCCAGGGAGCAGTTGGGGGTTCGGTGCCTTGCACCTTAGTCGTGGTATTGAGGGTGGAGAGAGCACTGTATATTCACTCCCCTCACCTACAATTCCTGCCGGACCTGAGACTCGAACTCGCAACCTTTGGCCACGACTACCCCACAAGGGGCATGGCAGATAAAATGATTCCCATTCCCAACCCAACAGCTTTAGGGGGGGTTAAAGGCAAAGGACTGCAGAGATTAATGGCAGTGTCTACGAGGACATAAAATGGGGCCTGGCCAAAAATATATACATTTACGAAGAAAGAGGAAAGGAATAGGAGAAAAGGGCACTTTATCATCGCCTCTTAGCTTCTTAGAAGCGTTCTGCAACATGTCAGAGCCTGAAAGATTGTAATCAAACAATTTCTCCAAAGGAACCCCTTGAGAAGATTCAAACACCTATTTATTGCCAGGACCACTGATTTTTTCCCTATTTTTTTTGGCAGCATGGCCTTCTCTTTAATGGTTTATGGCAAATCGCAGCCACTTTAATCAGTATAACTGAGAGCCCATCAATGTCATTTGTTCCTGCCATCTTAAGATCCCTTTATGTGTTACAGAGAGGTTACAGATTCTCTGTGATTATGTCACGGGGTCCAGGGACCTATATGATGTCAGAAGACAATGGCAGCCAGCATGAGACTAGGTACAAGAGAACAACATAAGGACAGGCCATGCTGTGGTGCTCAGATAGCAGGAGAGAATGGAAAGTCTCCCAACAGCCCCTGCCTGAAACACAGAGATAGTACTTGTTCTCCTGAGGAGGACATGGACTAAAAGCATGACTGACTCTCTCATTTTGTTGCATGTATAATACATTCTCCATGTCATAAAACAAGAATATATATTAAGAAGAAGGCGTGGGGAGGCACAGTCGTAAAAAAGGTTTATGCACTGTGGGAAACTGGGGGAGCAGTTGGAGGAAGTTGGAGGCTGGAACTCAAAGACAGTGAAACACAATGCAGATTCTCAGCATATCTAAGAATGCGCACGTATTGACATTTCAGTTTAAGAGGGTGAGAACAACAACCTCCGGTGCATCTGCTATTTATAAAACACTTGTTAAATATTAACTCAAGGCTTGGATTGTTTAAAAATTATTTTATTTTTTCTGCTTACATTTTATTAGTAGTAGTAGTAGTATAATTAGTAGTATATGTTTTTTTTTTAATATTCACTCTGTTTCTACTCATATTATTATCTTTATATAAACATGTGAACATATTTTTTAAATGTTTATTACAAATATAAAAATATACAATTTTTTTTAGAACTTAACTTAAATGCCAGGCTCCATTAAAAAAAAAAAAAAATCACTCTGTTTCTAAATATTATTCTTCATTCTTTATTTATTTTCATCTATTATTTATTACTATTATTTTTGACCCTGGACCACAAAACCAGTCACAAGGTTCAATTTTTCAAAATTGAGATTAATACATCATCTGAAAGCTGAATAAATAAAATCACCTAATCAAAGTTGTCCAAATTTAGTCCTTAATGCGTATTACTACTCAAAAATTAAGTTTTGATATATTTACGGTAGGAAATTCATGAAATATCTAAATGGAACATGATCTTTACTTAATATCCTAATTTTTGGCATAAAAGAAAAATCTATCATTTTGATCCATGAATACAATGTATTTTTGGCTATTGCTACAACCCGTGCTACCTATGACTGGTTTTGTGGTCCAGGGTCACATTTAATTACTTATTATTATTAATTATTATTTTCATCTATTATAAAATATATAATTAAACTAAATTAAATTATTTTTTAGAACTTACATGTGTTAAACATTATTGCAAAGCTATGTTTCTACTTATATTATTTTTTATATAATTGTGTGAGTACATAGACATTTTAAATGTTTACTACAAATATACATTTTTTTTAGAACTTAACTTAAATGTGCTGAACATGAATGCAAGACTCACTGTTTCTACTCATGATTATTTATTACTCATTTTATTATTAATAATTTATCTTATTTCATGCACTATATTCACGTTTTCTGAATAGCTTTGAGTAATAACTAACTAACTAACTAAATAAAATGTAGTTATACAGAGAAGAGAGACTAGAAAAAAATATCCTGTGTGTTTCATGGAAGAAAGTCATACAGGTTTGGAATGATGTGAGGGCAAGTAAATAATGACAGTTTCTAATTATCTAGTCAGACAGATCCTTACAGCATTCAACCAACCACTGTGCATGTCACCTGATATTATAAATGATACATACTGACGTGTCCTACATCCGTGTGTATACTAAACTAATGTACTCCCCAAAAAAAAAAAAAAAAAAAATCGTAACGCCAGAGGACATAAAAGAGGAAAGGAGGGATTTTTGCACTTCTTCCTTTCTTTGATCTAGTTCTTGTGCCTTGTGCACACACTGGAGCTGCATGTCAAATCTGGTGGGGAAGCAGGCGGTGTCAGTCAGCAGCCAGTCAGATGGAACCGGAGGAGACGGGTGTAAGCTGTCCCACGAGATACCCGTGCTTTGATAACCCCGCAGGAGCAGCACTGCATGTGTGTGTGTGTGTGTGTGTGTGTGTGTGTGTTGTGAATGCATCTACTCTCTTTCACCGTGTATATGTTAAATGATCCATACAAATGGTGTGATTGTGAACATGTGCTTTTCTGTTAGTCCTTAAGTGCACTAAGAGGATGTTTAGTGTTGGTGTGTGTCTTTCTATCCTAGTTATGGTTTTACCGACAAATTTGCTGGGAAAAAACAAAACCAAACCCAAGAGTGCAGCTGTATTTGACTAAACCTCTTTCTGAGGACATACTCAAATAAATGCAGTCTAAGTGAGGAGTTTTTAAACTTTGATGCCAAGGACCCCAAAATAAGATTTAATAAGAACACATTTTTTCCAAAATTAAACCACTGGCTTTCATATTGTTTCAGTACAAATACTGCACAGTAACGCTATACTGCAAAATAATACACAGTAACAATATAATATTGCTAAAGAAAAATATTCATTATCAGCTGGAGAAAATTTGTACAGACAGAAAAGTACGATTTTTTTATGTTGTTGGAAGAAGTCTCTTGTGCTGAATAACGCTGCATTTATTTGATCAAAAAGTACAGTAAAAATAGCAATATTGTTATAAAATTACACTTCAAATAACTATTTTCTAGTGGAATATATTTTATAAATGTAATTATCCTTATGGCAAAGCTGAATTTTCAGCAGTCATTACTCCAGTCTTCAGTGTCACATAATCCTTCAGAAATCATTCTAAGATGCAGATTTGGTGCTCAAGAAACTTTTGTTTTTTTTTCCATAAATTTTGAAAAAAGTCGTGCTGCCTTATATTTGTGTGGAAACTGTGAATATACACACATACATATATACGTGCGTGTGTGTGTTTTATGATTATTTAAAGTTCAAAAGTACAGTATTTATCTGAAATAGAATTTTGTAACAATGTAAAAGTGTTTACTTTTAATCAAACTATCTTATCCTTGCTAAATAAATATATTAGTTTCTTAAAAAAAAATGAATAAATTACTGACCCCAAACTTTTGAACGGTTTTGATGCTCATTTCTTTGTTAAAAAAGAGTCGATACAATAAAATAATCACAATTAAATTGCATGATTTCAATCCAGTCTTAGAAAGCAGAATCAAACAATAATATAAAATTTGGTAAATGGATTTAAATTTAATATTTAATGAATACCTTGATTTAACACTTTAACAGGCCTAAATAAGTCAAGCACCCCCTTGTGGCCCACTGAGGGTCCCGAACCCAATTTGAAAATCAGTTTAATAATAAAGTTTTTATATTCCAGTGCTACATACGGTATAGTAAAGTAATTTTAAGTAACAAATATAAATAATTAATATTGAAATATTGATTATTGATATTGATTATGATTGATTAATCAGCATATTATTATATTAATTTACCCAAAATTCAAACCTACTTTTAAGTAAAAGGAAAGTCAGACAGAGAGCACGTACTATCAAAAGAAATCACGTCGCTGGTCTCGGTGTGGAGTGGTGCTGACAGATGTGCCTTTCATCCACACGTGGACACAAACTCCCACAAACACAACCATATGGGGGAAGTGGCTGGGATCTTCATCACAAAGGGTATGAATGCATCCCTCTACACCTACTCCGACACTCTCAAGGTCATTCCCTCAGCTGGGCCATCAATCAAAGCGATGCCTCTGCCACAGCCACTGAAATCACATTGCCGTGCATGCCCACCACTAAAGTGGATGCTGGCAAGTCTTCTGCGGTGAGTGGCGAGCCGGGGACATCCGAGCCTGAGTGCTGCAACCAGAGATTTGAATTTGAATATATGAGAGAAGTAGAAACATATTAGCCTCATATAGCACAAGGCCTGCAGACTCATGCATGGCAGCTACTCTGCTTTAATTAATCCTGTCTGACCCGCATCTGCATGCATCAGTAGCCTGGCAATGTCTGCTAAGCATTCCAACACGCTGCACTGAAAATGTCTCTGAAGTCAACAGCATGAAAATAGGAGCCGGGACCCAAACGTATAGTATAGAAGCATCATATCACGATGGAGGTGAGACAGCAGCATGTATTACAAGAAGACCCTGAAGAATAACTGTAAAGGCATCAGAGCCAGCAACAGTAAAAGCTGACAGAGAGAAATAGTGATTAAAAAAAAAGAGTGACAGACTGCTGCTATACCAGTGGTTCTCAACCTTTTTGACTCGAAGACCCCTGTTGTCCAACACAATATTTGAAGCCCCCCATCCACCTATATAGGCTACAATATATTGGGGGGTTTTCCTCTGTTTTCTCTTATGATGAAGCTGCTCGTTTTCAATTTTTTTTCTCAATTTTTTTAATTAATAGAAAATGGGAGTATTGACATAAAATTAAATAATTAAACTTTTTATTTTGTCATTCCTAATATTTTAAGAACTGTATGTTCTTTAATAAAAACATTATTGAGGGGAAAATGTATTATTTCAGTGTACATCTTGACTGATTGATCTTAAGTAGCTTTATTTAGATTAGAGTAAGATTTAATTGTAATATATTAATGATTATTTATTCATTTCAATTCTTTCCACCTGATTAAGAACTACCGTCCTACTCATTCTATGAATAAATAAATGCATCAAAATCAATTCAAAACCATAGGTAACAACAAAACAAATAAAACCAGAACTGTCAATACAATCAATCATTTATTATGAATAATTTGTTATTAATGTCATATTTGTGTAGTAAATATCCAGCATACATTCAATTTGGTTTAAAATTTTTTTTTTTTCTTCAAACTTTATCAAAACAGAAAATACACGCAAATTAAATGCAAATCAATTCTGTGATAATTACTACAGTAATAAAAAAAATTCTACAGTATATATATATATATATACACACTACAGTAATAAAAAATACTACAGTATATATATATATATATATATATATAAACAATAACAACAACGTGTAATTAAGAGGATTTTGCTGCTGTCTTCTCAAAATGCAAAAATGTTTATATAAAATGTTATTTCATACTTTTTGAGCTTTGAAGCTCCCACCATACAATGAGTACAAATGAATGTACTTTTGTTAAAAATTTAAATGTGATGTTTAAACAAAAAAAAACAATTAAATAATCTCAAATTCAGTGAATGTGCTTTAAAAACAAGTTTGTACTGCAGTCGATTTTTAGTACTGGTACACCGCAGAGACCTAGTCTGCATGTGCACAAAATCCTTGAATGGATTCTGTCGAGGAACAATAACATGCTGCCACCACAATGGCTGACAAAGCCTCTCTGTGGGTTTAGAAAAACATACGGCATAACACCACACTAATGACAGACAGAGACACACATACATACACCTACTTAAACACACCAACCACATTCAGACTATGACTGAGTGGGATTCGCATCACAGTCTTCCCGAGAGTTAGGACAGATGTTAACCTGACACAGACTCACAACATATGCAGCCCTGTGGCGCAGCTCTGCATGGGGCCTCACAGCACCGCTCTCACCATTCTAAACAGAACTAAATAAAGCAAACCTGCACACACCCTGCCGCTCCAACAACCAGAGTCAGGTGCTCTTCAATTATTAACTGCAAATCAATGCTATCACACTTTGATGACATCTTTAGGTAATGCGCATCAGATAGGAAATGTTAATCAGATAATAACCTCATATTATTCAGATTAGCCATTATGGCAAAAGCACCTTAGGGTTATGCTTGAGATTCTTTTACTAATCCTCATGCCTTTCTGAACCAGTATGGCGTTCCATCTTTGTTGAACATAAAATATGATGTTGAAGAATGCTTTTACTCTTTGGACCATAATGGCTGCTGGAAATTATTCCAAACCACTATAACCAGTGGTTTAAGTGTTTGGGAGAGATCAACTCATTTATTTATTAAAACAAAGGATGACACTTTAGAAAAGGGACCAATTCTCACCATTAACTAGTTGCTTATAAGCATGCCTATTATTAACTTATTGGCTGTTTATTAGTACTTATAAGGCACATATTTTGCATGACCATATTCTACATCTCTAATCCTACCCAATACCAAAATTTAACAACTACCTTACTAGCTATTAATAAGCAGCAAATTAGGAGTTAATTGAGGCAAAAGTTGTTGATAATGGCTTGTTAATAGCGAGAATTTGACCTTAAAATAAAGTGTGACCAAACAAAGATTTGGGCTTTTTGAGTTGGCATGTTGCATTCTAAAAGGATGATTAGATTCATTATGGCAGAGCACCTCATATAACCTCTTGCACTCATATACTCCCATGATCAAAAAGAAAAGAGGCATCATCGGTGCTCAAGGCATGTAATCTTTTGTGTTATTATATCCTGCAGGAGCCGACAGCCCCTCAGCTTTGTAATTGTTATTGATGGTGCGGCAATGCTACGTTTTTTTTTTTTTTTGTAATGTGTCTGCACAACAAGAAGCCTGTACTCCGCCACGTTCCCCAACAAGGTCATCCCTCCAATCCATTGCATTAACAGCGGGTGCCAAGCAGCCTGCAAATGGAACAGAGCTCTTTGAAGTCACTTCCTCAAAGCGACGCCCACAACATCAAGACATTTTTTTTACTACCACCACTACACCACCATTTAACGGGATAATTCACACAAAAATGTACATTCTGTCATCATTTACTCACTCTCATGTCAGTCAAACCATGTATGACACAAAATACGATATTTTGTAGAATCTGTTTTCCTTGCACTTACAATGAATAAGGATTGTGACTTTCAAGATACAAAAAGGACACAAAAACCATAAAAACAACACAAAGCCTGAATCCATGGCCTGTGCTCTAGATTCCAGTCATTTTTGTGTGAAGAACAGACCTAAACTGAAGTCATTATTCCCTGATAGCAGTTACAGTAAATCACTATGAAATCAAAATGTACAATTCTGACAATTCTGTCATTCACTCACCCTCATGTCTTTCCAAACCTGAGAGGTTTCTGTCCCACCGCTGAAATCTATTCATCTGTTTAACCAACCATGTGTTTTTGTAAGACTTGGATTAAGCCACTCAATGCATATATAAATTAATTTTACAGTGCATTTATGACCTTTTTGGATCTTCTAAATTTTGGTTATCTAGACTTTCAATGGAGGAACAGAAACCTCTCAGGATTCATTAAAAGTATCTTTACTTGCATTTTGAAGATAAATCAGAGTTATAAGGGTTTTTAGAACAACATAAAGGTGCGTAAATGAAGACTTTTCTTCAATGAAGATTTTCATTTTCACTTTCAAAATCATCTCTTCTCTGATGATGTGTTATTTCCGAGATGCCAATTCAGACTAGTTTTGTGAACCACAGTAACTGATTCATTAAAAAGATTCAATTTAAAAGAATGATTCATTCATGAAAATGACAGCACTGCTTATCTTAAGAAGGAGGATGTCAACAATTTCAGTCTATTAAAGGGACAGTTCACCCAAAAATGAAAATTCTGTCATTAATTACTCACCCTCATGCCGTTCCAAACCTGTAAGACCTTTGTTCATCTTCAGAACACAAATTAAGATATTTTTAAAGAAAATTGGAGAACTTTCGGACCCTGCATAGACATCTTAAAGCTGCAGTCCGTAAGTTTTGCCTCTTTGTCGCCATCTCTGTTTGAAAACCTGGAATTGCAGTTCCTTGTGGAATTATTTTTACTGCGTGGGTTATACTCTGGCATGGCTCCAGCGCGGATGAATCTGTTTTGAGGAATATGTGTTGCTGTCAGTCACCGCACAGGTGTGGATGTTTACTGCACTCAATCACAGATTCTAGCCTACACCTTGGAATATATGACCCAAATAAGAATTTTCACCTCATATTGCCACGTTTGTTCTGCCCAGCTGAGGAAAAAAGAATTACAATAAATTGCGCTACCAATGGTGATTTAATCTAAAGATTGGTTAGCTCGTATCACATCAAACCATGCAAATTATTATTGTTATACTTTATTCTCAAATTATTAATGTTAACAACATCAGCATTGTGTTACAATGTACATAAATTGAAATCTACACACTAATACACACTATACTCAGTCTAATCACTAAATGTCACACCATTCGAATTTCATATTAAGAAATTCTTTTAACACAAAAAGCAAACTATGCTCCCTTCGAATTGGTTGTCTTTAAAATACAAATCCTGTGTAATCCCAGGCTATCTGTAATCAGAAGCACATTTAAAACTGGAATATAATTTAATGTCATTCACATGTGTTTCATATAATCCTTTCTGGATTACAATCCGCCATCAAAATAATTTTGACATTTAATTATTCTAGCTGCTGTGAGAAAAGGCTATAAACAATCTGCCAGCTGCAGGATCCTCACATGTGTTAGCCTAGTAGCCGGGACAACTTCTTTATGTTTACAGATGTGACGTAATGACACAGTAGCCTGACTACGTCAGACTTCGTACTTCCGCTCAATTTCATTTTGCTTCTGTACTCAGTCTGATATAGCAGACCATCTCTCAGTTTATCTCCGGTTCCGCAGCAGCTGGGCCAATCAGCGAACAGAGGGCGGGCTGAGAGCCGTGACGTAGACGCTAAGCGCCGAATTTAAGATTGTAGTTTAGGTGAGGGAAATCTAAAACGACAGCGGACATGGAGACACGGGATGCCGTTCGCTCTGTTTTGGAGTATATTCCCAGCATTTGCCAACTGAAGCCCGAACAAGAAGAGTGTTTGGTTCACATTTTGAATGGAGGTGATGATGTGACCCTACTCCCGACAGGTTTTGGGAAAAGTTTTATTTATCAACTGTTACCGATCGTCAGCGAGAAACTGGGGAGGCCAAAGTTCGGCAAGGTGATAATTGTGGATGCGTACATTTACTTCACATAATCTGCAAAAGTCGTTCGCAGCCATCTTCTCTCCTGTATTTCGCTCGATGGTTTTGTTTTCGCTGCATACCTGTGTTTACAGCGGAAGTTCAAGGCGGCCGAGCCGTCGAATAACATACGTCATAACCAACCATTATGTGATTGGCTTTCGGGTACACCAATGATTTTAAACTTCAGACAAGCGCCCGCCCACGAGAAAGAAAACGCTTGTCAATTATGCCCTTCCAGACTCTCTCTACGAAGCAAAGCGAAGTAGCAGAGTTTGGTATTAACAGGCTAATGACACAGTGCCATGCTCGAATTTCCCGCAAAAAACTACCCGTACCACTCTAATTAGAAAACATTATTATATAAGCGTTGTGAATCAGGCTAAAGTAAGGCGAAAGTTTTGAACGCTGGCTGGTTATGTACTTGCTCAAATATTGATTTTGGATATTTTTTAACCAAAAAAAGATACGGACTGCAGCTTTAATATATGTCTATGCAAAATATCTTAATGTCACGGTGCACACAGCAGGGAGGAACGAGGAACACGGAGACGAGGATAAACACATGACACACACAACAGAGGACTGACACTTAATTTGTGTTCCAAAGATTAACAAATTTACAGATTTGGAATGACATGAGGGTGAGTAATTAATGATAGAATTTTCATTTTTTGGTAAACTATCCCTTTAATTCACACAAACCTATCATATTGCTTTGGAAACTAGGAATACAATAGTATGGGCCACTGTTTTGTATCCTTTTTGCATCTTTAAAGGCCTTCTGCTCACAATCCTTCATCACTTTTCCTTTTCTATAAAATCCAAAAGTTATATGGGTTTAGAACAACATGTAAATAAATAAATAAAAACAGAAATAAAAATCTTTGTGGGCTGAACTATTCCTTTAAGAGAGCCAAGCCAAATCCAGCACAAGCATACACACACAGCTCTAACTCCCTCCCAGCGATTAAAATGTCAGAGCAGAGGCAAAGCCAAGCTGCTGCAGGAATATTAAAACTACACTGTCTTCCATTTTTAAGACCTGAGCTAAGGGAATGGAGAGAGTCTATGAACACTTGGCGCAAACCCTTTGATGCATCTGCACTGAAATAATCTCATGCGAATGTGACACATTCATTTTACAAAACTTCAGCCGAGGCCCCGCAGAACTTGCAGTCAGGGCTCTCGGAGTATAATCCACAGCTTAGTCTGGAGAGTGTTGCTGAACGCGGGAAGAGCAGCGGTGGATGCAAAATGACTCGTGTACATGGAGCACTGCAGTTTCTCTTCCCTGCTGCAGAGAGAATAGGGGGAGAGTAGTCAAGATTCAAGAGGTAAATTGTGTGGGAAGTTATAGTATATCCTGCCAGATCTTGCCAGGATGGTAATGAGACGGGATAAAGTATCAGAAATTTTTTTATAACTTGTCCAGCTGTCAAGCATTTTCTACAGCACAAATGTAAGCTAACTGGAGCAGAACCAGCTGGCATAATTACTTTACAGTACAAAAAAAAAACTATTATTAATAATAATAATAATAACAATAATAATGTGATCTTGCAGTATATTGCAATTTTATATAGACATTATATACATAGGGGGTTACATAGACATAGTACCATAATATAGTTGCATCAATAAAATCATTGTGATTTTATTATATCGTTTATAAAATAATAATAATAGCAATAATAATAACAACAACAGCAATAACAACAACAACAATAATAATAATAATAATAAATACACAAAATATAACCTTAATACAATATACAAAAATAATATAGAGTCTATATAATGTCTAGAAATCATATATAGTATCTAGTACTATAAAACACACACGCAAACGTCCTCATAATAATAATACAAAATATACAATACACAAAATATATTATCTTTAGTATAATACATAAAAATAATATGGAGTATAAGTTGATTAAGATCAACTTTAATATTTATCTCAGAATTATGAATACTGTCAAAATACATAACACTTGAGGGTATTTATTTATGAGGCAAAAATGGTATTCTGTAATTTCTCTTATTTTTTATTATGTTTTTATAAAGTTTTGCATAATGTCTAGAAGTCATTACTGAGTCGCAATAAATATTGCCAACCATTATGTGGCTAATTAATTTAATCTTAATTTAATCTCCCTCTCATTCAACCAAAACAACTCGAAGATGAATAGTATCAAAATAACCAAGTGACTCAGTCTCAGTCATTACATAATTAAGCTCAGTTAGGAAACATTTAAAGCCACGCCGTTAATGTGTGTCTAATTAGGCTACAAAAGAGGCAACACTAGTGTCCACCAAAGCCTCTGCTGTTCAGCAGGTTTGTTTATTGATGGATTGACCATAGCAACAGCAGGCACAAGACGAGAGGCTGAAAGGCCCGATAAGAGCAGAGCACAGCAGAAGGAGAGCTGAGAAAGCAGAGCACCATGGGAAAGCGCAGCCCTAAAGGGCCGTGACCGGTTGGCACTAATCTTCAATGGGCTCAGCTGCTTTTATCAGCAGGTGCGCTCTGAGGTGTTGGCTCGGCCCACTCCAACAGATGGAGAATGATGGATACAATGTGTGAGGAGAAGGGTGACATACTCCCCTACCCACAAGTCCGAGTGAGGAGGCTCGTGCAGAGTTAAGACAGAAGTACAAGCCTGGGTTAGAAGTAGGTCACGGAAGTACTACAAGGCTAGTGAAGAAGTTGTTTTCATGCTAATGAGAGCAGCTGAATTGCGGACAAAAGGAAGGCCAGACAGTCTTTACAAAAAGCACATCAGTAGGCTACTTGCTCTCGGGGCCTTCAAATGTTTAACAATGCACTGACTATTTTTCTGTCTAATTACAACACATCAGGTGGGCTGGGAGTTAGAGACCTCCTAGAGACTTCATAGGGAAATGCACAGTCTTTTGTTTACTAGTTAAAAAATAAATAAATTCTCGCCCCCTTCCCCCGTACTGAATGTGCATTTCATCTATATAGATGAATATAAGTGAAATGAGTATAAGTGACAGATGAGTATAAGTGAACAAAAAATAAATAAAAATGATGCGATTCACTAGTAAGTGTGGGTATTTGTCACAAAGCAGGGTCAGACACAACAGGTAAGTGACAAATGGTATGGTTTATAGAAAGGGATTTTGGAGACTGGAACGGGAGAGGCAAATGGCAGGTGAGTGAGCAAGATAATGTGGGATTCAGAGTGTTTAGCTGTGATCTTTGATGGAGTGTCTTTTCTTTTGCAGGTAGGCGGATGATCTTGGGTCGGGAATAACAGCAGTCGAAGGAGGATCGGCAGAGAGTCCAAGGGTAAGTAATTCAGGTAAGTAGTTCTTTGGGGAGTCCAGAGTAGTCCGTGTAGGTGAACGGTAGACTGGACAATGATATGTTAGGTTGTGTGTGTTCTAATACTGTGGCTTGATTAGTGACAGCAGGTGCAGGTGATTAGTAGTCAGGTGACTGTGAGCGGGTGATTGTCCTGGGTGGTGACTGTGGTGGTTGTGACGAATCCCTGACATTAATCCCTCCCCCAGGGGCGGCTCCTGACGCCCTCGAGCGGTGACGGGGCCGGCCACGGCCTCTGGGTGCGGGACGATCGGGATGGGTGCGATGGAAGTCTTTGAGTAATAACGGGTCTTGGATGTTGTCTCTGGCCACCCAGGAACGTTCTTCTGGTCCTTAGCCTTCCCAGTTGACTAGATATTCTAGCCTGCCACCCCGTCGCCGTGAGTCCAGGACCTCTCTGACTAGGTAGACGGAGGGTTGTTCAAGGATTTATGGGGGAGGAGGCTTGTCTGATTCGGTGGGTCCTGGTGCAGAGGGAGAACAAGGTTTAAGGAGTGATACGTGAAAGGAGGGATGAATTCTGTACCTGGGTGGGAGTTGGAGTTCGTAAGTGACCTCGTTGATCTGCCTCTGTATCGGGAAGGGACCAATGTAGTGGGGACTCAGCTTCTTGCATGGCAGGCGGAGGCACAGATCTCGGGTAGACAACCAAACCTTGTCTCCAGGTTGGTAGATGGGAGTCGTGGTACCATCTGCGAAGGTCTTGTGCCTCTGCACTGCACGTTGGAGGTGGATGTGAGCTGAGTCCCACACTCTCTCCCTCGCTCGGAACCAGTGGTCTACTGCTGGAACCTCCGACGGCTCTCCTGTCCATGGGAAGAGCGATGGCTGGTAACCGAGTATGCACTGAAATGGCGTGAGGCCGATGGTGTTCTATTGCAGGGAATTCTGTGGATACTCGGCCCAAGGGAGGAAGCGGCTCCAGCTGTGTTGATCGTCGTGACAGTAACGTCCAAGTTCCTGGATCTTACGCACATTCTGGCCATTTGTCTGGGGGTGGTAGCCCGAGGACAGGCTCACAGTGACTCCCAATAACCGGAAAAATGCCCTCCAAATGTGGGAAGTGAACTGTGGACCTCTGTCTGAGACTAAACCCTCGGGGATTCCGAAATTTTGGAAAACGTGGGTGAATAGAGACTCGGCGGTCTCCAGAGCAGTGGATAGACAATCACAAAGCGGTGGAGGAGCTCCCGGAACACCTCGTTCATGAATCCTTGGAAGAACGACGGGACATTGGCGAGCCCATACAGCATGACGCGATACTCATAGTGCCCTGATGGAGTTATGAATGCCGTCTTCCATTCGTTGTTCTTCCGGATTTGAACGAGGTTATACACACTTCACAGGTCCAGCTTGGAGAATATGCGAGCCCCACGGAGTTCCTCAAGGGCGGTCGGGACCAGGGGAAGAGGATATGGCAGTTTCACAGTCTGGGAATTCAAAGCTCGGTAATCTATGCAGGGCCACAAGCCCCCGTCCTTCTTACCCACGAAGAAGAAACTCGACGTCGCGGGAGAGGTGGAAGGTCGAATGAATCCCTTGTTGAGAGCCTCCTTGATGTACTCCTCCATTGCCTTGCACTCCGGGATGGACAAGGGGTAAACTCTACTCTTGGGGAGTTTAGCTCCGGGTAGCAAATCGATGGCGCAGTCCCATGGCCGATGTGGTGGTAGTTTGGTTGCTGCCTGCTTACTAAAGACATCCTGGAACGCCGCATAATCAGATGGGACCGTGACTTTTTCCTGAGGATTGAATCAAGGCTTTCGATGAAAGTGGAGGCTACTTGAACAGGGCTGGATGTCTGGGAAGGAGTGGGTAGTGAGAAGAGGCAGTAGCGGTGACAGTGTTTGCTCTAGTGAGTCACTTCACACGAGTCCCATCTGATCTCTGGAGAATGGAGAACGAGCCAGGGGCATCCCAGGATGATATCCACCGTGGGTCCCTCCAGTACCAGGGCATGGGGGTCGGACATAGCAGGTTCTGATGTAATGGTCCGTTGTAGCGCAGTAAAGGCACAAGCCTGCCACCAGGTGGCGTGCACGCTCCGAGGGGGTGAGCCGAGCATTATCCGCTTGCATTGGTTCTGGTACTGGGGAACCCGTAGCGGGCGCGACATACTGGTGGGCGGTTTCTGCACTGTGCTAGGCAGTGAGACACTGAGAAATGCGGGTGGCTCTCTGCATAAAGCTCTCTAGTCCCACAGAGTCATCATAAATGGCCATGTGTGCTTGAGTGTGGGGATCCAACCCATGCCGGTAGGCAATGAGTAGAGCAGCTTCATTCCACCCGCTAGTGGCCGCTAGCATCCTAAATTCAAGGGTGTAGTCGCTCGTGGAAGAAGTACCTTGACACAGCCACAGCAATTGATCGGTCACCGAGAGCTTTCCTGTAGCGTAGCCAAATACCTTCTTGAAATGGTTAGTGAACGCACTGTATGAGTTGGTTATGATACTATTAGCATCCCATATGGCTTTCGCCCCCAACAGCGCTTTCCCTTGGAGAAGTGAAATAAGGAAAGCTACCTTCGATCGCTCAGTGGAAAATTGTTGAGGCTGCATTTCCAAGTAGAGTGCCACTTGGAGAAGGAAACTGCCACACTCAGCTGCGTTACCCACGTAAGTAGCCGGCAGGGCCATGGGACTGACAGAGGCAGACCGCGGAGGTGTTGGGGGAGCCAGGGAAGCCCGGAGGGTAGTCACGAGCTCCTCCAGGACCTCCGCTGGTGTGGATGGATGGGGATCCATGGGGTTAACAGTCCTGGTCTGGTCTTCTGTCCCAAAGCAGGGTCAGACACAACAGGTAAGTGACAAACAGTATGGTTTGTTGAAAGGGATTTTGGAGACTGGAATGGGAGAGGCAAATTGCAGGTGAGTGAGCAAGATAATGTGGGATTCAGAGTGCTTAGCTGTGATCTTTGATGAAGTGTCTTTTCTTTTGCAGGTAGGCGGATGATCTTGGGTCGGGAATAACAGCAGTCAAAGGAGGATCGGCAGAGAGTCCAAGGGTAAGTAGTTTTTTGGGGAGTCCAGAGTAATCTGTGTAGGTGAACGGTAGACCGGACAATGAGAGGTTAGGTTGTGTGTGTTCTTATACTGTGGCTTGATTAGTGACAGCAGGTGCAGGTGATTAGTAGTCAGGTGACTGTGAGCGGGTGATTGTCCTGGGTGGTGACTGTGGTGGCTGTGATGAATCCCTGACAGTATTTGTACATAAAATGTTGGTTTCTGCACATTTTCATAAGTTTGTAATAACACTAAAACATACATCTACTGTAAGAATCGACAGCATCAAAAAAAAAAAAAAAAACATTTTTGAACAGGACATATATATGTACAAATATTTAGTTATAATTAATATTGTCACTTTATTTGTTTATTATTATTATTATTATGAGGTCATTATGATTTATATAACATTGACAATTGGTATAAGCTCAAAAATAACTATACAATAGCAAAATATAAGTACAAAACCAAAACAACACAGAACAGAACCTAACCAAACAAATCAAAACAGAAAAAACAAAACAGAACCTAACCAAACCAAACAAAAAACAAACACCACAACACATCATAAAACAAAACACACAAAAAACAAAACCTAACCAATAAATAAATAAAATAAAATAAACAAAACAAAACTATTTTTATACAGTTATACATTTTTTACTGGCTTTCAATACTAAATCAACTTTGTTCTTTTTAGTGTACATATCTAATTTTACCAAAAAAAACATCAAGACTTCTTTTACATTAAAATTTTAGCTCAGATATCATGTAAATAAAGATAAGCAGCCAATCAAAGTGCAAATTGTAAAATGCAGCAGATTTCAACTTCTAAGTGACAGACGTCAATCCTGATATCCCAAGTATATCAGATTGGCTGGCTTCTGTCACGTTTCTTTGCCAAAATCCTTGTCATTTTTGACTAGATCAATTAAGTATCTCGTCACGTAGCATGTCAGTTTTTTGGAGGTCAAATGATTGTCTTAACCACCCGGTAATCTGCAACATGCAGCTCTTCAAATTGGCGAAGTCAGACAAGTAAAGATTTTCAATTGAACTGTGCATCTCATTTTGTGCCCTGAGGGCAAACGATCTTTATTGGATGGCAGCAATTAGCATGCACATGTTTAATTAATTCTGTAAGAAGCTTTTGTGTCGGCACAACACCTCAAATCTGAAGGACTGAGACGGGCTTTGTCTGAAATCTCAAGGACTGTGCAAGAATGTCAAGCCACATGCTGGCTAAACCTGGAAGATTTATAGTCACAAAGGATTTGAACTTGTCTAAAAGTGGCAGTTGTACAGTCTGTCAAACATGGATCTACTGAAAGACACATTTTCTGATACTCATATCAAGAGACAGCAATGTTTGAAGTAATCTAAGAAAATGAATATGCTGGTGACACGTTTGAGATGTAAACATGTTGGTAGCAATTATCTATATATAACATATGCAATTATTATGTCTGTCCTATAAACCTACAATTCTTAATTACATTACATTTCTTCTTCAGGCCCAATTCACTTCAAGCACTTAGATGTAGATGACTTCAGCACCTGCTACAGTACTAATTGCCTGTGTAAAGAAAAAAAAAAGTCCCTTGAGGTATTTTTTCAATATTTTCCAGCAATTAATGAGCTCATCTATAATTACAAATGTGAAAGATGAGATTTACATGACACCGACATTGTCATTTTGTCTTAGTTTCAGCCCAGACGTCACACAATTGAGTTTGGAAATGACAAAGGTGCAGTCAATAAGACAAGAAGTTGGCTATTAAGATGAGAACAAGGCATTTTAATGGACAAGCTTTGATGGCGTTCTTTAAAACGGGAAGCCGACTAATGGATTAGAAGTCAAGAACTCTGGAGAAACCATTGATCTGAAAATAAAGGAGGCTGCTTTGACAGTTTTTCTTATTCTTTTCCTCTTCTTCTTCCCTCTGAAAGAGTGCTTAAGACATACCTCAGCAGACGCTCAGATGAGAGACTTGATTATTGACAGGACTGGTCTTTACCCACGCTTGAAGATTAGATGCTCTTTATCACCTGCGGATTCAATTAAAAGTAAACAACCGATCCTTTGTGCTGCGAAGCTGTACGAGACGGATGCTCCCAGTCCCACCTGCTGTCTGAGTTTGCCGGTCCCAGACACGGCAGATTTATATTTTTAGTGAGAGACAAAATAAAGGGATCATCAAGGATAGAGTAAATAACGTTTAGAGGTTGAGTGGTGCTGTTGGGGTTCATCTCAAGATCGTTTCATCCATCTCAATCAACCAATCAAGGTCTGGCCAGTTAGAATGGCCCCGTTGGCCCCTGCTGGCAGATGTTGTAACTAAACACTTAAAATAGTCTAGTATCTCTGTATGAATAATCAAGTGGTTTTCAAACCTTCCAAAAAAACATAACAGCATCTATAATTTCATGTGAAAAATGTGAAAACTATTAAAGCTATTTGGCTTTTATGTTCTTACAGTACTAGCAAAATTGAAACATTAAAAATTTAACACTTAAATATCTTAAGTTAACACTGACAACCTTAAAAGTTTGGGGTTGGTAATATTTGTTAAATGTTTTTAAAAGAAGTCTCTTATTGAATGCTCAACAAGGATACATTTATCACATTAAAAAAGCAATAAACTACAGTTTTCTATTAATATATCCTAAAATATAATTCATTCCCATATGGCAAAGTTGAATTGTCAGCAGTCATTACTCCAGTCTTTAGTGTCACATGATCCTTCCGAAATCAAATCATTCCAACATAACATTTATTATTATTAATGTTGTAGACAGTAGTGCTGCATAATATTTTTGTGTGATCCTTTGATAGAAAGAATGACAGTCTAAAAAAGACAACATTTTCTTGAAATATAAATCTTTACATTAGATATGTTGGTACTGTCCCTTTTGATGAATTTAATGAATTCTTGCTGAATAAAAGTATTAATTTCTTTACAAAAAAAAAAGGCACCATACATGGTATTGGTATCATAAATAAAATAACTATTTATTTATCAATAAATGCACACCTTTAATAAAAAAATTGCAAACCCCCAACCATCCCACCCAAAACTAAAATGAAACACAATCTATATCATGACTGACATATATGCAACTATGCAGCCGTCTAGCCACAGTGAGAAGTGATATCAACCATCAACCTATCATTCACAATCATACGCTTTAATAATGTCATCATATCTCCAGAAATACCCATAACCATTGTCAGTCATCATCAGAACGCTACCACATGCCCAAATAGTCTGTTCCTCTAAACACTTTAGCTGCAGATGGTGGGTTACACTCTGGGTTATTGAACATCTTCTGATTAATTCACTGTTAATTATGATAAAGTATGAGAGACAGTCTGTTGTCACTCAAAATAAAGTGACAGGAGACCGAAGAGGTCAGCAGAAGCACTCATAATAAAGCAGCAGCTCCCCCATTACCGCTGGGAAATGATCTTCACAAATAAGCCTGAAGTTAGACGCCAGTATAAATTAATACAATTAATTTCAACCTGAAAATATGCTTGGAGGAGGCATGCATGTTAGGCCAGCGGTGGATAGTCATTAGCGAGGATATTAAATATTCCAGGCAAACAGGAAAGCATCAAATTGAAAAGGAAACACAATCTGGAGAGAAAAAGCAATGACTTCCTGGGACCTTTGGCAACGGCGCAGATCTTCCTGATTAAGTGGATGTGCTCACAAACATCTGTAAATTCATTACATGTTGTGCAGAGAAAAGAAAAATCCTACTTCATCCTATATGCAATAGATTAAGTTTAGAAGGGTGGGAAAGAATCACTCGAGGCTTTTGCTTTAAACTGTCTGTGTCATCTTTCACTGCTTGTCAGCACTATGCAATAATCTCAGGACACCCTCATGAAAACGAAGACTTATGTAAAATAAATCAGTCAGCATTTTCTGGATCCCTGGGGTCAGAAGTCTGCTCACTCGTTTCTATGGCCAGTTTTTGGGATGTATAACATATTCAGACCCACTTAATTGGGGAGGGAGCAAAATTAAATATGGTGAGCCAAAAAACAATATACATATAATAGTGACGAACGAATGAACGAACGAACGATTTGTCTATTACCAAGATTTCTAATCTACTAGAGTAAAAGGACTGAGTTTTGAATCAGTTCAACAAAATGATTAAATCAGTTTGAATAACTGATTCATTCAGTGATATTTCTGTCAAAATTAATACAAAATTAAGTACAAAATTATTTGTTCCAATTTAGCAGACTTCAAGTATCATGAAATAAATATATTGCAAATACATTTTAGTATATTTATTTTTCACTATGGTTATTAGTGATCGTTTCAAAGATTCACTCAACAGATTTGTTCCAAAAAAGTCAAAACACCGTGACAGCACTAATTCAAAATAAAGGTTTTCAAAATAAAATACAATGAAATTCAATTTTTAAAAAACCCCAGCAACTAAACACTATTTTGACATTCATACTACCAATCATAATCAAAGTCTATATTTCATTGTTTATTATAAGATCTCACTTCGTCTTTCTCTCTTTCTATTTAGAATTGTGAAAATTGGAAGCAACACTTGCAATCAAAACACCTGGAATCGGAATCTAACAGCCTTACCGGCGAAGAGGTTTTTCAACAACATAACATGAAAATGTTGTCATGAATGAAGAAACATAAACCTTAGGGCCGCAGGGAATGCAAAACACTTAGTCAGATATCCCTTTTAGTTGAGAATACATTTTTAATAAAGCTAGCATGCACCATTAATAATAAAGAACACTTTAATATTCATACTATACTGAAGGAAAACATCTACGTTCAGAAGGTCTCCGAGGTCCTTTAGATGTACAAAAGGTTCCCCTTTAGGAGCGAGGCAGTGAAGTACAGTGATTTGGTTGAGCTCAAGAGACCTTCGAGGTTGCCAGATTCGGCGTGGATGTTGTACGATATATTCTACCTGCGCCGGCCCTCATGAGAACAATAGCTCCAGGCATGTGTTTACAAGAGCTGGAGTAGAACTGCTGACTTCCTCTCCGAGAAGCTGGTTTCCCAGGTGATAGAGTGTCTTTGAAATCAACATGTTCTACACCCACACCACCCTTAGATAACTGTCTATTTGTCATGGTCTGAAAAGAATGATTCCAAAATCCTTCAGGAAACATTCGTAAGTTATTTTAGCTGTTTGTGCACGTTTTTCTCCTTCCGTCATCTGTTTTTAAACGTATTCAACATTTCCCATCTGAATACAACAGGTAGAAGGAGATACATGGATAGAATCACGCAATCGGTGGTGGTCCATGGTGCAAGAAGACTAGAATATCTGGATCCATTTGTTGTGTGCAGCAGAATAAACGAGTGAATGGAAACTAATCCCAAAACACACTTTCACGAGTCGACAGGAACTGCTCATTAAATACAAGGGTAGCTAAAATAATGATGCAACATGTAAAAACATTCAGATCTTAGTGCTGGGGAAGAATAACAACAACATTGTGCATGTAATCCCAAAAAGGAACAAGAAATAAATAATTAAAATTACCAATGAGATGACAAAGGACATTTTACTAAAAAAAGAAAGAAACTTCTTTTAGAAAAGTTTTACAATTCTAAACTTCCTCCTCCTCCTCAAAAAAACAAACAAAAAGCAAACAGTGCAACAATGTTAACATATTAATAAAAGTGCAGTAATATTAAAGTCCTCTGAGATAATTGTCACCGCAGTTCCGTTTATATTAAAACGAGTCAAATTAGCATCAGTGTCATGAACAAATGACTAACCCTGGCCACATGGCTGCATGGTTGCTGGTTTAACCCAGCTGTTCGGTTAAAGTTCTATATTCAATTTTAAACCCAAAAGTTGGATTAGTCCATATTTGACCCAAAGTTGGATTGAAACAAGCCAGCATTTTTTTGAGTGTAGAAAGTTAAGAAAAATCCACATGTGCATGCACATGTTGTAAATTAGGTGAAAATCTTTCTAGAGAAGAAATACTGTGTGTACAAATACATAATGGTATATACAATTATTAATAATGTAACATTTACCAGTATCAGTATTAAAGGCACAGCAGGAAAAAGTAAGCAAGTAAATAAACAATAAAACATTGGCAGTTTAATTGTAATTCAGTTCAATTATTTTTGGCCCCTCAAAAGAAAAAAAAAAAAAAACACTTTACCAACAATATAAGTGGACCCCAGAGAATTATTATAATAGCCTTTAAAAAATAATCTCTATTAATTGTTTGGAAGACTGCCTACCATTTGGCATGCTTTTTGCCAATTTTAACTCTGAGACAGATGAGGAAATGGGGACAAAGAGGTCGAGTGGGACCGTACACAACACAAGCGAACATTGAGTTTTTAGCTGAAACCAGTGCTACTGCTAGTACTTTGCTAGTAATTTTTGAAAGTGCCAAAGCCACAGTAGTGAATATTGCAACCACAACCTCTATAGAAACATTCCCATTCATATCTCGTCTATTGCCAATACCATTGTCATTGACATACAGCTACACCTCCCCAACCTCAGCCTCCATCCGTCCATGCTGAATCATTAAGATCATTACCAGTCATACCAGGAACTCTGCTCTGCATGAAAGTTTATTCAACCTAGCAGTTCTGGGACAGACTGCTTGATTAGGCTATGCATTCCCAACTGCTGTCCACATTATGAAACATTTGATTATGTAAACACACAGGACGCATGCATTTCACATCTCCAGCTGAATTTCACTTGATTTTGAATATCTCCTGATTTTGGATTTGTGCAAAAATACAAATAGCACATTATTATAAGTTATGAGCGCTTCAGTTGTTTGCAATGCAACCAGACAGGCTGATGTAACAATGTGCCCTAACTAGGCACGACACGACAAGCTTCAAGAGGAGAGTAATTTGTCTGTCCACACAGAGGATAAAAATGCAGAATAACATTACAAAATTACAGAAAATCAAACATAGATAATGATATGGCCATGTGGAATTTTGAAACAATAAGACAATAAGTGGGTGAGGCTAACCAACCACTTAACAGGTGTGTACAGTTAGGTCCATGTATATTTGGACACTGACACAATCCCCCCATTTTCTGGGGCTCAAATGTAATTGGACAAATAAATATAATCATAAATAAAATGTTCATTTTAATATTTTGTTGAGAATCCTGTGCAGGCAATGACTGCCTTAAGTCTGGAACTCATTGACATCACCAAAGACTGGGTTTCTTCCTTTGTGATGCTTTGCAGGCCTACTGCAGCTGACTTCAGTTGTTTGTTTGTGGGTCTTTCTGCCTTTAGTTTTGTCTTCAGCAAATGAAATGCATGCTCAGTTGGGTTGAGATCAGGCAATTGGCCATTGCAGAATAATCCACTTTTTTTTACCTTCAAAAACTCTCTGGGTTGATTTGGGTCATTGTCCATTTGTACTATGAAGCGCCGTCCAATCAACTCTGTTGCATTTGGCTGAATCTGGGCAGAGAGTATATCACTATACACTTCAGAATTCATCCGGCTGCTTCTGTCTTCTGTCACGTCATCACTAAACACCAGTAACCCAGTGCCACTGGAAGCCATGCACACTGATGCCATCACACTGCTCCACCATGTTTCACAGATGATGTTGTATGCTTTGGATCATGAGCTGTTCCAAGTCTTCTCCACACTTTTTTCTTCCCGTCTTTCTGGTACAGGTTGACCTTAATTTCAGCCATCCAAAGAATGCTTTTGCAGAAGTGGTCTGGCTTTTTTTTTTTTTTTTTTGCCAAAGTCTAATCTGGCCTTGTTTGCACCTTGTGGTGAACCCTCTGTATTTACTCTCATGAAGTCTTCTATTGATTTTAGACTTTGACAGTGACACACATAGCTCCTGGAGAGCGTTCTTCACTTGGCTGGATGCTGTGAAAGGGTTTTTCTTTACCATGGAGAGGATTCTCTGATCATCCACCAATGTTGTCCTCCATGGACGTCCAGGCCTTTTTACGTTGCTGAGCTCACCAGTGCATATTTTTTTTCTCAAAATGTTCCAAACTGTTGATTTGGCCACTCTGAATATTCCTGCTCTCTATCTGATGGATTTGTTTTGTTTTTGAAGCCTAACAATTATCTGTTTCACTTGCATGGAGAGCTGCATGATGTGGGTTCACAGCAACAGCTTCCAAATGCAAATGGTAAACGTAGAATCAACTCTAGACCTTTTACTTGCTTAATTGATGTAGAAATAAAGAAGGAATAGCCCATGCCTGTCCATGAAATGGCTTTTGAGTCAACTGTCCAATTACCTATGGTCCCTTGAAAGGGGGTGGGGGGGGAAGGTACATATTAAAGAGCTGTAATTCCTCAACCTTTCCTCCAATGTTGATGAGAATACCCAATAATTAGAATTGGAATAATTAAAGCTCAGAGTGTGCACTTTAAGCCCATATTAATTATATAAGTGTAATTGAACAAGTTTTGGCCAACAGCTAAAATAATAAAAATTGTGCCGGTGTCCAAATATATATGGACCTAACTGTATGCCAAAGATCTTGTTTGTTTTCAGTGAGGATTACTTTCCATAGGTGAAGACTGCATTCACAGTTTGCTCTGAAACATGACATGAATGTCATTCACTCTACTTGGGTCTTTTATAAGCATATTTTAAAAGAAGAAAGAAAATAAACTGCTTAATAAAAACATGGTTCTAACCAAGCCTCCATAACTATCAAGAGTGAATTTACCATGACTTTGAGAGAATCAAGTATTAAACACTCTTTTTAGAGTTGCATTCAAAACATGTTAATGTACTGTACATCTATACCTAGATTCCTAGAAATAAAAAAAATACACCTTTATAACTTTAATAAAGTGCATATCTGATGCTATTAACGACACCATAAATTGATGTTTCTAAAAAAATAAATACAATTAAATACTTTCATAAATGTAGATGTGCTTTACATGAACTAGCCAGAAATTTAATAACTGAAAAAAGTTTTAAATCCCTTTTTAATTAAGCCAAATTTGACTACTTATGTTCCAACAATCACTTTTACTTAAGCTGTGTACGAGAGATTATTAAAGCCCACAGCTTTCTGACAAAAGAAGTTTGACGCTGCAGTAGTGAGACACTTTTTCCCTGCACAGTTTGATCCAAAAAAAATGAATCAAAAGGAAGGGGAGGAAACCAGGCCGAGATACTGAAACAACACAGTAAATGATGCTTCAGGCTGACGCAGCCTACTTCAAGTGACTCAGATCAGACAATGAAAGACACGCAGAGCGGTTCTGCTACACACGAACAAGACCACACTCATCCATCTCCCTCCTACAACCTCACTCCCAAAGCTAATATGTGTAGTGAACGCATTTCCTCCCATTCATCCAGCCGCCAAATGCTCTGATAAGAAAATAAGTTAAAACCAAACTCTGCTGTACATAAATATGCATTATGAAGCATCATATAAAAGCATATAATCATGATCATGTTAGTTTGTTTATTTAGCTTTTGAATAAATAAATAAATCCTTAGCCTGTACGTCTTCTTAAATAAGACTAAGAGGCTGTAAAGCACAGTCAAGCAACTAGAAAAAATCCCTAGACTAACGCACTAAAGATACAGACGTCATGTACCCTTCACTATCCATTAGTTAACACACAAAATTAATTAAATAAAAGGTGATATAATGCTCTGTGCCATCGTCCTGGAATTTGATGCAAGTGTCCAAAAGAGGGGGAAAAAATATTTTAGCCAAAGCCTCCAGACAGTAATTTGATGAAGTTTAATGGGGAGTGATGAGGTCTGTAGTCAGAGACCACCTCTTCATTGAGGTTTAATAAATACAATTATGATTGGCACAGATTGCAGGGTAGCCTTTAACTGGCCAAGCAAAGCGGCTCTTAATTAATGCTGCAGATTTCATCTGATATGCGCAATAAATGACAATATAGTGTAATAAGACATAGCACAACACAGAATGGACTGGAATCCTTACCTTCATAATAGATTTTAAAGCCGTGCGCGCTCACGGCGAAGTCACTGGTGAGTCTCAAGGAGAATACAGACCCAGTGCTTGTGACAGGAGGTGGGATTTGGAAACCCGTTAACCTAAAGAGATCAAAGAGAAGAGAAATAAGCATAAGAAAGATCTTATACACATCATCTTATAACATGTTTAGAAGTTTTCAGCACTCACTGCATGGATGGTGTTCGTTTTATGATTTTTGTGGTATTGAAACACAACTGATGATTTCTTGAGATATAATATAATAAATGAATATTCTTTATTCAGCAAGGATACATGAAATTATTTTAAAAAGACATTTATAATGTTACAATATATTTATATTTCAAACAAATGCTGTTCTTTTGAATGTTCTATAAGGATCCTGCAGGGGGAAAAAATTCACAAAACATATAAAGTACAACTTTTTTCAACCTTGACAATTTGTTATATTGTATAAAACTTGATGTATTTGTTTTATAACATCTAACATTATAAAATCTAACATAAGGCAATAGGCCGATTATTAAAAAAAAAAAATACAAATAAAAAATAAATAAATCAAAACTGACAACATGGCTAAAATATAGAAAAAATAATGTGAAACTAATTTGATATGGCAATGTTTAGTTAAATCTGAACCCCGTCTTCTCAGAATGCTCATATTATTGCACATTATTTCTTGTGAAGGCACAGGGTTTCTTCCCCGCTTTATTTAAGCTCCAGAATAATCCCCAATGCTCATGTGTGCATGCAAAGAAGTCATTTCGTCAAACCACTCCTTGGGGGCATCCAGACATCACCAACATTATAAGCCACCAGCATGCTACAGAACATATATTTAGAGGCATTGATGAAACACACACTCTGCATAAGGAAATCGTATGTTAGCAGAGCTGCTGGTTATCTCCATTTAGAAAATCGATTAGGTCAGCAACATGGTAGGATGCAGAGAGTTTTTTAAAAGTGTGTGTGGGTTTTTGCTCAAAAAAATGTGCGTGTCAGCTAATGTGCGTCACATGGACAAAATTTCTTTTGTTTATGCTAATGAACTCAAAGTGAGACTGAAATATTTATAAATGGCTATGAATAATATCCTTAGGACACTGCAGTTTTGTTTTAATAATATTAACCTTTAAACCTGTCATAAACTTCAAAGACAGTTAGAGAATAGATTAAAAGACCTATGTTCCTAAATCTTATGTAAATTCACACATGACCTAGTTGCTTCTTAAAAAAAGAATAATCTCTTTTTTCCTTCAAATGTTTAGCCAACCATATTAAAAAAGGTGAAAAAACAAAACATAGTAAAAGGCTTGGAATTAAGCAATTTCCTTTTACGGGAAGGGACATATTGAGGCTAATGATTTAACATTTTTGACAGCCAATCAGAAGATTTGAAGTGTAAATCACAGCTGTTTAATTTCAGATTTAAACTGAATAAACCTCTTTTATTACTTGGTGCTGTACACACAATGTTTATGTAATGAAAAATAACTTGGGAAAGAAAAAACAACAACTTTTAAACGAAACTAAGTACAGTGCATCTCCGCCAAACTGCCAAAAGTGAGGCATTAAATACTAAGTAAATAACCATCTTGTGCTCTCTTGACAAAGTCTCCCTGAATAAAGTCAACACTCTACTATTGTCTGAATTACTCCATGTATTACCAGATACCTTATCGTTATTCTTGCTGGACAAAGGAAATAATTTAGATTTGTGAGGCTGGATGGCACAGAATCTCCCTTAAATGCATGTGTATGGATACATTCATGCTTTGGAGGACTTCACAGGACATTCGCCATCTTCAATGAGACTCCAAATCAGTTTGTTTGTACTTAATATCAAAGTACAATGTTATAGATCTTCTGTTACAGTCTTGGGGGTGAGTTAAAGCATGCAAACAAACTGCTACTAGCATATCAGACCGCGGGACCGGGTTTTAAAGGTTGTAGGAGATCAGTGGAGCTTGAGTTCTTTAAAAGGAACAGCAGCTCCGTTCAGAGTCCATCCATCCCCAAGGGCTTCGCTAACTGCTTTTTTCGACTACTGCGTGAGTTGGAACAAATCTATCTCCTCACTCTGCCCACAGCCAAAACAGTCGGGAGCCTCCACTCTCTGCTGCTCGTTAGATGATCATCGGGGTTTAAATCGCTTGGACATTCTGCTTTTGGCCCGAGAACATACAGCAAACTCCTCTGTCTTCAAGCTCCCAGCCACCAATCAGCTCGTGCTGCACACTTTAAAAGGCACCATACTGACAGGGTCAAAAACCAGCCTGTCATACAAGTTAGGATTAAAAGGATGGTTTAACCGAAAACTGTCCAGAAAATGAAAGATTCTTGTGTAGGCAACAGTGTTCCAGCATCCAACCTTTGACCTCAAGTGTTTCATAAAATGTTCAAAGGCAATACAGAGAAGGCAAAGACTTAAGTACTGTTTGGATGGGATTTCAACATTTTCAGAACATCCGAGTTAACATGGGACTTCAGCAGTGACTTTATGTAATGGTTCAGGCAAGATTGGAAACTCTGTGGTTTTTAGTTGATTGTCTGAATATGGACAGAATTAAGATCAAAGCTTATGCTGCTACTGTACGGTATAAGCGTATGTCAAAAAGTATTTACAGAAGGAATTTTGGATTAATTCCAGCTTTTAAACTCACAGATTTGGCTTCAGACAGGAATTATTATCACATAACCCTGATGTTCCTCAAAATAATACAGTATTTAATTCGGCTGCAAAGGTTCGTAGGACAAAAACACCAATATTTCAACATTTTCTAAAACATTTTTTGATGTCTACATGTATTTGTCTTGGAGGAACATTCGCTATCCTAAATGATTCATGAACGTAATGCCTTTCTCACTTTCTTATGTCAAATGAGTGCTTCCAACATGGTAGAAAATGAACAAGATACCGTTTTACCATGAGGAAAAAAAACAAAAAAAACCACTATGATCCACTGCTAGAAGAACACGAAACATTTCCGCAAAGACACCATTACACCCCTGCCTCTAATGTTGCTTTATTCCTAATGTGCATTTCCCCTCCTTTTAATCCGGTAATTACATTTTACCAAATATGCTCATTCATACTCATACTCATTTATTTCTATGATGAGATTTCTCTGTTTCTGTCTCTCTGTCAGTCCCTCTTCCTTCTCTTTCTGTCTGTCTGTCTCATTAAGCACTTAAAGAGTGGTAAAGCTTTCTTACACATCCCGGGGAGGAATAAATAAAAATGCTCAGCGTTGCCACAGTGGTAGTGCAGTGGGGAATGGTGAAAAAATGAGGTGTCTTTACTGCTTAAGGTTTGATTGGAGGGTTTGAACTGCTCCAGTAGCATCTGTTTCAGGGCATTCATTATATACAGTCAGAGTGGGAGCTTATGAGCCAATAAAATCATGTTATTCTGTAAGTGAAAATTCATCTTTTCTAAGTACTTTCCTTAATCGGAGTGCGATATTCAAAGTCATAGATTCAAGTCAATTGATTTTTTTCCTCATTAAAAGTCCTCGGGTGTTAAAGGATAATGTGATTCCACAGGGAAGGTGCAGTTCCTCTGCTTATTTGATTGTTTTCATCTTGCCATGGTTACATACGATCGCATCCGAGAGAGTAGCATGTTAGGATGAGAGTTAAGACAGATGGGTTTAATAAAGATATTTAAATGGGGTTATGAGGTCTTGTACGTTGCTCAGGGACTTCAACCACAAAACAAATGAACTTGATGAAGATGGAGATGTCAAGACAATTCATTTCTCTCACTAGAGAACTAGACACAGGTCAAATAGTGAGGCCATTTATTGGTTTTGTGGATCTGTAGGGTGTTCGACCAAATTAAACTGGACACCTTTGATGTCAGATGTGAGATTTTGAAACATGGGTAGAAAATACTTGGTGTCATGTAGCATTACATTGATCTTCGTCATTTTGAGACTTTTACAAAGGTAAAAAAAAATAAAAGATGATAATATGACGCATTACAAAACTTACACAATGATTTCTGTGAGAGGAGTCTCACATAATGTCCATAACAGTACAGCCTCAATTATATTTAATAATCATCAACCTCAATAAGTCAAGAATCTTTTAACTGGCCTATTTGGTGTTCTAGAAATAAAACACAGCAATAATGCACACTTGAGATATTCACAGTGAAATTCAAAATATAATAGTAAACTATGCTTGCTTTTGAGAAATCCTAAGTACAGTGTAGTGGGCCATAGCTGGCACAACACCGATGGACACAATTTTGTATGAATATACATATACACCCGCACACTGAAATGTTTTGGCAGCTTCCTTTAATATGCTGATTGTGTGATTCTATTTATATTATAAGGACATTATTTCCAAGAACATAATTTATATTCTAGCTATATGGCAAAAGGCATCAAATGTATGAAAGAAGGGTATAGAAAACCACACATGCAGCAAAAAAAAGCAACCTACAACAGTAAGTTTTTGGGAACTGACTGTACATTTACTTTTACCTTTTGACATTTTATACATCTCATTATGTGGGACATTACTATTAAATCTAAATATTGGTGAAGGGGGCTTAGGGTTCAGGGAAGCTTTCAGCCAAATGAAAACAGATGATATCATGGTTCCCCCCAAAAAGATGTAATGCATCTCATGGGGAAAAACAGTCCATAAATCTTCATTTGTCAAGATGGCTCTTGCAGATAGTCGTTCATAACTTTGAGCTCACTTCTCTCAAAGGTCTGTGGCATATTGGAAGGCAATGGACTTAAGTTCAGAATTTATGCAATTGCCACAATTGTGAAAGTCAATAAAAGTAACATGGGACGTTTCTTTGTAAGCAATTTTGTGTTTCTATAGATGAGAAAAACTCAAACTGACAGCCGTATAAAATTACGAACCACGATAACTAAGCAATTTGGGAGTCTATAAAGAAAGTTTCCTCCAAAATGCAATTTTCGAACATCGCTTGATGTATTAAAATGCTGTAGCAAAGGGAAAAATGGAACAGCTTCAAGAAACTGACTTGCCAGAAATATAGATCTGTCTTAACACTATTAAAGCTTCACAAGTTCACTCCACTGATGATGAATACCAGCATCCCAGTCATATTTACTCAAATTTCTGCAGCTTAAAGAATGTGATATGTAATATTAGCTAATTTCAGTACATTGACAATTATGTGAGCTCACTCTTTTATCTGTTATCCATGAATCCTTGTTGTAGTTTAAAATGACCTCAAACAATGTGCAAAGTCCCCAAAGAAATGAAAAAAAAAAAAAAGAAGTACAATAATCCATGAGAGACTGAGGCCCCGTTTACATTTGCGCGTTTTCGTTTTAAAACGCATAACTTTCGCTACGGTTAAAACGCTGCAGATCTCGTTTTAGTTCGAAAACTCCGGGGGAAAGTTTCAGTGTAAACGGACCAAAATGGAGACTTTTGAAAATGATGGCGTGGCTGCCCACATTCGCTATGCGTATCCTTGACGACCGTGTAAACAATAACATCATGCTCATTGTTGTACCCATAGATATGCCCCATTCGACCGCTCCAAGCATGCAGACGTGTCGCCATCTAAATAACAGGGATCTACCTATACAAATCTATGGTTGTACTTGTATGGTCACGTGGCATGCGTTTTCGGTTGTGTAGTGTAAACGGAGATCTTTTCAGAAACACAGCGGAAACACCAGTGTAAACGGGGATCGTTTTCATTCTAAAACTCCGTTTTAAAACGAAAACGCACTAGTGTAAACGGGCCCAGAGTTTTACAGTGAATCCTTCACAACTGACGACGTCTCAAAAGTTGAATGTTACATCTATGACCTATTTCAGCATGAAAGTTACTGTAAACTCATTTGTGGAATTACATTTGTTAACATTAACAACATTAGCTTACATGAACTGTAAAACGTCTACAATATGATACAATTACATGAATTATTATGATATTATCACAATATTAATTTGACACCCTCAAGTAAGTTAACTCTAAATCCTTTATTTTAGTGGATCAGTTTAATTTCCTTTCCATTGTGTAAAAATCAAGCTACAATTACGGTTTAAATGCCTGAGCATATTTCTGAAAATCTTCTAAGAAGAAATACTTCCTTACACTTCAAGATATGTTCCTTTTTTAAGTTTCAGTTGAGCTCAAAAGGTTCTGCATAACAAGAACGACCCACACCAGTCAAGTTAAGAACCGCTGCTTTAGATTTTAACTTTCAAACAGTTTCCCATCGGTAGAGTAATTAAACGAGGATGAGACAAGCGTGTGGGCGAGCGATACCTCGAGAGAATCATTCCCAATATCTGTGACCACTCAGCGAATCAAACACTGTATCTCCTACGCCTCGAAACAATTCACAAAGTTGTGTGGCAAAATACGGCGGGCTATAGCACGCCCCAGCTGCTAATGCTGCAGCTCACTACCCCAGATTAAAACCCTTCTGTTCCTTCTATATCTGCCCAGCCAGACGTACCACTCACACAGGCATACCGTCTTATCAAAATCCACATTCCATCAGCACCATACTCTCCCTCAGTGGGGGGAAATTGCCTGCATTCCACCCCAGCTCCCCCCGTCCCCCCCACCCCAAAGCAATCTGCTGCAGAGGACAGTTCCAGTCTCCCACTCAAGCAGACCCTGCTATTTATATGGAACCTTCTGTTCACTAACATGGACACGGATGCACTTGTCTGGCTAATGAGCTTGGGATTTTATGAGGCAAGCATAGTGGTGTACAACAGAAGAGTGGGTTTCGCCTCTGGCTGAAAGACATTTGCTTTGCTACCTTTTTCAGTTGTTAAAGAACATAATCTTTATGTACGCAACCACTTTTTTGGTGGGGATTCTTAATTATTATAGGAACAGCCTACTTTGCAATGGCCCTCATGTCATTCCAAATGACCATTTCTGACTTTGAATGCATATATGAACTAACTGAGAGCTTGAGATGAAGATTTTTGGTCAATTTCTTACACAAAGTTAACGTATGGCACAAGAAGGTTACACTTTATATTGATGGTGCCCTTTAGACATTAGACGTGTAGCTGCAAAGTTACAGTAGAATGTCCGTTGAGGCACTATCAAAATAAAATGTTAGCAGATATTAAGCATACAGTCTGTTAATACTCTGGTAATTGACAAGTCACTTGTAGTCAGAATGTCTAAAAGGGATCATTAAAATAAAGTGTTACCCTTTGGAAAACGTCCATTATAGTAAATGATTCGTATTTCGTATAAACTATTTTTATGGAGCTTTTTTCCCCTTCACAAATGTCATCCCTATACAAAAAGAGCTATATTTACAAAATTAAGAGGCTCAAATGTCATACTTAATCACTTGAGAAATTAATAAATAATTGGAAAAACAATCAATAAATCAAATAATAAAAAAAGCAATGTCAAAAAGTAAAAAGCTGCTTTGAAACAATCTGTATAAAGCACTATATAAATAAATGTGACTTGACTTGAAGATAAATAAAAATGAAGATAAGCAAATTGAAAATACAATATAATATAGTAATAAAGATTTTTCAACCACTTCTTAAGCACAAATATATTTTATATTTCGTTATTTCTATATTAGTAACAGATGAAGAATTAAGAATTAATGATAAATCTTAAAACTATTCACATGTTGGTTACATAACTGACATATTCATTTTTTAAAATACATTTATCAATTCCTCAGTTGACCTCATAATTATTTAGACTCCTATTTAACAATTTTTCTCCTTCTTAAAAAAAAAAAAACGATTTGGCGCATTCATTTATTTGTGAACTATTCTTTTAAATGCAGGTGATACATTTCCAAGATTGCCTCTTCTGAGGTAAATGCCTGCAAAATATATTTTAAAAAATGTTGCGAAAAATAATATTTGCAGAGTAACTTCAAAGATTTATCACAGACCCTTTCAAAACATTGTGATGTTTGATCTCACTGTATTTTTGGCTTTTGTATTAGCTCATCTTTGTTAAGTGGAGAGACCTGTCTACTCCCACTCAATATGACTGACTTGATCTAGAATCAGATCGGAGGCAATCAAGCAGGGGAAGTTTTGATAACAAAGGCGACCTACGGTGCGGTTGAGGGGGAGGACATCGCACGTCATACGCTGTGTGGACTCACAGAAATAATTCAGACTGTTGAATAGCACTGTCACCCTCGCCTTCATGGTGGTCTACAAAAACACAGCTCGGTTCTGACTTGTTAATCTGCAGAAGCGATCTGTGAGGGACAGCCAGACTGTTTATTCAAGCCACATACTGTAGATTGCCTAATACTATATCTATTCACTGGTCAGCAAGCGGTGGCCTTTTCACTAAATGCTATATTCTACCAAGAAGCTTTGGTTAATTCACTCAGATAGCTTTTCAAACAGTATGGATGGAGGTCGATCTACGTAAACATGAGTCTCTGTAGCGGTCTGGAACCTGATTTATGAGTCTGGCCAGGTAGGAGAAGCGATGCCATGGTTCCACATGCTGGTCTGTCATCTGGGTAAAGGTTAAAACAGGCCACGGGACCGTCAGCCCTCTAGAAACGTGCTGACATGCCGTTCATTACAGCTGGCCTAGCTAGAAAGTCCATATGTCGGCAGACCCAGAGCATCATTGCAGTGACCCACAAGATCTGTGGGACCCACAAGCTAATGCCCATGGGCTCTCAATTCCTAATGCATAATCATATGCACATAATTAATAACAGTTATATGACGACAAATAAAACAGTCAGCTTCTGAGATAAAACTTGTACTTGAGGTGAATCAGAAAGAAATCTCGATGCAAAATATACTGCAAGTTTCTGAACAGTGCAAAATCCATCATTACTATCACTGACATTTATTATGAGGGCAAGATATCATTTTCAGGTCACAAGTAATGGTGTCTTTTCTCAATTTGTTAGCGCACAGCTCTCTGCTCATTAACAGTTCGAAGACATAGAACAATTCCATTCTTCATGATCTTCTGAAAATGCAATAAAAATAAAAATTGAATGGGGCAATTTGTCTCTGAAAAAGAAACAGGTGAGAATAAAAGTCAGAGATATAGTAATAATATCCACTTAAGAAGAAAGATGAATCAGAGACTACAACGTATGATATCAGCCTTACATTACATGAATCATTATGTAAATTTCTTTTCTCTGATTGTATATATGCAATAAATAATGACCTTCTTACTTCAATCGATTTGCAATTCATAATAATAAATGATCAAAACTCTCAATGGATACAAGGTACACTTTTCAGATGAATGGTACTAAGATAAAAGCTCGTTTGAGGATGTTGTCATTGTGCAGAGAAGGAGATCAAAGTATTATGTCATACAGAATGTACAGTAATTTGGTGCCTTTAATGAAAGTAAAGACAAAACACTGTGCAAATAAAGGGATTTGAGGTTTCTGGTTTCAATAAAGCTCTTAGGTTATTCCTGGGAACATTGACAAGATCTTCAAACGTCATTTATTTGCTGCTTTAAATAGCAGTTCGGGATCAAACCATCTTTCACTGATCTCTCTGAGCACATGAGAACAAAGAACATTTAAATAAACAACCCAAGGCCGAGAAATAGAAGTTTGCTTCTACTAAACACAGTCACACCAATGGAGAGAATACAAGTATGATTATCACTGAGAAACAGATTTATTGTCTTCTTTGAGTTACTTCGAATTTGAATAATATTAAATGCAGTATTGCTCTCACTAACAGCCGAACACCTCTTTAAATAAGATCTGAATATGAGAATAATATTCTCAAGAGTGTTACATCTTTCAGCTACCCAAATCACAGGTGCTTCTGACTGTGACTGTGACCAATTAAGTTCAGAGAAAGAAACTCTGCTAGATCCTCTGCAGAACGTCTTGCATCTGTTTATAATCTATAATCATATATTCACAGTGTTTTGTCTTACAATTTGTTTTGACACATTTATAAAACATTGTAGTGTTATATAAACCGTTTCAACTATTAATGTTTTATTATTATAATATTAATGAACATTTGTGCTATATATAAAATTATACACAGTTTTATAACATGGTTTATGTTTTATAATATATATAGTGAACTATAGTATTAGTACATTTCTAAAGTAGAAACAATTATGTATTTATTCTTCTTTTTTATGAGAGTTTGCTCTCAGTCATCAGGTTTTACTCATACACCACAGCTACAGGTGTACCACATCCTTTAGTATGATGAGAAAAAAATGTCTGTTTGTCAAATGCAGTTTCTTTTCTCGATTATTACAGAGGGTCCATTTCATCTAATGCATGATAAGTGAGAAATATGAGATTTTAGGGGGAGGAAAGTCCATTAACTCAAAATCTATTCAAATGGTGCAATTAGCTCTGTTCCATGGATATAAAGGGGCCGTGTGGCTCCAGCACTTGGACTTATTTTTCTTAGTTCTCTGCAAGTTATTAACCTCGGTCTCACTCTTTCTCTCCAGATCTCTTTCTCATCACGTCCTCTTTCTTTCTCTTTGCAAATCATTCCATTGCATCCACATGGATAACAAGCCAAAAGCACCCACGGCCATGGCACTTCAAAGACCCTGGTCAAATATTGACTATAGAAATTAAAATTATCTGATTTCCCCTCACAGGCAATTAGTTTCACAGTTCTGATCATGAACACTTTCCAGTCATGAATCCTGAATGCCTCATAATGTGATAGATTGATTTTTCATACAAGAACTGTTTCTCTTTCTTTGAAAAGGCTGTTCCTACCATCACCTGGAGCTGTGTGCTAGTGGCAGCATAATGATGCACAGCACTGGCTAGAAAATAATGTTTAAAGCGGACACAGAGGCTAGTTGTCACTTTTACTATGGTGCATATCTCAGGGTTCTCTATATTTTTACTGTCAATGCCCAGAAGAAAGAAGACGCAGAAGAAAAAGAAAGAGAGTTAATTCAACACATTGAATTTATATTCGATAATGAGAACCTACCAGAAGAAATTATGAAAAAAAAGAAAAAGAAAGAAATTTAGAAAAAGCTAGCATACAATTTTAAATCAAACCACTGCTAATAGAAAAGGTAAATAAAATAAATAATATTAAATTTAACATACAAAACATACATACTGTACATGCACTGCCCTGATGAAAACATCTACAAATTAAATACATGATCATTATACATTCATATTGCTTTGGAGTCTGCAATATGGAGTCTTTTACGCTCATCGAGGCTACTCTGATTTGATCAGAATTACAGTAAAACAGTAATATTGTGAAATTTAAAAAAAATTCCTATTTTAATATCATCTAAAATGTAATTTATTTCTTTACTATTATAAAGCCTGACAACAGTTGTACATTCATTCATTCATTATTCTTGGATGATTAAAAAAAAAGAAACAAACTGTACTGACCCAAACATTTGAATGGTACAGTAGGATAGTTAATAGTAATATAACTGCATTGATGTGTGTCAATGGTTATATTGTTCAGTTGTTTACTGCATAGTTATAACACAAATATGGACAAAATTTGGACAGAATTGAAAGAAAAAGAAAAAAAAGGACTGTTGTGGAATTTGACTTTTGATTTAAAACCTTATAGTTACTGAGATGCCTGGGTCTCCCCTATGCAGTTTGTTAGATTCAAGTAGACGCAGGTACTCCAAAAGCAAATGCTGTTTGGCATACAGACTGTAATTGAAACCCACCGCATTTGCTGCCATCTGCGTGGACGGCCTTTTCAGAGGTTTTTTTTTTTTTTTTCTTCTTCAGGGTAAGGGGACTTGGGATGACAGGGTGGAAGGAAATAGAAGAGAAAATAATCATTCTATCACTCTCTTGGTCAGGATTGGCATTTGGCTGATGGGATGAACATTAATAAGAGCACTGCTGAATATTTAATGCCACTGCCATTCTGCTCTAATGTGCGCCTGACTGCACTCATTTGCTGGAAATGTGAGAAATTTATCAAACCATGCTGGTCATGCCTACATAGTCATTTGTTTTCTGGACTATTCTAGGCAGGAATAACCTGGAGTGCAGAGTGACCCTTATGACAGCCTGGATGCTGCTGAGAAATATGCTACACTGCTGTAAACTCATTAGCATGTTGACGCATGTGCATTCATATGTACATAAAATATCTGTCCGTGCATGACATACAATTATGATTGTGTGCATATGGAGGGTTGTATGCTTTGCGTGCATTAGCTTATGATTCATATTAGGTGAAATGTTTTCATTCCAATTTGCATAATTAATTTTGACTTGCATAACAACTTGCTAACGTGTGGATGGCCATTTTTCTTTTAATTAAAACCTCATTTTTAGGTTAAAATCAACATGAATGTATAAGGGAAACTTGTAACGGGCCTTTTTTTAAACATTTCTAAATACCTTCTTGAATTCATTTTAAATGGTCCTAGAACACTAACACACACATGGTTTTAAAGACTATTTCAAATGTAAATAAAATATTTCATGTAGAATCTTAAGTATACAGTATGAAGTAATGAAATATGTATGCATAATGTTTTAAAAAATATATTTAAATGGAGCCCGGTGTGTCAACTTTCCTAAAGTATTTTTATGCCAGCTTCCCAATACATATAAAATATCACCTGATAAGGATTACCGGAACTTTTAGACTGAATTTATCTGCTCATAAAAACAAACACACACTTTGTGCCATTAGAGAGTCAACACACCAGCTCATTATGATTCACATCATTAAGATGCTAATTTCCTAACTGAGTACAAATATGAAAATGCCACTGTCATTTGCATTTAATCTGGAAAATGTATATAGTATTTGTTTGCAATCTGAAAGAGAGGATGGAGGGGGGGGGGGGGGACTATTTATATGCCCTTCTATTTTTTATTTTTTATTTTTTATAAAACAGGTTACGTTTTCAGGCTTGGTCATGCGGAAGACTGAATTAGCCAAGACAATGAGCTGAGCTAATTAATCTGTGCAATCTCTCATCAACTATTTACCTCAGCACACTCCCAGTAGCCCATTCAATGAACCCTGGGAGTCAGCCAATCGTGGCCCCCGGAGGATGATATTTGGAGGAATGCTATCTCTGTGGCACAGCGAGCGTTTTACAAGACCTACAGAACAGCAGTGCTGAAACTGATGAAGGGTATCGGTATCTGCTGCGCAAGGCCCTGCTGAGAGGATACAGAGGGGTCTGAAGTTAAAAACATAACGGTCGAAGGATTCACTCAGTCTCGTGCCAAACTCTTGCCTTGTCTTGGCAAGACACTATAGGCAAAGGCTTTGCTTTTTTAGGCACTTGCACTTTAGGCACAATTTGGAAACTTTGTGTTTTATTACACTTTATAATTTGCATCTGTAAATTGCAATCACATTACAATTTACATACAGTACATACAGTATCTTTAAAGGCTAAGTTTTCAAATCAGTTTTTTCTTATGCACTGAGCCAGAAATCTCCACTTCAGCAGCACTTAAATGAACCAAATGTTTTTCCCCAGCTTTATTCCAGTCTATATTCTGAAGGTCTTTACAGAGGGGTTTGTTAAAGGAATACACAAAATGGAAAATTTGCTGAAAATTGACTCATCTTTAGGTCATCTGAGATGTCGATAACCTCTCTTGCTCACCAATGGATCCTCTGCAGTAAATGGGTGCCGTCAGAATGAGAGTTCAAACAACTGATAAAAAACATCGCAATAATCTACGTTGCCTCCAGTCAATCAATTAAGTCTTGAAAAGCAAAAAGCTATGTGCTTCTAATAAGCAAATTCATCATTAAGATATTTTTTAACTTCAAACTCTTTTGATTTATTGTTCTTGCTAAAATATGAGTCCCCTATCCATAATATTATATTCTTTAGTAAAAAAGTTGTCTTGTCTGAATCAGGAGAGAGATATGCACAGATCAAGCACTGTTTACAAGCCAAAACAGTCCAAAACTGTTCTAAAAAAAAATATCAGTAGATGCTGATGTAACAGGACAACAGGGGATGGACTGTTTCACTAGAAGAAGCGTATGCATTATGGACTATTTTGGCCTGAACCAGCAGTTTAATGATACATTTTTTTCTTATAAATACTCAGCTATACATTAAGTGATAGAAAGGAGTCATGTGGATTACTTGTCGACTATTGTGATGTTTTTATCAACTGTTTGGACTCTCATTCTGACGGCACCCATTCACTGCAGAGGATTCACTGGTGGGCAATCGAAGTAATGCTGAAATCGGTTTCGTAGATTATTGCCTGAGGCTGGGTAAATTTTCATTTCTGTGTGAACTGTTCCTTTAATATATCTTTTGTCTGATTTATTTGACATTTTATTCAGATTTTTCACAGGTGTTATTTTCTGATTTATGGACTTGCTTATTTAAACATAAATAGCCAACCAAAAAGAGTACCATCAGAGATGTTAAACCTGGCCTTGGCTCTTTCCTCACAGATCCTAAGACTTTTAGAGCCAGGGCCCTTTGGTTTGCTGGGAAGCTCAGATCCCTGATCACAAAGAACGCTTTCTTCCTTCTCTTGGTGGCCTCTCCCACCCCCTCACATGCGGCAACTGCACCAGAGGACAAACCGTTCGCCTACTGAATAAATAAAGAGAGAAATGGGGGGGGGGGGGGGGGGACTTGGCATGGAGTCAGCTGGGTGGGGAGAAAGATAAGAGAAACAAAAATTTGCAAGGGTGTCGGAAGGAAAAGCCCTCTTGCTGCTAGGTTGCCTTGGTTGTGAAAAGAAAGAAATGAAGACGACTGCATTTCTGAATGAAGACATGCTTCTGTCTCTTTGAAATCTTACTGGATGTCCCTTCTCTCTCTTTCACAAACTTCCATTGCCTTTGTTCGTACCTTTCATACAATGTTGGGGAGCAAGTAACTAGTAGCGGACTACTTTTGTCAATAGCATGACAGTCAGCTGCTTAAAAAAATAACAGAGCTTAGCCAGATAAGTTACTTTAAGTTAAGGGGTAGGTCAAGATAAAATGCTGTGTCACATTGTATTGTACATAAAGCCTTACAGCTGAGCAAATTGAGAAAATAATCGAACGTGGTTCCAAAACAGCTCTCATTGTCTCGCATGTGTGGTGTTGGGAAACCCCAATCATTTTAGTTCATTAATAGTTCAAATAAATGATTCACCGATTCACTTAAGAACCAGCTAAATGCTAGACCAGTTTTTGAATATTTAGAAATATTAATTAATATCACTGCATGGTTATTATATGAATAATAATTATATTTATAATGCACACAAAAAAATAATGATTTTTGTTTCAAATCTGAAAAATGAATAACATCAATGTAATAATAAATAAATAAACGTTAAGCAACTGTTTTCAACATTCATAATAATGAACATTTTTGAAAATCAGCATATTAGAATGAAGAATCATGTGACACTGAAGAATAGAGTAATGGCTGCTAAATATTCAGCTTTGCCATCACAGGAACAACTGCACTTCAGAATAAATTAAAGTAGCAATAATATTTCACAATATAACCGTTTTTATTGTATTTTTGATCAAATCAGTGCAGCTTTTCTGAACATTAGAGGCTTCTATCTAAACCATTGGTCTCAAACTCAATTCCTGGAGGGCCACAGCTCTGCTCCAACCCTAATCAAACGCACCTGATCCAGCTAATCAAGGTCTTCAGGATTGCTAGAAACTTGCAAGCAGGTGTGATTTGGAGCTGGTTGGCTCAAAACTGTGCAGAGCTGTGGCCCTCCAGGAATTGAGTTTAAGACCACTGATCTAAAGCATCATTCAAAAATCTCACCAACCCCAAAAAGTGGTATACATAAATGTATTTAATAATAAATAAATAACATTATTATACAGACCATTTAAAGCTACATTAGATTACATTAGATATTTCTGAATGTTGGTAACCTAAAGTTGTTTTTATTTTACAATAATTTTAAAAAGTTGTATTTATATATTCAAACTGCGTCTCTGCGCTTGTAATACCATCACTAGTATAGTGTTGCACTGCTCCTGCCAGAAAGGTTCATTTGCACAGCCTCTGTTTCTTTCTGCAGAAATCCTATAGGTCAAATCAAAGCCTAGTTTAATTGAATCCTTGTATTTCTGTCCTATGCGTAATGAACTGACTAGCAGACCATGGCAAAAACCTTGTTCTCTCTGGTAATGAAAAAAGATCCAAAGTTTCATGACAGCAGTGTGTGGCCCAATGCTCGCATCATTCCGAGGGACAGAGAGAGAAAGAGAGATGAAGACAAAAACATAGCCAGTGTGCCAGCCATTTGTCAAGAATGTTGACATAGCAGCACCTGTGTTAATCTCAAATCATATTCGGGTCAAGATATTTACAGTTAAATCACAGATTTTATGATATCAAATGTACACAGGGCATCATGTTGAAGGGTCATCTTTACATTTTCTCATTTTCCAGGGGAAACTAAAGCATTACGGAGAACTGCGGGACTCATTCATCTTTGCTTAAGAGACCAACATTGCCGAACCGGGGAAAATTACTTTGCTCAGGCAATAAGAGCAAACATATTCGAGAAAAAAAAAAGGAAAAAAAGTCCAATGATTGGGTTAGACTGGTGGAGGTTGCCCATGGGCCATCCAGCATATGGTCGGTGCATTCATTTTTCATTTCGATACGTGAGCTTTGAGTAAGTTCAGACAAGCCACATTTCCTCTATTGTTTGCTTTTTTTCAATCCAAAATGGCTCAACAGGGAGCTCAGTGACAAAGATGGGAACGATTTAACGAGCTGCTGTTGCAAATGTGGATCAGTTTGTCTTTTCAGTCCCAGTGGGTCAAGGCCAGGCCAGATAGCACGTTCCGGTTACCCCCTGCTGGTAATCTAGATGTTGTTACTACACGGTTTGGCTATAAAAGCATTTCAATCCATTGACAACAATTCAACAGCAACATAAAATGAAATATTTATGAATAATGTAATAGTAGTGCCCAATTTGTTTTAGTATTTTAGGCTGTTAAAAGCATAAAGTGCACTTATTCTCCTCATCTGCTGCCTTTGACCTCACTGTTCAGGATCATTTTATTAGATTAAATTTTCAAGGCAAAATAAGTATGTTATCTGTTTTTGATTGTGTAGTGACACATAAAGCATTCTGTCAGGATTGATATGGTCAAAGATTATTGACAATTAGCATACAGTTTGGATTGGTGATATGGTTCTGTTCTGGGCAAGAACTCCCTGTACATCCATGCAGCCTAACATGGATGAGAGCAGGGAGAACAGTGATAAACAGAGCAGAACCAATGAAAGTATGCAGATATCGTTAAAGTTCAATAATTTTTATTCATTTTAGAATTAGTCTGATTCAAAGGAGAATCAGAAGGCTGGATCCTGACTGACAGAGGAGGAGCTGGGGATGGAGGAGGGTAATTAGCTATTGAGCAATGGGAAAACTACTGATAAACTGAGGGAACATATATGGATGCTTAGATAGGTGTCGTATCCCTATAGGTAGATGGGGATCAGCTGAGAGTCAGCTGATGAGAGATTGACTAACGTGACCTGCCAGAACTAACAGGTGCGTTCGAGATGCACTACTCTAGCCTGCCACCGGTGGGACACTTTCTGCTCCCGTTAGTGACGCTCGCACGGTGTTTGCATACTCTTATCACAGATGAAGTTAATTAAATGCTATATTTTTCAAATACACAGAAACGTTTTTGAGCAACAGAAACACTTTTTATATACTGCTTAATACAGCGTCATCTGTTCATGAATAAAGTTCAACATTAACATAAACTATTTAAATACCAATAAAGTGGGGGTATGTATGCTTTTATCAGTGTTTTATTGATAAACGTGATTCAGTATGTGCGACTACACTAAAAATGCTTTTACTGTTAAAAAAACACAGATTTGTGAGCATTATTGGAATTGAATTGTTAGAATAAACACGCAACACACCTCGTGCTTGTCATCACAGAATTTAACCAATGAGTATAAAGTGTGTCGTCATCAAGGCTCTCGCAGCCGATCTTGGAGTCTGTCCTCACTGCAGCCTGTAGCACGATATAGTTTCCATGGACTATATCCACTACGTAGTGGATGTTTTACGTGCATGCGCTGTAGTAGGTCTCGAGTAAATTCATATTTTTATTTGACTTAGTCTAACGACTTGGTCTAAGTGAAGTCTAACGCAGTACATATAGCAAGGGTTTTTGACCTACATTACAATATGCAATGACCTATATTACATTACAATGTAAAAACTTTAATGTCTAAAGTCATTAAAATCATCCATAATTTTTTCGTCTTTACAACTTCAAAGGTTTTTTTTTTTTTTTTTGAATAGCCTGCATTTCACATGTTATCGCCAGGATGCACATATCAGTGCTGTATCCATTATTATAAGGATACAACAAGCACTGTAACATGATTGATATGCAGAGGTTGCACTGTAAATAGCTAATACAGATATACATCACTCTGACAGATTTAGCCTAAATGTCTTTTTGATTGTATCCGTCATGTTTATTTAAATTTATTAGGTCTATATAAAATGATTAGGGTAATGTGTGTTTCATGTCCCTGCTAAAAAAAACAACAACAAAAAAACAATAGAAGCCCAATAGAAACCATCACAGAAATTCCAATGGTTTCCATTAAAATACCATTATAAACCATTAGCTTTTTCCAGTAAAACCATTACAAATTTCCTTTTTGTAGTGTGTTTTGGGCATTTTTCCAATAGGATTTAGCATCCCACCAACAGAATCCATCACATACCAGTAGACACCATTATAGTTTCCTGTAGCTCAAATAGTAGAGCATGGCGCTAGCAACGCCAAGATCATGGGTTCGATTCCCAGGGAAAGCAAGAGCTGATAAAAATGTAAAAACTGTAACTTGAATGCAATGTAAGTCGCATTGGATAAAAGCGTCTGCTAAATGTAAAATGTAAATGTAAAATGTAGTTTCCATTAAAACCAATACTATAACCATTAAAACCATTACATTTTCTATTGTGTTTTGGGCAGGGTTCTATTGTTTTTTTGTTTGTTTTTTCAGTATATGTAACTGTATGCATATTGTTTATTGTATGTTCTATGCCAGTGCCAAATATGAATTTCTGTCCAGAACCTCTGTACAGACAATAAAGTAAATTTAATAGGGCATATTAGATTAATGTGGATCCATTTTGTTTATTTAGATTTTATATTATTGTAATATAGGTATTACAAACATTTGCAATAATAATAATAATAAAAAGCAACCATTAAATTTATATTAAGACTTTACCTCACTAATAAAATGCCTCAGGCAGGTCAAAGAAATGTTTTATTAGTTTATTTTCACACTATCGTCTGATACAAAAAAAAAGTCTCCCTAGAGAGAGAGAGAGAGAGAGAGAGAGAGAGAGAGAGAGAGAGAGAGAGAGAGAGAGAGAGAGAGAGAGAGAGAGAGAGAGAGAGAGAGAGAGAGAGAGAGCGAGAGAGCGAGAGAGCGAGAGCTCTCGTAACGGAATGGATAGTTTATGTTTTTAGCCATTAGGTCTAATCTATCTCCGGGGATTTCACTTGCATATAACACACAAAAAATATAAATGATCATCTTTGTGTTAATATGCCTTGTCCCCGACCGTGTGTGTATTTATTTGTTGGACATGGGATTAACTGTAAAAACGCGGTATAACCCGGGATAATAACGGGTCTATCGGCTACCGGAACCCTGACTGACAGGATTGTTTCTTCTTTATTTTTATATGGTATAAAAAAGATGTCCGCATATTTTAGTAGGCCTATAACTTTTATACTCTGTCACGTCGGCTATGCCACAGAGAGTGAGAACGAAAAATAATATTTGATTCATGAACGAATTATTGACAAGACTATCAGAGGAAAAAATAAACAGTGGTGGACGAGGTACACAAATCAAGTACTTGAGTAAAAGTACAGATACGTATAACAAAATATTACTCCAGTAAAAGTACTGCTTTTTCAATTTTACTCCAGTGAAAGTAAAAAAGTACTTAATTTTTTATGTACTTAAGTAAAAAAAAGTACTGATTGATTTATTTTGCAATTTTATATAGGCTACTTAATTTAATTTTAGATTTATTTTTTTTTAATACTGCTCAAAATACCTGTGATTTTCCCAAAATAGCCACTATTATGGAGTCAAGATACATTTTTGTTGTTGATATGGACTACGTTGATGAGAGTGATGTAATAATGTTCACTGTGAAGCTTACACTGTGATGTATCTGACATCTGCTTTTCAGTAAGAAAAAAAGTGTTTTAAAGCTTGTTGTTTTGCAGAACATCACAGTTATATATGACATGAGAATAAGGCCTGAAGTTAGGAAGAACATTAAGGAAAATATAATTATATTTTCATAATGATTTTTTCTTCTCAAACCTTGTCTGTGGTGTAAAAACACCCCTGGCCAAATGCCCCCAGAGGGCATCACTTCCCACTCTGATAATTACTGTAGCTTACCATGTTCTGAACATCATCACATCCTTTCTTTTTCCCTCAAATGTAATCTATCTAGGTGGTTGAATAAAAAAATTCCTCAACTTAGCACCAGCCAGCTTGTTAGTTAGACAGTTAGCATCAGCTAACAATATTTAGGCTACTTATTTTGAGTATGATTATAAATAAACATTCATATCTGTCTACTCAGCTAGTTGATCTAAACAATATATAAATGTATACTGTTGATAATATAAACACAGACGTCACATTTTATTATAGCAATAATAAAATTGCTAACGTTACAGCAGCGGGGAATCTGAACGTGCATGAGTTTTTATTTATTTATTTTTATTTAATCTGTGTTATTTTAATGTTTCGTTTTTTGACCACACTGATATTGATCTGTCTGCATTCAAGCATTTCAGTGGGCTTAAATAGATCACCCTTTACAGCAGATTTAGTTCACAAACAACTGACAGTTTTGACCTAAATATGATTTTCAGTTACAATAATTAATCCTAAAATTCGAAATTAGTAACTTACTTTCGCAGCATCAGACGTGCACTCATAAGATGTGAGTTCAGTTCACTGGAGACCCGCTCTAAACGGATCATTTGAATCAGTGAGTTGTCAACTCGAGAACAGCTGCAATCGGATCATTCCAATTCTTGAATGAATCGTTTGGTGCGATTTGCGAACCGATTTAACAGGTTCATTGAAAAGAATCAGTTTGTTCATGAACAAGTAAAAAGTAAAAAGTATGATCTAATGCTTTGGAATGTAGTGAAGTAAAAGTAGAAGTTACTCAAAATAAATCTACTCCAGTAAAGTACAGATACTGGAAAAATGTACTAAAGTACAGTAACGAATTAAAACTACTTCGTTACTGTCCACCACTGAAAATAAAGACAATAGTTACACCCCATTTTTTCATAAAGAACAAACTAGTAGATTTTTATTTCCAAAACGAACCAAATAATAAAAAAATAAACATACCTTACATACCAAACTCATTCATTCAAAACTACACCATTGCTGTTTAAATAAAGTTTGAATACACGAGTTTAAAATCACAGTATTATATTATTTGTGTATGCCTATGAAACACATATCTCGTAATTACAGTTTAATTTACATTAAATACTAGCTTCAATGACAGCCCCACTATGCGCATTGAAATTAAATACTGCGCATGCCCGTCAAACATCCAATACGTATTGGATCTGATCCACAGGCTGCAGCGAGGACCTCTTGGGCAATTTTGAGCAACTGCAGCGCCTGACCTCGGCGGCTGGTCTCGTTTTGCTCTCGCTGTACTTTGATGGCACATGTGATCGTAAGGCAGCTGCAGCGCCGATCAAAGTCGGACAAATGTTCTAACCAGAATGCATTGCTTTTGTCAGGAGGCAGACGATTTTTGTGGCGCCGCATGAAGTCGAACGCACCTAACTCTACGCTTGATGCTCACAAAAAATTCACTTTCAAACCAAGTCGTTTTCTGTCGTTTTCAAATTCACATGAGCAACTGAACTAATGTTTTTTCTTCTTTAATTTTGGTCTATTATTATTAACTTGTAACTGTTCTTGACATTGTTGTAAGATAGGTATGTTTATTATTATTCGGAAAAAAATCGACACATACAGCTTTTAAGACATTACAGACATTCTTAGTCTATACATGTTATTTTTATTTTAGAAAATAAAGTCTGAACTCCCAAATTACTCTAATTGTATTACTGACAAATTATGCTGTGTAATGTGACAAATCGAGAATAATAATTATGTCATTAGAAAGCAGAGTCTTTCATTTTCCATTCGGTGCATAAATCTCAAAATGTGTTTCTGGGGCAAAACGAATCAAAGCAATGGAGCAAGTCACATACTGTATGGACAAAACATGCAGCCAGTAGATGGAGCAATTTACACTTGGCAAATTTTATGAGCGTATTTACATCAGCATGAGTCCCTCCACCACCCTGACAGTTTTCCAGCTGCAGAGAGCTTCCGAATGGGGTGCAAATCATTTTGATCATTGCGTTGTTGCCCTTTTCTTGGCTGGCAACCCGAAGAGCTCAAGGAAAGCAATACCTCAGAGGACAAAATAAAGGAGAATAAGCAACTGCCCTTTGTGCCATGGTGGCCGGGGGTTACTGGACAAAGATCAAATGTAAAAGCATAGTGTTTTCATTATGCAATGGAGGTTCACAAGCAGCCGTTGAATAATAGAAGCCCTAGTCATAGTACATTAAGCAGACAGTTTATCTGAGGTGATGTCTGTGAAGGTTTTTGTTTTTTTTTGCAGCAAATGGATATTAGCATGCCACTGATGTGCATCGTCTCTTTCCTTTTCCATTTTCCAATTCGGCACTACTGTGATATTTAGCAAAAGGGAGATTAGTGTGTTATAAAGCAGAGAGCACCATGCCTCAGGATGTTTTTGGGCGATATTAAAAAATTGTGAATAAATAACTCCAACGTCAGTGTGCAGAGGCTGGGATGTGGCTGTCAGGGACACTCTCAGCATTAATTAAATCCTGGGCTTTCAGGAAACATTTCAGAAGTGAGGAAGAAAGAGCAAAAAGAGACTGTGTCATCTCTAGTCGCTTCCTTTTATCCATTCCAATCCCTCTTTTTTTTTCTTCTTTCTTTCTTTCTGCATTTCTCACACGCTCCCCCCTCACCGCATGAGCGCAGCATCCAGCATTCACAGTCTTCCCTCACAATTTTCCTGCATGTCTCAATACGCCTCAACGTGTCTCAGCGATGGGTTATGCTTGGAAATAAAAATATGTTTACTCAATGTGGCAAGCAATGTGTCAGTCTGAAGTAACATCAATGCAGGAAATAAAATCTGACATTGAGAAAAGTGGTAACCTTTTAGCAGCCTTGTAGAAAATAAACATATGACAATCACTTGCACATTCAATGAATCTGATGTGAATAAAATGCACCGTCAGCCTCATCTTTCACAAATGCTCATAAAATAGGCCAGCTTTTTTGGTAGCTGTTCCACTTGGGTGAAGACTATCTACTTTAAAACATGGGTAGCTTGTATTCTTTCAAACTGCAGATACAAAGTAGTTCAACTACAATATTTTATTAACTACTACCAAACTGTACAAACTCGATCTCATAATAAAACTGTTTTATGATTTTGCTTGAATTTATGACACGATTTGTCTGGAAATGCATCTATTTTTTAGAAAGAAAAAAGAAAAAGAAAAAAGGACCACCTCTATACCTAATCGTTAGAAGATCTCCACCAATTTGCCAAAACATAAAATAGTTATGAATTGCTATGAGAAAACAAGTTAATGTAATTTTTATTTTAAATGGATTAGTCAAATAGGTTACCAAAATGACTTGCTAATATCAAGCTCACTGCATCATTTGGAGACATTTTTCACTTAGTAAAACAAAAATATAAAAATCACAAGGACATCTGGATGAAGTGGATCCTTTCCCACAATCAATTAAAACAAAACATGCAAAAGCATCCAAACATCAGTGATGAAGAAGGTCTTTAAGTTCAACACCTGCATGAACAGCTTGTGAATGATTCTGTAGTGCACATAAAGACATTTTCCAACCAGACAAGTATCAAAGCAGTACACAAGTACCATCTGATATCAATTTGGCATTTATCTGCTACAAAAACAATGAGGATATCAAATATAGTGACTGAATGAACCAATTCACTAAAATCAATCTCAATACTTCATTTGAGAGCGAGATGGGAGATGTTTTAGGACAGTGCATTTGATAATTGTTTGCTTGACGGTGCCGTTTATAGCTCCACATATAAAACAACATTAAAAATAGCAATGTAAAGATTTCTCAAGTTAGCAATATCACTACTTTTAGTTAGTTGCTCCCAAACACAGAATAAAAGTTTGTATCTTGTTATGAAACCTAGTATCCTATGAGCGTTAACAGAATAAGACAATTTATTTATTTTAAGTTCTCTTATAAATAATAAATAACAGGGCTTAATGTTACCCTAAGTAAGACGTGGATATTCCTACTTGATATCTCCAAACTCAAATCATGAATATTTTTCAGTGCTAACAAAACAGCAATTGTAGATTTAGCTTTGCAGGTGTTTAATTACCAATCTCCTAGCAACTAAACTACAGAGACAAAACAATGTTATGCTAGCATTTGTTCTGCAGGTGTACGATTATTAACAGAGAGGATAATTTACTGTGTTTTACTCAGCTCTCTCTACAAACATTTGCTAAAAAGATTTATAAACATCAAATGTAGGAACTTTATGCACTTTGTATATCTCCCTGAGTGCCACCATATTTGAGTCACATCATACGCCTTAAGAAAAAAAATCTGATATCAAGCAGCATTCCATTATACTTCTCCAAGACTTTCTGAGTTAAATGTAATGCAGCATAAGAACTCAACATCAGATGGCTCGATGCTAAAATCTCTTTAATTGCAGCATCTACTCCGCTAACATATCCTCAGAGAGCAATTTGGCGTGTCTCATTGCATGCTATTGTGTGGATTTCACGAATGACATAATGCAAAGACTTAGACAGGAGAGACAAATGCACCATGCCCACTTACAAACCACATGCTGGTTGAGAGCTAATTTGCATATATGACTACATTATACCTCCGATCCACTGGGTATGTGACTCTCATGGGTCTTGGGGATGAAGAAAAATGGATGTCCCATGATGATACTTTGTTTAAAAAGTTAATCAAACATGTATAGTATGTTTGTAGCCTCCCACTGTGTATTATAATGAGCCCGGGCCTCCTGTTTATTACAGTCAGGCTACATAGCAAAAGAAACAGGGGCATTAGGTCAGGGGAATTTGAGGTGAGGGCTTTACACTCACTTTTGCATGAAAAATGATGTGTTAATGTGATTTAAGGGAAATATTATTTACGTTACAAAGGTCATATCCGCCTGGTTTCAAGGCAAGAGGCAAGAGGCTTAAATGGGAGTTTTTAGTTTCCTTCTAGAGGAAACTAGAAGAAATGCCAGCTTCCTTACGGTGGAAACTAGCCGAGCTAGCTGAAGCTCTAGTGTTTTCACAGCCTAGATATAAAGTTTTCAACATTAAACAACCCAATATTTAACAAATAACTACCAAAAAAAAACAAAAAAAAAACAACAACAACTGGTAAGTAACACACTGAATTAAACTTGAAGTAGAAAACTGAAACAGTATGTTTTGTAAAACATACTCCAATAATCAATAATAATTCAGTTTTTATAAGATAGATAGATAGACATAGTAAAAAGCGTCTATTTTTTTGGTAGTTTTCAGAGAATATCACAAATTAAGTTTATTTTTCTTACCATATTGGCAAGTTGTTGTTTTTTTTCCTTTAAATTTTACAAACTTTATTTAGACTTACACTTTAAGAAAGAACAATTGACTTATGGCATAAACATAATTATAGTGTGACATGTTTTTTTTTTTGTAAACAAATAAATTCTTTTTGTTGAATATTTTCATTTTCTAAATAATTTCTGATATTTTAACATAAATATAAAAGGATTTTATAGTTTTTGAACATTGGCACACAGACCCCCTGCAGTGCATTGCATGGTTTCTTGGTTGAAAATTCTGGCCTTAGAGAATATTGTGAGCCAGATACATGTTTAGAAAGCAATGAGCAGGATGAAACACTGACACCCAATTAATCTGACGGACATCAAACGTAATCAAAAATGACTAAACCATCCCAGGAAGTGTCAGACTTTTCTTTGACTGAAAAGGACACAATGAGAAAAGGAGGGAGATGGCCATATTCTCAAACAGTCCATGCAGTTTCTCCCACCAGGTGATTGCAATGAATCAGTTTGCATTTGGATGCTCCAATTGTTATGTTGTTGCTCATCGTCTTGTTCATTTACAGCCTGACAGCAAAAGGCATTAACGAGCAGTCAGGCTTGTGGAATGATGCTGCTTGAGAAAAAAAACCTGAGGCTGCAAACAATGCTGACTTGACGATTCAGACTCTAAAACAAAGTGTTGCCGAAGTTAGATCACATACAGCTGTAGATAACTTTGACATCAGTGGAATCATTATTTATAATAGGCTGTATAAATCTTTGAATTTCTCTCTGGAAAAAAAAAAGAAAGAGGAAATGCTTGAGCTGTGCGACAGCTTGTACTGTATATATAGTATGTACTATTTACAGACAGTAGAAAACATAACACAAGACACACCATGTTCTCCAGGATAAATGACAGTGCATAATTAAGAAAAGTATCCATCATGGGCTGACCTAATGAATCAGCATTTTTGATGACTACGACTACGCTGAGGAGTCCTAAATTTTGAATGAAGATTACATAGAATGTACTTTTTCAACCCTCTCTAAAAATGGACTACCTACTATAGCTGCCAAGCAGCAGAGGATAATCTAAAAATAAACTTGACTTGGTTCTTTAGGGGAAGAAAACGTACTCGTCAGCTAATGTATTCATCCAACCATGAACAATCCCCAGACAAAACACTTAGACAAATGTATAGACAGCAATTTAACAGAGCAATAGGAGCCATAATATGGAGATACGAGCAGTCAAAAGTGCAGTACCAAAAGGAAGTGCACCTAAAATCCATCTAATGTCACAATAGCAATCCTTTTTCAAGTGAGAAGCAGTGCTTTTATGAGACTATCATGTACTGAAAAAGACTGGAAGCTCTCCAGTACAAAGCCTCTCTACACAAAGGCAACACACAATGATTCTTTATAGAACAGAGTTGCTTTAACACAAAGCACTGTCTCCATCAAGAGATTAGTTTTCCCTTTGGAACATCTTAATCTCTGGTAATTTGAAATCTTTTCCCCTTTGTAAAATCTAAATTTCATTTCAGACCAACGGAGCCCTATTTCTTACAATACGATGATAACATTAATCAAATATGAAAACGCTACACATGGTTTCCTAGAAATTGTGGCAGTATTGCCCTCAGAAGAAACCCCTATGCCATCACACATTAGCTCTGCTACAAAACCCAGTTAGCTGTCTAAATAGGGAAAAGCAGGGGCATAATCTAACGCCAGGCCACATGGTTGAAAAGTTTCTGCACATGCTAGCATGATAAAACTTGTGTATTTACTAGTTGCCACATTTAATTTGACTTGTAGATTTTGATTAGATCAGATAACATTTTAAGGTGTTATATGGCTATGTTACAAAGTGTTCCACCCATGGGGCGCGTTGTCACATTTCACTTGCATTCTGTCAGCGTAAATAAGGAAAAAAGTATACACTGTGTTAATGAAAAAGGACTACATATTTGTACTAGACATGTGAAAACTACCAATTCACTGAGCTAATTGCTTTTTACTCTAATAAACAAATGGCACACTCAAATACTAAAATGTTTTAATTTTTTAAATATTCAAATTAAAGGGTTAGTTCACCCAAAAATGGAAATTAGCCATATGTACTCACCCTCGAGGCATCCTAGGTATGACTTTCTTCTTTCAGACAAATCCAATCGGAGTTATATTAAATATTGCCCTGGCCCCTCCAAGCCTTACAATGGGGGTAAGCGGGTGCTTTTTGTCAACTGTCTAGAAGACGTGAAATAAAGTGCACGCATCCGTAATAAAACATGCCTCACACAGCTCCAGGGGGTGAATAAAGGCCTCCTGTAGCAAATCCATGCATTTTTGTATGCATAAAATATCCATATTTCAAATGTAATAAACACTTTTTTCTCACTTCTCGCTTTATTTCACATCTTCTGGACTGCTGACAAAAAGCATCCGCTTACACCCATTGCAAGACTTGGAGGGGCCAGGACAATTTTTAATATAACTCCGATTGGATTTGTCTGAAAGAAGAAAGTCATATACGCCTAGGATGCTTTGAGGGTGAGTAAAAGGCAGGCTAATTAAAATTTATGGGTGAACTAACCCTTTAAACACATTCCTGCATAAAGGTAAATGCTTGAAAGAGTTGCAGTGCATGCTTGAAGCATGTTCTTTTTTTTTTTTTTTTCCCCTGAGGATACATGCTATTCTGTCTGAGAATTTGACCAAAGCGAGATACTTGAGAAGGCAGCCTAGAGGTTGGAACAGCACTCACATTGGGAGTGCACCTGTGATGTCTTAAAATGCTGTCTCCAAAGGCAGCTCACTAGGTTTTGGAACAGAGCAATCGTGTACAGAAGACACACGTCCTCAGGTCTTTCCAACCGCGGCAAAGTCCATTATTAGTGCTCATGTCTGCTCAAGCATCTATCCATCATTCACTGCTACAAGACCTGCCAACGGTCATAGGTTGAGTTGTATGCTGCAGGCTGTGTTTTCGTCTCTTGGTTTCAGGAGGTGAGACCAACCTAAGATTAGAGCTGGATTTGACAGGGGGGTCATTCTGCAGGAAATCATTTGGAGGAAATGCAGACAGGTGAGTGGAGCTACTGTACATCGGTAAGATTAATAGAAAGGTTCCTCAAACAATAATAGAAATGGTTCATATAGTCTGGGTGAAGTGCAGGTATCGGAACAATGCTAAAAATAGACCATTATGCAAGTTTCTTTCGCCAAGAAACTTAGTTTTATTTTAAAGTTCAGTTTTATGCTTAGTTTTATATGTATTGTACTGAATATATCCAAATCCAAATATGAACCACTCAAAATGTGATTAAATAAATGCAGCAGAAATTAATTTAAGTGACACTTTAGAATAGCATTAATCTAGATCTAATATTATATAATTCATATTTGTTTATAATACCTTAAAATTAATGTATAAAACATAAAATACATTAGCTTTAACCAAAATTAAACAACAAAGGCTTATTGGAATTTTTTTTTTGTGAAACTCCAAAAACATACAGATACATATAATTCACTGCAGTTTCCAGCTGAAAAATACAATATTAGCAGTGATGCACTATGCTCCCCCCCCCCCCCAAAAGGCAAATTACCAATTAATAAAAACTAATTAGTGTGTTTCCTAGCACAATTCTACTGTATAAGTTAAAACACTTTTACCATAGTGCATGGTTTGTGCATGAACAGATATATTTTGACATACGAATCACGAACCAGCCTAATGTGTATGTTTTGACATTGTAAACTTGCTCGGTAGCACCCCTGGTACAACATTGCACTTGCAATGCAGAGTGCTTGAAGTCAAAGAATTGTAGAAGCAAACTAAAATGACATGGTTGCTGCAGCAAATGCATTTGTATCCCACATTTGCTTTGTTAACACGGTTATGTTTACTGCAGGGGGTACAAACGTGATAGAGCATTAACCTTTTGGTGCCACTCGCCAGATTTTTAATTTTCAAACTGCTGCTACACTGATAACAACCACCATAATAAAACCTTGCCAGATTCACATTCACATCCATCCATCTTAAATATTTCAAATATAATTCCATCCATTTTGTTTAATTTTATGTCAGATTTATTCACCTGCTTTATTTCAGATCTTGTAACAACGCCTTACTCGGTGAAAAAGCGCAAAATCTGCAAAAGAAATGAACTGAATCCTATTTTTTCTTTTTAATGTGTCTTGTAATACAACATCTGTTTGCTCTAAACCATCATGCAGGAATATAAACACCAGCAGACAAAGCCCATTATTCTCCCACCTGCATTTGGAGTGGTGCATCACCACCCCTCTTATTTGATGCTAAAATCCATTTGCAGGCTCTGAGGTCCAACGATGACAGACCTCAGTAGCACACCTTCACTCGTCCATGGGTGAGTTCACGCCTATCACGCTTGTCCTTGTGCTCCCCATGGACTGCGTCGAATGCTGAGCGGGAGATGAAACAGCATTTCCTAAGGGGTAAACACTGGCAGCCCCTCTTAACGCAACGGAGCGTCACGATTGCTCACTTCAAAGAGCCCTCCTTGCTCACTTTTATACCTATTATGACAAAATTCTAACGGGGCTTGAGGTCTAATTGGGAAACTGCTGGCAAGATGAGGATAAGTAGATTACATCAAGGTGTGGAAAAGATAATCTTGCCGAGGTGAATTTAGGTCGTGAGAACATGAAGAAGATGATCGGCTTGTAGAACCAGACCTCGTTCAACGTCCTTCTGATGCAGCACACACATAATGGACAAGAAGAGATGCACCAAATATTTCCAGCTGAAAGGGAAAACAGACTGAAAGCAAAACCAACCACAGCCTGCTTCTCTTTCTCTTTAGTCATTTTAGGATGAACATCAAAAACTGCAAATTAACCATTATCCTTAGTTGTCTTTTGTTGTATTTTAACAGTATTTTAACAGAAGAAGTTTAATGTAATATATAACAAAATATTATTCAAAAAATGACTACTTTTGCTTTTCGGTCCAGAATTATTGGCTTTGGTCAAAGAAATAAATGTTGGTGCATCACTAATTATAAGTCCTAGATTTGTGCATGTGTGCATGAATATTCAAACAAGCCTGCTGTGGTTTTCTTATACTGAATTACACACACTTATAATGCCAATGGTGGTTATTCCAATTCTCAATACATAATACCTATTGTATCCAGTGATTTATCCACCATATAAAACGCATGTATTGCAGTAGCCTCATGTGAAATGGAAACCAGCCATAAACCTTTTACCCCACTCCATTAAAGCGACAACCCCTAAAAAAAAGGGGGAAAAAAGTGGTCCTGATTTAGTGGATAATAATGAAGGCAGTCCCTGCAGCCAAAGCCAAGGGCAATGTGTTGGAGATGAATACACTGAAAGTGTAAAGTCAGGGGAAGGGCGTAAGGGACAAGTGCACTAGTGAATGATCACAATAGACCAGTGGCTCAACCACTTCAGCTTTGACTGCATGCCAGGCTGCTCCCTTTTGATTTATGTTGTTTTCACAGGGTTTTGGGCCACAAAGAGGTATAAATGCACCGGCCTGAATGCTTTACTCACAGACATCTGCAAACTTTAATACACAACAACTACGATCCAAAATCCAATAGTTGTAATTTGCTGTGGGTCTTGCAAACATAAAAAAAAAACAGGAATATAGAGTGCAAACCAATTCAGATGCAAGAGACTGTAATGTAGGAAAAGCTAAAAATACACTAGCGGTGCAAAGTTATTTTAAGACCATGAGAAAATTCACAGAATCGGGAAAAAGTCCACTCAGATTATTTTCTTTTGAATAAAGTCTGGCCTTTCATCTTCTGGATTAACATTGGTACTTATGCAAAAATATTCATTCAAGGAAATTCAACCTGGTCTTTCTGCTTTATCTGTGCTTTATTAACTAGGCAGATATATGCACTGATAATAAGAGCAACTAATCAGCAAAAAAAATTAGCTTTGCTATCACTGGAATAATTAAAAAATAAATAAATAAAATTATATATATATATATATATATATATATATATATATATATATATATATATATATATATATATATACACACACATTACATATATATATAAAATTAATATTTTACAATGTTACTGTTTTTACTGCATTTTTTTTTATAGCAAAACACAATTAATGGTATCATGTGTCACACATACTGGACTGAAATTGACTGAAATGATCAGGGATCATATTAAATTGAATACTCTTTGCCAAGTCCAACTTAATTTTAATAGCTGCTCTTTTTGGTTTGGGGAGAAAGTCTGAGTTCTAAAGGTTACAGTATGTTTTCATAGCACATTGAGCTCTTTTATCTCAAAAGATCAAGGAAAATTTGATTCCTCCTGATATGACCTCATTAAGCAGTTATTTCTACCTGATCCGGCCCTTAAAATCCCCTTCATTAGTATAACCTAACATAGTCAGGCTAATTCTGTCACAGTAAATAATGTTTTCAACTTGAATAAAACCAGTTAATTTGGATGTTACCACATGAAACATATTTTGAGGTTACCTGGCAGTGCATTTTTACAGTGTACTTCTGAGCAGGAACTTAAGCAGGTGTGGATTGCAGGGTGTTCGGCCACCTTATTCAACAACAGATGTTCATGCAATGGACTTCATCATGGTCAACAAGGCATGAAGACTTTCCACGCTGTTGGGCTAATACTGTTATTAGCTTGTGAAATGGAACTCTAACCGCTGCTGCAAAATGAGAAACAGGGCGAGAGGGAGAGAGAGAAAACAGAAAGAGGAGAAAATACAGCATTTGGACACTTAAGTCACACTCTGTTTGTGTAATTGTCACAAACAGACTGAAATTTAAGTCATTACTTTCTGAAAATCTTGACATCTGCCCCAGTCGTTACAGCATGTTCAGCACAATTCACGAGAGAAGAAGCAATGTCTCATTTGTAAACATGATTCGTTTATCACAGTTAGCAACTACTGACTTATATGTCAGTCTGTTTGTTGCAAAACGCTATCATATGATCTCATAAGTCTTTGATTATAGTGCAATATGTCAAATGGACCATATTTATGATGGTTTTTGAAGCTTGACAGGCCCAATCCTCTTTTGCTTTCATTTTATTGTGATTCTTAAGTGTCCAAATACTTACTTTTGAGGCCACTGTATATAGTATATAGTATATATTTAAACAGAAGCAGAACATGATGATACATGAAAAGCACACAATAGTTTGAAAGTTTGTGGTCAGTTTTTAATTATTTATTTATTTATTTATTTATTTATTTAAATGTATTTTTAAATATAATAGTTTAAAATTTTTAAATGTATACTTTCATTCAGCAAATGAATTACTTTTTGGACCAAACGACTTTTATATTATATAACAAAATCATTTTAAATAAATGCTGTTCTTCAGAATGCTCCGTTCAAAGAATCATGAAAAAATTAATCACGGTTTCCTGGGGAAAAAAAAAAAAAAAAGAGGAATAAACAGCATAACTGTTTTCACCATTGATAAAAAGAAAAAGAAAAAAAGATCAGCATATTAGAGGGACTTCTAAAGGCTCATGTGACACTGAAAAGTTGATATATTAGTATTTATATATATCGTTTTTTAATGTACTTTTGATAAAAATTAATGCAGCTTTGGTCAGCATAAGAGACCTTTAAAAAAAATTAAAAATAAAATAATAATAATAATAATAATATAATAATGCACTTACTGACATTCAAGCTACTGTATGGGACAGTTTTGTTTTTCCAGAATACAGCTGTCCATGCAAACACCACATCCTGAGCCTATGCTGCACTTTGCACATTTACCACAAGATGTCAGTAACCCAAGCTCAACAGTGCAATAGATGGAGACAGAGCCAGAGAAAGAGAGAGAGAGCCCTCTTTCCTTCTACGGTGGCTTTGCTCTTGGCAGAAAACACTGCACAGCAACAGTCCAGACTGCTACTCCTTTACATCCACTAGATAGGGATAAAATGTAGTCTGTCACTCTCTCCCACTCTGGCTATTCAAAACAAGCCACTTGGTATGTCAGACATCTTTCGAGAAGCCACACGAATGACGTGTCACTCACCTCTTCCAGGCCATGGGAATGTAATGGAGTGACAGACTGTATTCTGCCTACAATCGATACTAGTAACCCAGGGTTGAATGAATTTCACCCTGAATTCCTAGAAAGTGTAATGAGAGCAACTGGGTGAAGGGTAGAGGTTAGTTTGTGGGTTTTACAGCCTCACAGATGATGAACTGAATGGCTGTGGTAAGCATTAAGTCTGAAAGCAGTGCATTTAAAGGGACAGTACACTTCAAAATGAAAATTCACTCATTATTTGCTCTGGTATTTACCCTTTATAGGGTTTAGATGGTTTACAGAGAGACTGGTGAGAACTATGTGAAGGGTCTCACAAAAGTCATGATTTTAGAATGTCATGAGAATAGTAAATAATGACAGAATTTTCAGTTTTGGATAAACAAATTTTTATTAAATGTCTTCTCTTTTTTCTTTTTTTTTCCTGACAGAGCATCTTGGAAACAAAGAAAAACTTGCTTGTTGTCAATGTAAATCACCATTTCAACTGCTAGCGCAACTATAGTGATGAGCAGGCATGCATGCTTTTATAACCAATTCACGGTCTTCCTGTATTCGCATGCATTCGCATCTCATGCATATGTATGAGTTAAAGACACAGGGATGAATTTAGTTTCAATCTCAGCACCTCTTGATTTTCACATTCCGTCCATGCGTCAGTACAGTGCTCCAGTGCTGACACCTCGATCAGACGCCAAAACAAACGGCAAATGATTTATGGCGATGGGTAGCTTTGAGTGACAGGACGGGGATGAATAATTGCTGGTGGCTGCTCTCGCTTCCTCTGTCCCATCCCCGCTACATGCTGATGACTAATTACATTGCTAGCTCCACGGGCTAAGCGTCTGCAATTACACCTGGCTTCACTTAGGGGGTCTCTTTCACAGTCTGACACACATAGTGACACCCGGCGTTACTACATGAACCGCTCGCAGCCCAGCAGCCACATGTATGAGTGCTTTCTGCACAGACAGAGGGGGTGCGAGGACAAGAAAGAGAAGAAAATATACAGTATCTCAAAGTGAAGGTGAAAGGGAGCACAATGGAATAAGATGAAAGACTGTTACTGCCTATTATTTCTCTACTCCTGCAGAGGATATATAGGCTACAACTTAGTCATATATATATATATATATACACACATATATATGACTAAGTATATATAATATATATGTATGTGTCTGTGTATACACACACACACACACACACACATACAAACATGCATACATACAGTATATTTTATAGAGCATATACTGAGAAATCAGCAACAGCAGCAGCAATGAGTATAATTTATAATGTAATAATAGTAGTAGTAGTAGTAGTAGTAGTAGTATTGTCATTATTATTATTGATAATAATAACAATATTAATAGTGATAGTTATATTAAAACCAGATAATTATTATACACAAATGAAAGTCTTTTTTTTTTAAGCCTTAACAACATATTCAACAACCAGGTCATATCTTTGATACCATTTACCAAGAAGAACCATTGACATTTGTGCACTGATTAATTAATTGAGTCTTTCTATAGGTTACATAATTACACTGGTAGGGGCAGCAAGTAATTATCTGAGTATTATGAGTGAGTCTTTGAATAGTTCACTCAAAAGATTCACTCAAATCAGTCCATTTCCAAATACAAGATATAATTTACAAACTAAAAAGATGGCTAAATTATCATATCATGCCTATGAAATAAGAGGTGAGTGGGCTCAAGATCATCAGAGTAAATAAAATAAAATAAACATATCAGTCAACCTATGTATATGTATGTATATATATATATATATATATATATATATATATATATATATATATATATGTATGTACATATGACATGAGTTATATTTTCACACAAAATACCAGATGTTTGTGCAATCACAGTTTGAGAGGGGACGCTTAATTGCGTGCCAACCAAATGATCATTTAAACCTATTAAGAATTCATTTTGATATTTCTGAGCAAAGCTGTAAATGATTCAGACAGATCTGTACATATTTGAAGATTAATCACTGATATCTTTAGATGTCAGGTTCAGTCCCTGGCATTGTTAGTTTATAATTCATTTAAACAGCTCTTATTTTAGACTCCCAGCCAGGTCACATTAATAATCATTACTGATGTAAAATCAGGACGGAAGGCATCTATCACCCATCAAGATCTGAGGCTTGATCGCCCACACATCTTTCACAGGCAAGAAAGAATGAACAAGAACACAAACGAATGAACAAACAAATAAACCTGCTGAGCGAAAAGCACCGACACGACACTCACAATATTTTATATAGGTCAGCACACCCTCTGTGCGTTCGGACAGAGACGCCTTAGGGGGTCATTAAAGTCTAAATGAATCCCGATTAATCAAATGCATTAAATATGGATATATAGGTATATAAGGACATATAAACGGTAATGAGCTTTAAGACGCAACAAGGTATTCATGTCAGACCTCTAAGGATGTTGGTAGTGGCCATAAAAGAGAAGTATATCTTCTTTCAAACAGACAAGAGGAAGAGAGAATGAGAGAGAGAGAAACAGAAAGAGAAAGAGGGCTCAATCCCTAATTGCAGTGCATAATTTAAAATGGCTGAATAGCAACATGCAATTTGTCTATGATGCCAACGAACATGGCGATGCAAGACACAAATGTAGTGCCTGCAGAATCCTGCATTATTTACATCTTGAACTGTTTAATTAAGCTCTGTCATTATTCCTGCTTCCTCTTCTCCACACATACCCCCTTCTAATATCTCCTTCATGCAGGAGAGCAAGAGAGAGAAAAGGAAGAATGAGAGGCTACAAGAGAATAAACATTTTTCATAAATAAATCATTGAAAAGAGGTGGCCTTTGTGAGTGTGAATGGTTATTTGCAGTTTTGCAGCTACACACACACACACACACACACACTCACTCACAAATACGTACAGCTTAAAAACTGTCTTGAGTGTATTTAAATGATGTGGCTAAAACTTAAAATCTGCCATATTTACTTATTTATTAGGTATTGACTAAAAAAAGAGCTTTACACAAAGTGTTCCTTTAATTTATTTGGTTTTAAAATGTTAAAAAACTACAATTTTATACACATGATTTAAAGTAAATAATTCAGAAAAATGCTGGAAACGATGCTAATAATAATTCCTTATAATAATAATATTATTATTAAATTCATTTTTTTGTTATTTTTCTTTCTATTTCACAAGAAAACATCAATATTTAACATTTTACAGTATATGCACCAATGGCAATGCATTCCACGTGGAAAAGACAGAGCGGACTGCACTATGTCAGCTGGTTAACAGCTGTGATCTGTCAGGTATCGATCCATTCTGCAAATGGGACCACAAATCCCTTGACACCACCTTTACTTCATTGCCTAATGCATAATACACGTAGAAAAACATGTATGCATCTCTAATGTGCAAACAAATACACATAAATCTGTCACATTGCAGAACTATTTAAAATGAATTAGTAAAGAAAAAAAAGGAAATTAAACCCAAAAAAAAAAAACTTGACCAGATACAAGGATACAATGATAAATTCATATACAGTACATTAAGCTAAAATCTAAAAAAAATTACAGACATGTAATTTCCCTATACCTTACAAACATAATTACTACATATAATACTAGATTTTCGTCCCATTTTAACATCCTTGTCTGCTGTCCCAGTACATGAGAATGAAAATGTAAGTGTGCATGGCACAACAAAATATCCTCTTACAAATGCATACAATGTTTTGTATGGAATTTCCAACAGTCATGTTCACCATATTGTCCAGCTCTGACCATAAACAGCATAGATGTGTAAATGAAATACCCCTTTTCTAATACCTGCAAAGATAGTTGTCATTAACCCTTTCTGTGCATAATCACACTGGTGTTGTCGCTGAGATCTTACAGATCGTTGGTAGAGTTGTTTTAGGGAAAGACATGCTTATTTCCTTTGCAGAGAATTTGGTGTTAAATCCATTCAAAGCCCTACAAATGTGCCTTCTTAAATTATAGGCTTAACCGCAAGAGATTTTTATGTATCTACAGTAGGTATGTAGTTTTAAATGGCTGAGAGTCGATTGTAAAGGATAGAGAAGCGCATCAAACAATGGCCAAGTTAGGAAAATAGTGCTTAATTTTTTTTAGTGCAATTATCCAGGGAGAGTTCTTGGCAGCACTTTCACTTGGCATCATATTCAAGTTGCTTACAGGCACACCGTAAATTAGACTCGGTAAAGTGCTTCCTCTATCCCTCCGTGATCAGGTATGTACAGTTCTCTGTATTTTAGTCTCACATTAACTTGATACAGTTACGGTGCAGTTTTACAGTTACTTAGAGTTTTATGTAAATCGGTCATTACAAACAGCACTCACCTCGTCCTGAAGTTAGCTGGGTGCGGGTGTCCATCGTAGAGAGATAAAAAGTCATAGTCCTCCTCCACTGCGAATGACTGAAAGACTATTTGAATTCGGTTGCCCTCCTCTGCTACAATAACCCATGTACAGTTTGCCCCGTTCTGATATCCATATGGAAAACCAGGACTTTCAATGGTCCCATTCCTTCCTTTTAATGTCCCACCACATGTATATATGAAACCTGTAAAGAGAAAAGAGAGAAGAGTTTTCACTATGGTCAGCAGTATAACCACATTTTTGTAACAGAAATGAATTAATTTATTAAAAATATGTATTTTTTTATATTATAGGAGAGAGATGGTTTATGAGCACGGAAATTTTTATGCGTGTACATAAAAAGGTAAAATAATAAAATAACTGTAAGCCTGTTGTGATTTCTACAAACAACGGAGTACCTTTTCTGTGCTCATAAAAATACTTCTATAGAATGGTTAATGTGTGTGATTCAAAATTACTGATTTCCACAGCAATGCAGTCCAGTTTGTCAAAAATATTCACTTTAGTCGTCATAATGAATTCCACACAAATTTGATAAATATCGGCTTATGCATACTACAGTTTCAAAGGCAACAAAGACACAGATATCACCTCTCATATTGAGACTCAACAGACAGTTATAATCACACACAATGTGTCAAAACTGATAGTACATGTTGAGAGTCTTATGACCGACCATGAAAGACCAAGTTTTGAAAATGAGAATGAGTGAACTTGAATGAACTCGCTCTGTAATTGTACATCTGTACAGTTGATTTGAGGGCCCTAGATGATTGGCCTGATGATCAGTACAGTCTGACATACCTTGGACATTCCCGTCAGGTTTATTAGCCATGTGAAACTGTACCTTATTTCTAAGAGGACCTGTCTCACAAGCTTTCAGTGGAATTCAATAACATATTGAGTGAAGGAAAGCTTGTTTGTATAATTAAAGCAATCTTCAATTTGAAGCTACAGTCATGAGGCCAATGGAAATTCTGTATTATACACCAAGGCGCTGTTTCTCTGCTGACGGTATTCATTTTGGGATAACTTTACACCATACAATTAAAATAAACAATAATGTTTCCCATAACAAAGAAGGGCACTGTTTATTAAAACTGAATTATACTCAATATTATGATCACAGAAAATGACAACATTGCAGCATTTATTCAGAATAAAATACTTGACTCACAGAAAACAACTGTACATTCGATGTTGCACTGTACATGGTAGCAGCTAGGCAATGAACTGGTATCCCTATGAGCTTTGTAAGTTGTAATGTATTGCCACATTGTGAGAGGAATTGATCTAGGTATGTCTCAAATGGACAGCCATTTTGCACTCTCTCACCCACGAATTCAACACAGGAGTGACTCAAGCAACCCAATTCCCTGAATCCAATCTGATGACTAATGAATCAACTCAGCCAGCTCTATCATGTATTACAACGCAAAACCTGAGCAGATAACATCTGTTTGGAAGGCAAAGTCTGTCCAGATCTAATCAACGGTGAGCTGGGACAATCATTTGGAATAGTCGTGGGAATGTGGCTACAATGAACCATTCTAAACCAGCATTCAGCTTGCTCACGTCTGTAAGGTTTTTTTTGTCTGTTGGCGTCATAGACTGTGAAAAAAGGTTGGCGTCCATTAGTCTCTCAGTTTTAAGGTAGCTAACGCATATGAATGTATGTGTGTCTGCTCAGAAAGAGGAGCACATGGTTTCTCTGGCTATGGGCTTTACAGAAAGTAGACTGCGGTAATCATCGCACTTGACATAACGGTGTGAAAAGTTTTAAAGGGATAGTTCACCCAAAAATTGACAATGTTGTCTCTAAACCTGTCCCAAACCTGCATAAATGTCTTCTGTTGATCACAAAAGAACATATTTTGAAGAATGTTGGTAACCAAACAGGTTACAGGTAGCCACTGACTTACATAGTACCTTTTTTTTTTCTCCCATACTATTGAGGTCAACAGCTACTTGCAACTGTTTGGTTACCAACATTCTTCAACATATCTTCTGTTGTGTTCAACAGAAGAAAGTAACTCACACAGGGTTTAAGTCAGAATGCTTTTCACTGAATAATTACGTTAACCATTGTATACAAATCATTTGTTTAGCTTCTGCCATTGAAATATATTTAGGTGCATCCCAATTTGCATATTTATGCACTATTCTGCACTGTTTTTAAAAGTGTAAATAGTGTGATTAGTGTGTTCACACTAAATGTTGGGCACTTTATGCATTCAACTGTCGCAAATTTAATTACATACTGGAAGGGGAGGGGCTATCAGACTCTGATGTTGGATGACAAAATAATAATTGATACATTAGATGTCTGACTACATAGTGTATAGTGTATATTGTGTAGGACACAACTTTTTTTATTTTATCAAGACTATTCCTTGTATATTTTCACAGCCCTGGGCATGTGTACGATCTGCTTCCTGCCGCCCCTGATTGTTCAGTGGCCTGTCAGTGATTCGGTGTGAAGGGTGGAGGCCCTCCAAGCTCTAATTGCACCATAAGCTGCCATGGGAAATTAGCACCAACGTGGTCGCCAAGGAGTGTGAGGAAGAAGCACTCTATCACGCACACACATACATGAACAATGATTAGTTTCGGCAACTCCTTAGAGTAGAGCAAGGGGACAGACTGTGTCTGTGAGGATGAAAGCCAGTCATATGGTCACTGATGGTCAGTTTTGTGGGTTGTAGATTAGCTGTGACAACGTCCAATGGTTCTCACTCGTGAAAATGACAAGACAGAAGGGAGATCTAGCAACCAAAGCTTCTTTACACAGACTGCAAGACCCTGATTTACTAAAAGACAACTTCACTAGTAAACTATTTAGCTTGTGCAATCTAACAAAATGTGTAGGCTAAATGTATACATTATCATATGTAGTAAATAGTATAGATACTATAGTCTATCTAGGCCTATCTATACAAGCATATTGTCATATTTTAAAACCCTGATATTCAGTGAAAACCCATTATTGTCCATGAGCGCTTGATCGTAATACCTAATCAAATTAATACCTGCATATCAGCCATAATGAATTTGCACAGGCATTTACAAAATATGAATGACTTTCAAGGTTGATAAATCACTTTCAGATGAAATTCAATCTACTTGCATTGACAACGGCGTGTATGAAAGCACCAAAACATATTCATTAGGAAAAACAAGATAAACCAAAACAGGCAAGATGTGGTTTTGTGCATCTGAAAGACGCAATAACAAGTAAACAAAGTTAGTACATCAGCTCTGGCGATTTGTTGTGCATGCATACTAGAAAACCTTTATTAAATCAAGACCTAAGTGAAATCAAAGCCATAAAACACATACAGAGAACGATGATTTAGCCTGAAGTGGCATTTACTGTTACTGCAATAGTTTGTGTTTATGATGCAATTAGAAATGCCACACTTATTTCAGCATCACATGTAATGTATATTTTATTATGCATCTTTGCAGTGGGCTAGAATCAGGTTCTAGGACATGTGAGAAAATACTGTGTACAGTTGTTATTAAAATATCAGTGAATATTGTAGACAGTCAGGAATTGTGTGATGCTATAAAAGTACAAGTACATATCGTTTTTCATTGCTGGTTTCTAAGAATTGTGGCTCAACAGAAGCTACAAAATAAGGAACAGATGTTAGCTACATTTCTTATGTGCCTGCAAGTACGCTTTTATCTAATTTTGGTAGTTTTTAGAGGTAGATTAGATTTATATGCACCTCTAAGCCACAATATGTAGGATAGCAAGAGAAGTACATTGTTTATCATAAACAAGCAATGAAATTTGGCTATATACAGGCTATTAGCTAAGCAAGTTTCAAATGAAAGCTAAACTTTTTAAAGCCAAACACACTGTTTTGAACATCGTCATATGTATAATTGTTTGTACTACTAAGGAAGTAACAATCTCAGTTTCCGAGGACCCATAACAACACATGGTACTAGCCATGCTAAGATTAGCTTAGAGAGTAATGCAGGTTAAAGAGAAGTAAATGCTACCCACAGAGAGCTAGTTTTCCATTGATGAGGAAATAAATCTCGAACATTGCAAGTGTGTCCCCCTTATGCGAGTCCCCAGAGATGGAAGACAGCTGGAAGATTGTCCAGTTCCCACCGTTACTTAAGTAACAAGATTAATACAGAGATTTTAGCCCACTCCATCTAATACGCAGGCTAAAAGAGCTCAGCATAGCATCTGAGAAGCTGCTGATAAAACAAACTGACATGCCTATAATGAAAAAAAACCTACCTAATTAAGATTTACTATTTATCTCTCTTCTCTCCCTTAAGGGGCTAATTAACATGGAGGATAGAGGAGAAGTGTAGTAGAGCTGGCTATGTGGACTTAAGGCACCTACACATCTCCAGCAGTACAGAAAAGCATCCACAAGCCTACCTACATTTTCAAGAGATTTTGTTTTCTTTTGCCATAGTCGAGGTAATCATCAGCTTAAGAGAGAAAAATGTTGAATCATCTGACCGCCTCTGCCCATTACGAACATTACGCGCTTTTTTAAAGTTTAATATCAAGTAAATGTATGGCTTGAGGGAATGATCTCAAAAGTTTTTTGGTGATTCATGTTGAAGGGTAGAGACTTTAAGGAGAGGGTGTAAGCTTCTTATAAAGAAGGTGCTAAAATCTTGACTCACTTAAACACCATGCAACTTCACTTGAGCCAGTGATCAAAAGGAGATCACTCACCCTAATAAAAAGTTTGGCATGTTGTAGGCTTGAGCAGCCTACACATTGCTGAAATTAAACTAACCACATATTCTTTAATTTCACAAAGATTTAAAAAGCTGTCCACATAGAAACATTTGTTCAATAATTGTTAGCAAAGGTGATAAATTATATAATATATTATATACAATTTAGTGCTGGGCAACGATTAATCGTGATTAATCACATCCAAAATAAAAGGGTTTTTTTTGTATGTTTATATAATATATGTGTGTGTAATGGGTATATTTATTATGTATCTATAACCTTAGACCAGCTAGAAACCTGTTAAGATGCTTCCAGTTGTTTTGGAACATGTTAACTGGTTTCTAGCTGGTCCAAGGTGGCCATTAGCTGGTCATCTAAGCTGGAAGACCAACTTAGACCAGCACCAAACCAGCTACCAGCTGGTGGTCAAGTGGTAGTCAAACTGCTAATGACCAACTTAGATCAGTTAGAGGCGAGTTAAATTGCTTCAAAAAACCCTGATAGCTCTATTTTTGAACATGCTAGCTGTTTCTACCTTGTTTTAGATGGTCATTAACTTAATCTGGATTGTCCAGAAGTGATGGGACACTGATCTGTACTCTATTTGTAGAAATACCAATCAGCTAATAATCTGCTTTTTCAAGTGTTTACCACTTTGTGCTTATTATTATTTCTACCACACTGCTAATTGCTCATTATATAACAGAAATAGAAGCATGTCTTGCTCTTTTCTCAAGCTGTTTGTTGATCCTGACACTATGTAGACGTTCATACTGATTACTGAGGTGTGAGGAGAGGCGGTATGCTCGTCCTCTCATCTTGTCCAGGTTCTGTTGGCAAAGGTTTGCGTCTCGTTTTTACCTTGGCAGCTGACCAATCTTCTTTTTTTGCTCTGTATTTCACTTGTGCTTCTTCCTGCCACCCCATATTTACAACAAATGCTGGCGCCACCTGGGTCAGCATTTCCACACCACATCTTTCTTACCCCCTGACAATGCAGCTGAGTAGTCTGGCAAGACTGTGGCTTTAAAAAAGAGAGGAAAAGGAAAGATCAAGATCATTTTTACCTAAGCTCAAGCCAAGACTCCTCTTAAACAAGACCTATCGGTACCATGTTGTATCGATTTGAATCTGCTTTAATTCCTTTTGAGAGCTTTTAGGAGTTTCTGCAGTCAAACAAAATAAGAATAACAAGTGGATGAGTACAAGTACAATAGGGTTGGGATCGATTATGTTTAAATTTAGACAGTTCAGTTGGTGCACTTGAAATGATTTAAAATAAAGATTTTCAACAGTGCTGCAAAACGTAGATGCAACATTTTATAAACAAGACTAATGAAGAACATTATTATTATTTAAAAAAAAAAAAGCTGAAAATTAACTAAAATAAAACAAAATGGTTTATGGAAATCAAACTAGAATTGTGTAGTACCTTATACAAGCAAAACTAAAACTAGAATTGCAGAGAAAATTCACTGACTTTTAAACAGAAAGCACCAGAATGTTTGAACATGAAAAACAGCAATCAACATGTCAGTTATTTTTACATAACTCTTTGCACACTGATCATCTATGATGACACCACAATAATAAACTAGCATGCATCAAATTACACAGCAACTCAATCAAATAACAGCACAGGAGTCACGTTGTAAAAACAAACAAAATTTCGTTTAGGTCATAAAACACCTGGAAACTTAAATATCTGATGCTCTGAATCTTGTCAATTTTGGTTTAATCGTTAACCTTTGTTCTCTGATGCAGCTGAAACTGACACCAAACCTGAGTGCACCTGGTATTATATTATAAGAGTAAAAATACAATTATATTTAAATTAAACAATATTAATACAATAATAATTAAAAAAAAAAAAAACTAAAATACAAAGCACTTTAAAATCCATATTATTTACAAACTAATCATTAAACTAATCACACATGTAATGACTATTGTATTATTATTAGTAGTATTATTTTAAAAACAACATAACACAGACCTTAATCCACAAGTAAGTCTAAATTTGCTAACCTGCCACAGGTCTTTGGACACCAGATTACTATTAAACCTTGAAGAAAGCTTTTCTACAGATAAATGAGATTTCTAAAGGAAGTGAGGCTTTCCCTTTAATGAATTATTAAACTACATTCCCCAATGACAAAGTCTTCTTAAAAGGAAAGGTCAGATGAAAGGAATATTTTATTCCCATTCCTTGCTTCTAATTCTCAGCAGACCTGAAACAATTGGCCCTATCAGAATGAGTGAGAATCCTCCCAATTCAAAGATACTAGGAAAAAAAGTCACACACAGAGATATTGCAGCCACATCTAAAAATCTAATCACCAAGAAAGCATTTCAGGCATTAAACACACATACAAAGTCTGTCTCCAGTATTACCCATTTTACATTTCATGTTAAATGTCATTTGCACTATTGCTAATGATTTGTGCTGCACATAGTATCGATTATGTTGCATATTAAGCAGCAGATTATGTTGTGTATTAGGTGCACTTGTTCTACTCAGTATTCATATATGCCACATATTTTTGTACTCAAAATATTGACCTAGCTTAACTGGCTATGCGATTCATGTAAGGGGTATTACTGTATCTAAGCACAGCCCAGAAAGTGGTAGACAGCAAGCACACTAAATTTTGAGACAATTCTATAATCCTGTATAAAAAGTACCCAGTGACAAGTTTAAAGGTCTATAAAACTAGATAATTCAGCACCATTTGTGGTTCCAATTAAGTGTGGTTTAAGGTATATGTGGACTGAATCCACCAGACAAATCAAAGGTGTCCCTTCTAGCAACCAAAACAACAACACTGAGGTATTCACTCCTAACCTGAAGGTGTTGCTTTTTTCATATCCCTTCTTTATATGTTATAAGGTTACCAGAATATGTCTGTTATGAAGGTGTTTATTAGACTTCAGTGTTAGGTACACCTGCCACTTATGCTTTGTACCTAGCTGACATTCAGATTTCATGGGAACAGTGTCCTCAGTGGATGGGGGCATCCTGTATTCTCAATGCTCTAATATGAAAGCACAGGTAGGACCTGTGAGTCAGAGGATAGAAGGACTTGTAACCCGAAGGTTGCGGGTTCGAGTCTCAGGCCCGGCAGGGATTGTAGGTGGGGGGAGTGAATGTCCAGCACTCTCTCCACCCTCAATACCATGACTGAGGTGAGACCCTTGAGCAAGGCACCAGACCCCTGACTGCTCCTCTGAGCTGCCCACTGCTCCGGGTATGTGTTCACAGTGTGTGTGTGTGTATGTGTGTGTGTATGTGTGTGTGTGTGTTTGTTCACTTCTCACTGCTGTGTGTGTGCACTTGGATGGGTTAAATGCAGAGCACAAATTCCATGTATGGAACACCCTTACTTTCTTTCCTTTCCTTTCTTTTCCTTTTGGTCCCACAGTTCCAAGTTCCTACCCTTCAATGAATTAGTTGGAATTTGAATTGAACTGTCCAGACCCCACAAGAAGTTCAATTGGACTTAACTGATCAACTGCAAAATTTCACAGACAAAATCCAGTGATTTAAATAGGACTCTGTGCAATCAAGAGTTGTGAGGGAGATCTCCATGTCGATTTTGCTCACGTTCAAGCTGATCAACAGAACGCTACTTGGTTTGAAAGTGCCATTGGTGTGAGTTGTACTTCATTTGACACTGAACTTTTTTTGCCTGCAAAATTTTGCCTAAATTAAAAAATCGTACCTTTAGACCATTAAACCTTCAAACTTTGAAGAAAAATTTAAACTTTTAAAAATATAAAATCAAAATTAATAAAATACTTTCAAAGACATTCAGTTTTTGACACATTGTTTTTCTATAAAAACATTATAGTTAACTAACTAAAATTACACAGATTTCCACTTTTTTCCAATTCTACTTCCTAAAATTTAAATACAAATTTGCTTCCTGTTTGCTACTTGAAAAATGGTGTGTATTGACGTCTTTCTGTGGTTAAAACAAGATACCTTCTGATGTTCATTCATATATATATTTCATGATATAACTAATAAAGAGGAAGAGATGATCGGTCCATGTGCTGCTTTAACTGAGGCGCTGCAGCGATCTGTCGCGACAAATTAAAGCGCCACAAAATGGTATTTATTGTTTGAATTTATTTTTTAAAAAATGATAAAATTTGCAAGCTGAGAACTTGTTTCATACCTAAAGTAACCTGCTCTGTCTTGTCTTTCGGCACATTTAGGGCTGCACAATAAATCGAAATGAAATCGCAATCGTGATTAGACAGAAGCTACAATTGTCATGCGCATCTTTCAGTGAAGCACGGTTCTGTGATCAGCAGTGAATCTCCATCCGAAGGCCAGAGAGCGCTCTCGCGTGGAAACTCCAAATACGCCCCGCAGAAGAAACCCAGGAAATGCCTATAACAGTTGCTGAATAAACAGAAGATTTAACTGTTTTCATTGATTCAACATGACTAATAAACATGACTACGACAATATATAGTTTATCTGAGTTCTTATTATTATTATAAAGTATATTTATAATGCAATGCCTTTATCACTTAGAATACTATGAAATATGTTGTGTGCCTTAATCTGTGTAAGAAGCCTCATCATCTCACAGAAGGATTTATTTCAAACACTCGACTGACATCATGAAGTGAGTTTGAAGTAAAAACATGTTATTAAATGTGGTATTTTCACATGCTTTCAGACAGAGCAGCATTTACTACACAGAGCCATGGTTCACTGAGAAGCTACGCAAACAGCTGTCATTATCGCAAACGATTTCTTTCAATTTCATAATCGCGCGATAATATCGTCTGCAATTTTTTTTTGTGCGGAACCTGTCAGTGAACTATGGCTCTGTGTAGTAAATGCTGCTCCATCTGAAAGCACATGATGTAGATTTACTGCTGATTACAAAACAGGCTTTACTGACAAAATGCGCAATTGCATTCGATTTAATCGTGCAGTCCTAGGCAGTTTCCTCTTTGCTCCACAATGTATTTTTCACTGTGTGAGAGCACCATGGCTTGTCAGACACAACAACAGTAACAAAGTGGGATGGGTCTTTGCGAAGGGTCAATTTAAATTCAATTAATGTAATTGGAATTTACAAGGCATCTTCAATTCTGAATAGTGAACAATGCAAATCACAGCGAGTTCCATTTGTAGTTCCTGTACCTTAGTGTAATTTCTGGCCTATGGCTGTATTGCTCAAGTGTCACTGATGCTAGGCCCTCGTCATCACCGCTCACTAACCCTCTCACACCGGAACACAATCTATACTGACACATGTCACTGACAGACAAAGTGAGCTCTTTCACAATGTATAGAATGCATTTAACCTCTGCTGCCTTGCACAAAAATACCATTTCTTCAGGCGGTATGAGTGAGACAGAGAGCGAGAAGCTGAGAATGATGACAGAATAGCTCCCTCAGAGAGCATGTCGTTAGCATGAGCGGAAAATGGAGGGGAGGACGAGACGGAGAAGAACTGATCAAACTGTCAATCATAGGCCAGATAACGCTATTGGAACGCGGTAGCAAGGTGGCGTGAAAAATTACACGACCGTCACCGTGAGAGGTCGTACATCACATCTGTCTGGTAGACCGAGCTTTGTTTGTTGAGTGATAATTGTTAGGATTAAGTGTCTACTGTCACACGAATTAAGAGTGAAGACGCCCAGTGGGTCGCATTTGCCGCATGACATTATTCACAATGATGACCTAAATCATGCATGTAATATGGATTTTGATTGGATCCATAACCAAACAACAATACAAAACAAAAGCTTTAAGATGGCAGTGCATGGCACTAGATTTTGTCAACATTAATCAGCATTTTTTTTCAGTAATTTTATAATTTACCAAAATTATGTTCACAATCCTTTGGTCTTTTCTCATGTAAGGCCTATGAAAATAGGGTTATTTTTGACCAATTTTTGCTTATTTTTTTTTTTCCCTCATATTCTGTGATTTTCTTGAATTTCATCATAAAACTGTCTAATCAAATGAAGTTGCACACATTCCAATTATATACTTATTCAAACTGAAATTAACAATGTATGGTAACACTTTAGAATAGGGAACACATATTTACTGTTAACTAAGAGCTTTCCCTGAATAAACTCCTAATTTGCTGCTTATTAATAGTAAGCAAGGTAGTTGTTAAGTTTAGGTATGGGTAAGATTAAGGGATATGAAATATGGTCATGCAGAATAAGGCATTAATATGTGGTTTATAAGTACTAATAAACAGCCAACATGTTAGTAATATTCATGCTAATAAGCAACTAGTTAATACTGAAAATTGGTCCTTAAAATAAAGTGTTACCCAATTTATAATTAAAATTAAGCATACTCTAAAACAATTTTACTATAGAATATTGCATTTTACTATACATTTCAGCAAATACAGTTTCCTGAAAGTACAGTATGGATTTATACAGTATGGGCAATACATTCAAAACCAAGCTTTTATTTTGGTTGTGAATATTTCAGTTTGTGTGTTTTATAGAAATTAACTCAAACAGCACCTCCAGACATAGAGTTTGCACTTTAATAATCGTGATTTTCATCATGGAAGTCACATGGCCCTTACACTTTTATCTGCCTATTAAAAACATTTAATCACTGATAGCACACTCTTATTCTCCAGGATAGGTCTGATTTTCCAGTGAGACAGGATGCATCGATAAAAAGAAGCCCATATAGTGACTTTCCAATTCACTGCATATCTGTGTGTGTGTGTTGTGCTGGGTGATGAGGATTAATTAAAGGGGCATCGGTTACATGTCGGGTCGTCTTGGCGGAGCTGATCGATCCTGATGGCTCCTCAGTCCTCTAATAACCCAGGCAAAGCCCTCCAGCTGTCTCCCATGCACACACACAAATCCACACAAACACCCTCTGCACCTGCCTTAATCAGCCTGCTTGCAGTCACACTCTCATCACGCTGTCTGACTGTCTCTCTCTCACACACACACACACACACACACACACACACACACACACGCGCACACACACGCGCACACACACACACACTCTCTGTCACAGGGTAGTGGCTGACACTAGCTCATTAGTAAAGGTAGGCTTTGTAATCACTAACCTAATCCTACATAACTTGTCTTCTGTGATAGAGAAAACAGTTCTGTCTGGGGGGTATATACAATAAGGGTATATACTGTTACATAACTATTATATAATTAATACAAATATTAGCAGTAAATTCTGTGATAGAGAAAACACTTCTGTCTAGGATATGGATGATTATCAAAAATGGGGAGAATAAACAGGCCTATAATGAGATTAAATGCTGTCAGTTTTATTTTTTATTTTCTAATAATTATTATATATTAATGAGGACAGTTCGTATTTTCTATTTATATTATGCTATATACTGTAGGGATGTGCATCTCCATAATTGAGGCCAATGTGATACGCATCCAACGATACGATACATTGAAGATACATATGAAGCAGCTAGCGATGCGATGCGATAGGATTCACCCCTATTACGAAGCAGGACGATTCGATTCGATTCAACACAATGCGATTTGATGCAATACGATGCAATTGAAAAAATATGAACGCTTCTATTTCTTTGGTTCAGACCGACAGCAAATCATAAATTAACTTATGATTATGACTTCTGACTTCTAACGCCTTGAGGCCTGTTTCATAAAACAAGTTTACCAAATAGGCCAGGCTCATTTCAGTTAGTCTGACTCACCATCACATGATTTGGTTCCATAAAGCAAATTTAACAAAGATCAACCTCAGGTACTGTGGCTACTTATGCTGGAAAGCTAACTTGGTTCAGGGCAGGCTAACTGTCAGGCTAAGCTGAGCTCACTGACCAATAGGAATGCAATAATATTACCACTGACTCTCTCACATACTAGCCTTTCTCTCTGGTTTTATAACAGCTGTACCTTTTATAGTTAGAACAGACAGCATTAGAACATTAAAATCTAACACTGCTCTTTAAAGCAATAACAATCACTCTTTAAAGCATTAACAATCACTAACCTAAAAGTTAAAATCACTAAATTAAAACTACATTTTAACTGCTACAAGAAACACACATTAACTCATCTGAGCTTAGTAATTAGGACTGTATTAGCTTACATTTTATTTATCCATTGCAATAGTCCCTTTACAGTCACTGCTATCATAAAATGCATATTTGACTCAGAATTATTGTGCTCCGTCAGTTTACCGCGCATGCGCGCAGCAGGCATAAACCCACTCCTGACAGCAAAATGGATATATTTGCATGACTTTCTAACATTTAAAGATGAAAAAATATACTTGTGACATGTCAGTTATGCACTGAGGAAAACAAAACGTCTCAAATGCATTAAACAGCACAAATATATTCGCTGTTTGCCATGGTGAATCGATTACATCCATGATTGACATTAAAGGCTGATTAAGAATAAGCGTGCACAAATTATTTAGATTGTTTGAACTTACATGGTCGTTTATAACCGCTTTAGCCCCGATTGATTTGTTAGGTTATTTCAAATCAGGTTTTGGACTTTAATCCCCGTTTTTCCTCAGGTCTCCTTTGTTGTGATTCGTCATATTCACGCGCAGCGGTGATGAGAGAACGCGCTTGAGAAACAGTTTCGAGAGGAGAAATCAGTCTACATATAACATATTGGTCACTTTCTAAACAATAAAAGTGTAGCGCAGCCACTAGTAATTATATATAAATAAATCGGTTTTTACCGATGCAAATATGTTAGAAACGATGCATCGCGATACAAATGCCAACTTATCCGATGCACACCTTTTAAACCGATGCATAGTTAACTTTTTTGCTGGTGCACCGAGCAAATCAAGGAATCTTCCCATCCCTACTGTAGACTGTTACATATCTATTATCTAATTAAAAGAAATATTTGCTGTAAATTCAATATAATATAAATAATAATAATATAATATTTAAAAAAAAAAACATAAATGTATACAATATTATGCAAGGATTGGGAAGTTCAGACCGCATCTCTTTGGTTTATGCTTTTTCAGTAAACCTCCCACTTTATTTGGGCTTTCATTGCAGCCGACAGATTGCTTTCCTCCAGACATTTCAGGCATCCTCTTGCCCTCTTTCACCTCTGTTGTGTTATCATTTCCCTCGCCTCTCTTCTGTACAGTTACATCTCCAATATTATCTTTCACACCCTCAGTCATCAGTCTGTATACGCCCACTGATAGTTCTGTCTCACTTTTCTGGATTGTTAAAATTGCTCCAATAATGTCACCTCAAAAACACTTACAACGAGATATCTGGAAAAAAAAAAAAAAAAAAAACGAGAGAAAAATAAAGGTGGAAAAGGTGCTGAAGAATGGAATCTTTATTTTTTACCTAATGAACAAAGCCTGTGAAATGTAATTTTTATGACTTTCAGATTAATCTTGAATCTTTATTTGTTGCGACCATGATCTTCACATAAGGTTGTCATAGAAAGGTGCCTCTCGTAATGCCTGTGCTTCTTGCAGGTATCAAACCAGTATCCATTTGGTTATTAAACATAAATCTTAACCACTACACAGAACCACTAAAAAGGAAATATCACCGACAGGTTTCTGCTAAAACTTATGAATAAACCAGTGACCTTTACATCCTACACTCTACAAAGTAAGCTATTTCTAACTCCTTGGATAGCATCACACTCACACAACAATCTACAATTTTTTTTACAAATGTCATTTCAAACTTGAATGTGGAGCACCAAAGAAGCAATGGCTTATGAATGCTGAAGCATGTTCAAGCAGCCCTCTTTGATACAACATTAGATTACAGTGATCATGACTGAGTAGATCCAACTGTGTGCTATATTTCAAGTTATCTGAAGCCAAAAAAAAAAAAAAAAAAGTCTGTATAGCCTTAAAAATAAAGGTTCCAAAAGGGGGTTATCTCTGCGCTGTCATAGAAGAACTATTTTTGGTTCCCAAAAGAACATTTCAGAAAGGAGCTTTTAAAAGAACCATTTTTTTTCTTCGTGGTTCAAGACTCTCTTAAAAATAGCAACGGTTTTCACAGTGATACCACAGAAAAACAATTTTGGGCTCCTGAAAGAGCCACTTGGTGAACCATTTCTTTAGTGTTAAGAACATTTTAATCATCTAAGAACCTTTAGTAAATAATAACAATTTTCATACAAGCTCAATGGCACAATGATTAAAGATTGTCCTTTAAGGAATTAAGATTTGCAACTTTTTGGTTACCAGCCCAGAACTTTAACCACTTGGCTCCATCACCCCTTTCCCTTCAACCCGGGAAGCAAAAAACCCAATAAATTTATTCAGATTTCCCCCCTTTAGATTTACAAATATACAAATGCAAAGATACTACAACACAAGCAAGTCATCTTATAAGACATAAAGTGCTGCAACACAAATTCCTAAAGTCGGCCAGAAAAATACAAGCTTGTTCACAGATGCAAGTGTAAGAAAGCCAATACATAGAAATCCATTTATATTTTTCTCTCAGGCAAGGGTTTCAGTACAGAGTACAGAAAGCCTCTTGATATAAACATGCTCATGGAGGAGCTGTGAATGTGAAGGACACAGCTGGTCTGCTACTTTAATAAACCAGTGTCCCGAAGTAAGGTGGAACACAGCACCTGTATAACTTCACATTACTGCTGTCACCTCTGGCCTACTGTGCATCTTGACCTATTGAATTTTACTGCATTGGATTGTCTTTCCCTCTTGAATAACCCTCTATGACCTCAGAACCGACGAAGGAAAAGCCCTAGTGTGAAATGTGGTCTATATCTGGCAGTCTTTCACACTGAACGACATCCCTAGTTCATATCCTCCGAGGGTTCATGCTAGCCCTTGAAAAACTATATACCTTAAATTCCAGTATTTTAGGACAAGAACCCTTCACATATGCTTGCGGCAACCAGAGCGCATGAAGCAATCTGGACTGTGGAGATTACATAATTATTTAAGCGAGCGGAAGGTCCCTCACACAGAAAAGCGGAAGAGCGGAACTGCTTAGCTGCTACAAAAGGTTGACTGCTGAAACATGAAGTTGGCTAACAATGACAGGACACTCAAAGAGAGACTTTCAAGGTGTCAAGTGCTTCAGAGCAGCTGTGTTGACTCAAGGACTAAAATGCTTGTTGTGTATCTGTGCCTGTAGAAGAGACATAAAAATAAAAGAAGACAAAAGAGAGGAGGTAATTGTGACTACACGAGTGACTCATTTCTTCAGAACCTTCACGCTGAAAAAAATCATATTCACACTTGCGGAGACAAAAGCATCAACATTTATAATTATGAAAGCCTGAATGAGAGGTGAAGCAGTCTATGAAAGTCTATGTAACATTCTAGTGTGATAAAAACTAGACACCCACATTAAAATTCTAGTAAGTACCAGTAATTATTTATATATTATGGCTAATAATCAAAAAATTCTAAATTCATTAAAAATAAAACACTAAAAACTAGTGTTGCTATTGTTAATTACAAATAATAAATAAATAATATATATATAATAAATAAAGTAATTACAAAAAAGTTTTTGTAACTAAAATAAATTATAAATATTAGATGAAAAACTTAATTGGACATGTTGCCTTGGCAACTAAATGAATACATAAGTTAAAGTACAAAAACTGCTAAACATAAAACTGGAAAGTAAAAGAAAAAAAAAAAGCTATACAGAAATATTTAAAAGTATTAAAATTACTCAAAACTAATAAAATGACTGAAAATATATACAAACTAATTTAAATTATTAATAAATATTATAATGGTAAATAATACTAAAATAGCATTAAAGCAAGTTTACAGGCATCACAACATTATAATGTACTGTATAAAATATGAAAATTTATTTTAAGGTTAGCTAAAGATTACATTTAACTTATTAAATGATAAGATTTTCAAGATTATTTAAAAACGTTTTAGATAATGGGAAGGGTCATTTGAATGTAAAAATATGGGAAATGAGCATACAGATGATACAATAAATCAAACTGCAAAAATCTGTCCAACAAACACATGCCTTGCAATTTCATACTTCATAAAAGAAAAAGTCTTTATATTTATTGTAGTTATCTGTCACTATGGTTACAGGCATCATACATACACTAAATCAAGCTGCATTTGCATAAGAATGTAATTAGTGTGAAATAGAAGCCAACTACCCTCTTGAAATCAATCCAATATCATCACATTTATATAAATCAGTGGCTAATTTTTACCTACGCAATATTGTAGTATGCATAATATGTATGTATTTTATAATCAGAGCATGAAGTGGGTGTTGGAGTAATCAGGGGGCAACATTTCTGCCTCCACCCCAGTTCGCGGCTAAAACCCCAGCTGATCTTTAATACAACACCTTCACACAACTTCCCATGCAGAAGGGCCGGGCAGTTTCTTTGTGCTTAGAGAGATGAGCAAATTACAGTCGTGGCCGAAATAAACACTACAGTGAATATAGTGAATGTTTCTCTAGCTGTTCAAAGGCACCATTAGAAAGCGTTTCAGTGAATGCAGCTGCATTTACTCTTTTGATCCTGCACAATTACTGGTGCGTCAAGGGAAGGCGGGCAAATGGCAGAACCCCGCTGAGAAAAAGACCACAAGCATCATGATAGTAGACCCGAGGGTTGGATAAACTATTAGGTTCTGGAGTCACTACGAGGTTATGGGTGCCCTGCAGTAAAAGCGTGCCCAGGTTATGCCGCAACCTACCCGAGAGCGTGGACTCTCTGAGTAACACTAACAGACATTGTGCGAAATCCTGGTTTTTATTTACAGTGCACATCATGATGCATTCATCAACACTTGATTTGCTGATGCCTACGCAGCTATTATAGCAAACACTATGCCTGTGGCTATCTGTAGCACACTTATCACATATTCAGCGCCTGAAGTCTTCCTGACATGTCAGCATGCCATGAGTCTATTGTTGCAGCTTCATTACAGTGACTAACCAATGGTAGATCATTCTTACTGTAGGCTCAGGCTGTCACTGTAGGTCTGTCACAGCAGGGTGCCGCTGATATGGGTGATCTTCAGGACTGAGCTCGTCTTTGAATGAGAAGGATTTGACACAATGGGATGGTGCAACACAAAGAGTTTCATTACCATAGAGCTTTTCTTCATAAGAGTAGAAATTCAAGCTTTTCACCACATACCTTTTGAGCTTTGAATCGATTCTTTAGCTAACCTAAAAATAGTTTCTGAACTCACCTAATACCACCCACATAACTCTGACCTTGGTTTCTTGCTTTCATATGCCCTTCACTCTATGTATATAGTTGGGATGCACCAATATAAAAATTCTGCTAGATAAAAAGTCAATTAATTATTTAGAAAGTAGCCGATAGTATAAATTCATATTATTTAAAAAAAAAATTATATATATGTATGAACAATATTTATAATATTTCTAACCTAAAAATACAACACTTAAACCTAATTTGTTATTTAAAATGATTGTAAAAGCAAATTTAGGAATCACAACTATTTATAACAATTATAAATGTACAGTATGACAAATGAATATTTATATATTGGGATTTGATAAAGTTAACCTTCAACAGTTGTGAATGTTTTAAACCCAATAATGGTTAAAAAATATTAAGTAAAAACTAAAAAAAAAAAAAGTTGGTGGCAGTAGCCTTGGGCAGGACACCAACATATTGTGCCATTGCACTTAATCCGGACTCAAAGACCTTTCCCGATCCTGGGAAAAATAAAAATAAATAAATAATTTGAGTTACTTCAATAACAAATACAGTACTGATAGAACAGATTCATATTCCACTACAAATGTTATGAAAGCTGTTTTATATATTTTATTGTAAACGGTGAAGCTGAAAGAGCCAAACTTGCTATTTAGAAGTGGGTGTCCACCTACTTTAAGCCAAATAGCCTTTTTTTTTTTTTTTTCCTGATGCTGTTACTCAGCCCACTTTGCATTAGCATCTTTTTAACATCAGCGGAGTGGGTGTGCACATAGGCCAAAGGGTCTCAATCTTGGCTCATTTATGTGTGTGTGTGTGTGCATGTGACTGAACTAGGCTTGGAGAGGCTCTTAAAATCCAGAGGGTCTCTTCCATCTGTGCCTTTTCTCAGAACCGCCAGCCATGACACAGAATGGTCCATTTCCCCTTGTGCCTTGATGCTACACTTGAGACTAAAGGAAGAACATGCTCAAAGCTCCAAGTATTGATTCTTTTGCAGTTTGAAATGTACCATTTTATACTAGGCAAATAGAAGAACAGTCAGTCCATTAAAGAAAAAAAAAATCAATATATCATAAACTTGTTAATAATGAGTACATGAATAAGAAAAAAAAAACAGATAAAACAATCTTAAATGAATAACTGATGTGAAAAAAGACCCAAATGAAGATAATTAAAATACATTACATGGGTAAAAGAATATAGCATTGAACACACACACAATTTGTCATTTTCACACTCAGATTTTAAAAATAAGCAACAAATTTCACAATTCCTATAAAAAGCACCAAGCATTTAACAACCATACGGTTCCTGAATAGAGAGAAAAAAAAATGAATGCATTCATCACTGTTATGACTATATCCAATCTTAATTCTTAACAACATTAACACATTGCACCAGATCACTTTAATGAATGTGGACTAATTGAAGGATTTGACTGCAGATTTGCAAGTGCTCTTCATGCATGTCAAACACTCAAAAAATATGGACTTGAAGCCCGGATAAAATGGACGTGTAAAAACACTTCAAAGCAGCTGCTTTATCTAACTTTTCACTTGCTCTTATCTTTTACTATCCAATCCCGCATCAGACGCAAATGAGTGTGTGACAGAGTGTCTGTGTTATAAGGAGAATCCTTGCTATATAAGACACAAACACTCACTTGCTCGTATCTGCTGGTTACTATGGTAACCGGGGCTGTGCCCATTAGCCTCGTTCACTGAAGAAAGAAAAGAGAGCAAGGCAGAAAGTAAGAAGGAATGAGAGAAAGAAAAGGGGAAAGTATAAAGAGCGAGAGAGAAAAATGATGTAAACACTTATAGGAATAAAGGACAGTGGGAGAGATGAGGTGGAACTGAACCTCATCTGCCTCATGTTAAAAACGAACCCAATTTTCTGCCATTTCAGGCAAATTGCCATGGAAAGTGAGGACACTTTTCATTGGCTTTTATAATGTTCATAGGTGTACAACAGGTTCCTCGCCTCCTTTATTTCTCTTTTATGGTGCGCAGCAGGGCGCTTCAAAATGTGTTGCTGGCAATCAAACATTAAAACTTCCTTAAATTGCATTCATCATGGTATGCAACAACTGATCACAATTACATAATTTGACTTTGCAGACCAATATTTTATGTAAGCCAACATGCGTTTTTACAGCACTGCGCATTATAACCAATCACACACGATTCGGTTGAGTTTATGAATGCAATGACCAATCAGAGGTGTTCAGATGAGTCATCGCTAAAATGCCGGTGTTTTCTTCACTCGCTCGCTGACTGAATACCTCTTTCTGGCAAATTCTCTCGTCAGAAACAGCACAATGCAAATGTGTGTATGAATCTGTAAGTAAGATATTAAGTTCATTTTGTAAACAGCTTCAGTGATTTTAATGGGAGTTTTTGAGAGTGCTCGAAATCTAGACTGTACAATGTTCTTTGATAATGTATGTTCTTAGCTATCTTTCTGTACAATGAAAGTGTTATGATTAGTAGCCTAACTTACAATTATTCACATTAACTTTCAATGTTAAATTCACATTATATATAAAGTCAGTCTTATTAATTAAAATATGTTATGGCATGACACCCATATCTGTTAATTAAGTGAAGAGACAGGTTTTCACGCATAGTTAATATATATATATATATATATATATATATATATATATATATATATTAATTAGTGTAGGTATATATATTGTGAAGATATATCCCGCCAAAAGATGAAAATCTACTGACGAATACTTTTGGAACAGAACAACATCATTTGTATTCTGCAATCAATATAAATGCTAACTCAAGTGCTAGCGTACCTCAATTCAAAAGCAGTCAAACCTTTTGATTCTTCAGTTCCCCATGAATGCTCCTCATGATAGACTGGATTTAGAAGCAGGTTTTTTTTTTTTTTTTTTTTGTCTGTTTGTTTGGTTATTAAGCCTTTGCTTGGCTAATTCCATGCATATATTAGCACAAAAAAGAACCTCTGCCTCATTATCAGACCATCATCTCACAAAAAACTAACAGGATTGCTGTTTTATTCTGGTTCTGTTTCTTTGTTGCTACATTTCTCTTTAATCAGGAGATTACAGAAAGGGCAAACATCAATGATTAATGTCTCTCGTGTAATTATTATAACAGCTAGCAGTTGGATTGACGGTATTTGCATGTCATCTTAAAGAGAGCATGTTTTATTGTGCTCTCCTGCAATTAGCCTATTGTGTAAAGGCAGACTTAAGATAACGTAATGAATACTTTTGTAAACACTTAAATGATTCTAGCAGGCGGGGTCATTTGGTTGATGAAAAGGAAAATAAGGCAAAGAACAATGGTTGCTTAGATGTTATATTTGTATTTAGCAGTGCATTGTGTTTAAGATTATGCTAAAGTCAAGGGATTTAAGAAAAAGCATGAAATGAAAAATATTATAGTATAATATACATAGCCAAACATGAAACATCCAGTGTTGCGGTTATCAAAGACAGCTAATTTCCATTCCACTCCTTTTTGAGCGGTTTCTCATTTTAGACCCAACAGGGCTTTTTCAACTGTCAGCATTTTCTATGAGCAACTGCTGTTTGGTGTCAGTTTTCACAGGATTCTTTGCACAGTTCAGTTTCTTTAAAGCTCTTGATCGTATGACAACAAGACTTTGTTGGCTGCATTTTGTTCTGCTAGGCCAACTTATGCAATGTAACCTATATACTGCCAACTCATCCCAGCAATGTTCTGCTGAAGGCACCTAATGAGTAGTGCATATGAGCAGTCATTATTTAGCATGAAATTAAGCCTTAACTGCTTTCATTACACAAGGATGTCTACTAAGCCAGTGGCATCAAAGTCAACAGTCATGTCTCGCAAGGAAAAAAGCCTTTGTTAAATTGAGTGGAAGTAAGGCATTGTGTGTGAAAGGCATCTGTTTGTTTAGTGCACTTCCCGTTAAAAGCAGCTGAAAACGACAAGACATATACAGTATCCTGTGTTTCATTCATGTTAAATTTAATTGATAGTGGCATAATGTTGATTTCCACATAACTTAATTTTGACCTGCCCCTCCTTTTCTTTAAAAGAAAAAAAGGAATGGGGTTATAGTAAAGCACATACAATTAAAGTGGGGTGAAAAGGTCTAAAATACTCACAGGAACAATAGTAGATTTTACTGTCAAAAATTAATTTACTAACCTGTATGCAAAACACTAAAACAGTGTAAAAAATTATGAGAAAATTGTTACAGCTTAAATAACAATTTATATATACAATTAGTGCTTTTTTAAAAATATATGAAAAAATATTTCTGCTTTTACGTCCTTCAAACTTTGGCTATTAAATCCTTCAAAAAAAAAAAAAGAGTAACTTTTTTAATGTTATGTTATTTTATTTTATATTTTATATTTTACTTTTGCTCGATTCTTGAATTACATTTTCTTTTCTTTTTTTCAAAACTTGAAAAATTTATTTCTTCTTCACTCAAGATTTTAATTTCTTTTGCAAACAGGATTAAATTGCAAATTTATTTTGGGATGTGTGCAAAAGAGTACGTACAAATGTCTACAATTTGCTCAATAACTAAATGATTCTCTGTGAAATTGTCATACTCTTCACGACTTCTAAACATTCTTTCATTATGTGAGCCATCACATGCAAATGGATCCATTCAGCTATCAAATTCTGTGTTTCTAGTAAACATTTACCAACAAAGCTGTATCTAAAAATCTCAATGTGATATGCAAAATCAGTTAGATAAAATGAACAGTCAGTGTGTCAACAAAAAAAATTGAACAAAAATTAGATTTGTACATAAACATTTCCATGGTTGACTGCCATGGTAAAAAAAAAAAATTAAAAAAGCCAATATACTGACACAATAACTAGGTTTTTAAGCAAGAATTAAGTTGCTATAAAATTTGCAGACATGCAATAGAGTTCTTACAGTTTAGGGAATGTTAAGAATGTCAATGTTTCAAAAATGATCCAAAGCAATAGAAAAAGTCTGTAAGCAAAATGTGATAAGCCAAGATAATGCTTTGGTTAATCAACATTGTCACAAATGCTGTGTATTAAGCTTAACTTGTACTAAACCCAGAACAGTTAAACAATAAAGATGATTTGCTTGATTACTTCTAAAGTTGTGTGTGTAGATGTCGCTTGGCATGTAAAGGGCATGTTTAGACACAAGCAAACATATACATATGGAGAATGCAGACTGCAAACACATTCACACACACATTACACACATACAAGTTGTCACGGTGCTGTCATGCTTGTGCAGTGTCGCAGAATCCAGACTTATCTTCCAGCAAGCCAGATCAGAAAACAACCTAAGGCCGGCTAAATCGCCGTGACTTGATATCTCCCAAGCGTGGCATTCTGTTTCATGTCATAATGATGTTAACAGTGTGCTGTGTACGTTTGTTTCAGTGATCTTTAAAAGGACACAAAAGAGATCTAAAGCGAGAAAACGGAAGCATTAAGCATTATAATTCATCAAAACGAGAGAGAAAAAAAGACTGAATTCCAAATTTTGGCTAGAGTTGATGGGCTGCTATTACAAAAAAAGAAAGCGCAATTACGCTGTTGAATTTTGTGCAATGGATGAACATGGATCTGAGCTGCCTCTGAGGTACTAAAAGCCGTAAAAAAAACTATTTGTTCAATTAGAGCTTGTGAAGTAGCTGCCAATCCCAACACTTGAATCCTCAAACAGCTAGAAAAGGGAATAAAGATGACAGCTTCACTAAACATTAAGCCATAATGCTGCGTTGCGGTAATTACTGATCATCATTTTTGGGTCTAGACATGCATGATCTTCAGATGAGATATTACTCTTATTGTATTAGCATCTGAAAATAAAACAATATTTAGTCTTTTAGTATCTATTATTTATGCATTAGCATAAACAATTATATTTTAAAAAAGGTACACTACACAATTCTGGGCTATCATTTGCCATCTGTGGATGAAACATACATTTTTGCGTTCTTCTGCACAAATTAATTTGATGCTGAAGCCTAAAATTTCCTGCCGAATCAAACTTGACAGCTCTGAATATAAATCATTGCTGTATTGTAGGCTTCTTTAGTGACTTGAGGTACGGCAAAGGCGAACTAATTTTATCATGTACTGGCTCAATAATTAATTTCTATTGAAAAGTAATAAAAAAAAAATATCTGTAATGTGCCTTTAAGCACTTGCAAACGTGTCAGTGTGAACAACTGGGTGTAAGACAGCTGATTTGGAAATTCAGTGTGTGTGGCATAAAGACCAACTATTACACAAGGAACTTTCACTCACATTGACTTGGCTTTGAATAGATTATTGAAACCGACAAGGCGGGAAATGAAACTACTTTACTTCCAAATGTTTCCCCTGCTCTGGATCTTGTAATGATTCTCAAACATGCTACATATTGTTACCGATGTCCCATTTACATCTGAGACTTTAGTGTCGACCAACTTCAGCAGCTCGATCAGATTCGACACTGATTCGGATATCAAAAGATAATAAGCAAATACACACAGTGCACTGGGCTAAACCTGTTTCACTAAACAGAGATGCTATCTCACGTCCTCTGCTTTACTCGTTGAAATGCATGGAGATTGCCAGTCTTTCATATTCATTGCCTTGCTATTTCCCAGCATTGGTGCAGAATGGAACTTGGATGAGCTCCGATTGTGCCGGAAGCGTCATTTATGTGTGTCATATGTGGGAGGAGAAGCTCAGATACTATCTATGTCCCTGCTGTCGTGGCCCGGGTTTTTTTTTTTTTTTTTTTTTTTTTCCCGTCTCTCCCTGATTTCTGCTTCTTGTTTTTTTTTTTTTTTTTTTTTTTTTTTGTGGCTGGCAGGCTGCTTCTTGTCCTGTCTGGTTTATTGTTGTTTTTTATTTTGTAAAGTATGCATTTTGTGTTTGTTCAACCGTGAATTGTTTGCAACAAGGTTTTAAAGCTGTTTGTGCAATGCCTGCTCCGATTTGTCTTTTGTCTAATGAGAGCTGCACTTTACAAACCAGCTACAGTCTAGCACTGTGCAATGGGCTGAGAAGCCTGTTTTCTATATACATCAATATACTACCGTTTAAAAGTGTAAGGTCGGTAAGATTTTTTATTTTATTTTTTTTCATTTAAATATATCAATATATTTTTTTCAGTAAGAATGCATTAAATGGATTAAAAGTGAGACATTAAAAAAGTAAAGACAATAAAAACTTTACAAAACATTTGTTTTGTTTAATTACAAAACATTGTTTCTATTTATCAATGAATCCTGCAGCCTTTTTAAGACTTGTTTATTTTTTATTTTTTAAATAGTATCAGTTTAAAACTTTTGTACGATTGTGTGTGTATGTGAGTGTGTATATATAATGTATGTATGTTATAGAAATAGTTTTTTTTTAATAAAAAACAGATTTATATATTATTTATTATTTGTATACATTATTGTTTGAATAATAAATTAAATAAAAATATAATGATTTTTATTACAGATATGTTTTTTTTTTTAAATGTGTATTTACAAATCAGGGTTTTATTCTTCTTTATTATTCATCTACTCAGTCATGTCTCAAAATGTCAGCAGAGTTGCAAAATTTCTAAACCTCATCTAAAATTAATTGAAAATGAAACAACTCATTTAATATTTAGTTTGACCTTCTGAGGTTGACAGTGTACATTTTCTGAAAGTTAAGCGTCTCTTTACATCAGACATTTATTGAGAAAAAGTATAATAAAAGTTTCAGGCAATAGAAATGAAAAAAGTTTCATAAGCAAAGACGCATTCACAAAGCAACACAAGTACAGCCGAACTACTCTAACTAGAAGCTTTATTCCGAAGTTTCTGGAGACACAAAAGTTCTCATCTCTCACAGGGCTGTGCATATTAAAAGCAAATTTTCTTTACTCTGTCTCTTCCACAAGACTGCTGATCAAAGACTCAAGGTGTTTAGCTCATCTGATTCTTTCTTTTGAGACGTTTTAGCATTGCGCTGAAGTCACGATGCTAATTAAAGATGCATCAAAGCCTCTCCTCCTTCTCTGACTTACCACCTTTAAACAGTGTCTACTAGCAAACTTATCTGGACATAGAATTTCACTTTGGCACTTCAGATTGAGGAGAAATGGGGGAGGACAAAAGGGAAAAGTGCTTTATTTGATTTAACAACCCCCTCTTCTCCAATTGCTTCCCCTGTGAGTCTCCCGCAGCAGCGTGGTTGTCATGTCTGACAGCGGTTGGGTTGCTCTGCCAACATATAGAATCATTCCGGCACCCCTAGTGGTTCCCATGCAAAGCGCAACTCCCCCTCACTACGTTCCTGCAGTCGGACGGAGTGGAAATTAGCCTGGGCATTTTGGGACCTCAGCTCAATCGGCTGCATGAGCTCCTTCATGAATAATTATGCTCCGTCCCAAAGCTTTAGCAAGATCTTAAGAGCTTTCTTCTCAAAAAGTGATATAACAGTCTGGCAGATTGCCTCTGATAAGCCTTAGAAAGGGCAGGCTGGACCCTTTCAGGATGCGCCGATCGATGATCCAACATGCTTGTCTGATGAAGCCCTGCGCTTATTTCCCCAAAGTCATTTGTAGCCATGCGTTCTGTCACATCTCAAACCAAAGGCCATTGTTTTATAAAACGACGTAAAGGACGGTGCTTCGGTGATGTAAGCTGTCTAATATACTCATACTCATATTCAATATGAGCAGGATAGAGTTTAGAATTAACAATTAAAACAACACTAATAGGGAGAGTAATTGGAAACATCACCGCTCAAAGAGAAATAGGATCATGTGCTGTTAATGCACTGCATTACTTGACAATCAAAACGCTGGTTATCTCGCAGCATTCCCCAACGTCCCTCCTGGGTCTCTGAAATATGCGTTACCAGTTAATTAACCAGCAGGATTAATTGGAAGTGATTTTTTTTTTTCTTTTTGAATTGTAATGAAAGTAGAAGTGCTTGGCTGTCAGCTCTGCCATGTTTAGCCATAAAACGAGGGGATTTAGTGGACCGTAGAGATCCACGGCAATGCTCATAAGGGAAGGCATGATGAAACTAGAGGAAACGATGCAGCCTCAAGACATAACGCTCCATTGCGGGTCCCGTAATGTGGCAAAATGCTTTCTACTCTAGATCCAAGACTTATCAAAATTAGATGACAGTGAGAAAAAATGTATAAAGGTTGCAATGTACTCCCAAAACCAAGCAGTGTTTTTTTTTTTTGTTTTGTTTTTTTTGACGGAAATGCTTTGCTGACTAAAATGGGCTGTGTTTTGTTCTTCTTGCAGAGAAGCAATTGATTTATGTGAAAATCTGTTTAGATCCTCCTGGTTGACAATAAAGCACAAGTTGGGATTTGGGACCCTCATGGATAATTTGGATGTTTTACCATTACGGATTTTTTTGTTATTACTTAAAGGCTTAGAAATGGGAGACAGAGGGCGTGTGAGAGACAGACTAAAAGAGAGAATATGAAGACATAATGCCCAAAGCAACAGTTCCATTCAAGCAGAACTAAAGAAATCAGCTGTTGCACTGGAGCCTAAGTAAAGGCCCTCTGTGTCGTGTCATGAGAGGACGCCTGATGCTACTGTGACATCCTGAGAAACTCACAAGTCAAAAGTTGAAGCGGTGAAGTTGAAGCAAAGATTTGTGTGATTATCCACTTTAAGGTTGTTTTTGCATACTACAACAAATTGTAAACCTGTAAACTGGAAAAAAACTAACCAAACTAAAAAATCATTTACAATGTCAATGAGTGATCCAAACATGGCAAAGTAGTCTGAATCAGGAGTTTTCAAACATGTGGGACTCCTTACAAAATATAATGGCATCTCTATATTTCCATGTATACGAAGCAATTAAAAATCTAAATATTACAAATATGCACATATGCTACTTAAAAAAGACCCTGAGTAACACTTTCATTGTCATGACAATCAGCATGCATATTCCGTCAGCTTCTGCTTGAAAATCTAGAATCAACAAGCTACAGATGCATTGAGCTTCCCGCAGTCGTGATTCCTGTTTAACACATTTAAATGTAACACATTTGAATAAATTTAAATGTTATACAATACAAGGCTCTTCCGTGCCTCCTTTGCAGTCAAAAAAAAAAAACAAGAAAAAAAAGAAAGGGCTTTCAGTGGAATGGTTTAAATTTTTTAGATTAACATTACTCAGATTTATGTGTAATGTAGCAATATTATATTTAGCCCTCAGCTTAGTTAACTATAATGTAAATTAACAAGTGAAACAGACATATAAATGTCCATAAAATAAATAAACTAAACAAACAATAAACCCATATGCTGCTAAAACTGAAAATTAAAATGAAAAAAAAAAAAAAAAATTCCAAATACAGTAAACTTCTATTATATTGTTGTATTATAAAACTAATAAATCCAAACTGAAACGTAAAACTGAAAAACCAATTGAAAATGCAAAACTACAATAATCCTGATCCACAGCAGTATGATTTTTATGAATAATTAAACGTAACACTTCAGATTCTGCCTCTTTTAATATTAAGCCATCAGAGACTGCATCGAATAAGCATTACATTACTAAATTACACTTTGGCAAAGCAAAAAGACCAAGAGAGCATCCAGCAGCCCTCTATGGATTTATGGGTAAAAGAGCATCAAACAGCAGGCCACAACACTTCCACCCTCAGGTCAGACACAGAACTCAGCAAGGCCGTCCGTCTGGTGTCAGAACGTGTTTGTCATCGTGTAATTGTGTGGAAGTTTTTGTCTGCAGAAGCGTGACAGATGCTGGGTGTGTCTGCAACAGGAAATTAGACTTTGTCCGTTATTCAGAAGGATTCGGTCTTCGGCCCAGGATAATCGCCATCTCGTACACAAACAAGAACACGAGGGTTCCCGCCAAGAGGCAAATCAGATCATGATTATGGATTTCTCAAGAATGCAAACAAGAGCAACTGCAGGTAAACACAGTTAAATGCATGTGCGCTCAAGTAATAAGCCTCATGCATACACAAAAACGGAAACAGATCACCACCGTGGATTTTATAGAAATCCAAATAACACCTACACAAAACTGCTGCAAATCGCACAAGTTAATAAGAATATTAACTCGCTCTCTCTTTCCTCCTCTGCTCTCCTGTGGGATAATAAACCTGCTTGCATCCTATTTTCCCATTTTCATTTCTATACTTACTTAAAAGTGTTTATCCTTTCTGATCTCGGCAGTGTCACACTCATGCACTGCTTAGCACCCAGAGAGGCCATCCATAATGACAAAAGACAAGAATGTGCAAGAGAAAATGGATTAGACTAACATATTTAAATATCTGAACACAAAGACTTCCAGCCGCACAAGCTCAATTTTATGTCATTGTGTTTTAAAATGTGTCAGAATGCAAATCAGGCAAGAAGAAAAGATTTTTTGATTAATTTGTGTAGTGACTCTTTCTCCAGGTGCCTTTTATTCAGAATGATTTTCATTTTAAGATTCATTTTAAGATTCTTGGGATTTTTGACTCTTTTGTCATTTTTGTGTTTAGTAAGTCATTGAATTACTCAACTGACTCGTTCACAACCCAAAGGTTGTTCAAATGTCTACAAATATACATTTCATTCATTTTGTCAACTGCTGGGCTTCCTGATATTTAGGAGGAGGTCCTACTAAATAAAATAAAATAGGAACATATATAAAACAGACTTATTTTATTTCAGATAATTAGCAAGGCGACATTTCTTATTTTATTTCAACTCAACTAACTAAAATAACTAAAACTGAAATAAAAATGAATTTAAAAAATAACCAAAATACACAACGAAATTCATAAAACCTTAATTAAAATTAAAATGAAAACAAGAAAAACAAAATATTAATAATATAAACTATAAAATATCTAAATGCTACTAAATGAATACTTTACATTAGCAGACATTAAGCATGTTTAATGGGACTGTAATGCATCTGTACATAAAGGGGTAGTTCATACAAAATTGAATATTAATTTACTCACCTTCAAGATGGAACACAAAGGTTTTTGAGGAACACTGTGTAAAAACAGTATCTTCTTTTGTGTTCCACAGAAGAATTATGGGTTTGGAATTATGAATTTACATTTTTGGGTGAACTTTTCCTTTTAGTATGTTTTAGGCCAGATGCAATATGACAAGATATTTCTCTGTCCATACTGTCCACATCACTGCTGTGCAATGTGACACAATCCCAGCCAGTCAGAAGATATTTGATGTTAATGTGCAGTTATGTGGACCGTTAGGACACAGTGTCCTAAGAAAAAAGAAAAAGAGGGACAGGAATCCAACAACAGAGCTGGAATGATACATGTGCACGCTCACAGCGGTTACTAATGAATGGAAAGGTGTTAAAACAGTCACAACAGCTGGGCAAACAAGCAAGAGTGGGAATCCAGGTCAGTAATATGATGTGGTGTCACAGTACATAAATCTCTGCTGGGTAGAGAGGGAAGGCGAGCGGGGAGGAGGAACGGAGCAGGAGAGAGGTGCAGTGGTGGGCCTCAGCTGCACTTTCACTTGTTAAGCTTGTTTGCTTTGCATTGCATTGCCTGCCCTGGGGCCACTGCCTTCACATGGGCTGCCTACGCCTCTCTCTCTCTCTTCACTGCCGTCTTTGTGTGCCATGCACAGCACTCCACCTCAAAAAATAAATAACACAAATAAAGGGCAACATGGGGCATGTGCCATGCAAATGAGAATGCTGAAAAAAAAAACAATCAGTGGAGCTGAGAATTTTGTCTTGGGCCTTGAGTTACAACAATAAAAGGCAAGAACAAAACCCTTTTGGCTTCTCAGCCCATGCAACTTCTGATGGTAAATTGTCCACTGAGATAAAAAAGACTGATTTGAATCTCTTTGATTTGATTCTCCCACTCTGCTTACATCAGTGAGAGGCAGACTAACATCCTTTATGATCATGGTTGCAAAATTAACACAAGACTCCAGCCAAATATGGGTATTTTTCCACAGCAAATTGTACTGTAATAATGTATTTATGTTGCAGCAAGTCATTGATTTTGATTATGTTTTTCAGAACGCATTTGATTGGCTGTTAGTCCCCATCTTTAGTGCCGCTCATGGGAGCACATCCGATTACTTTATTTTGCTCAATAATTTTGGATATGTCAAATCATAAATAAACACATTGAAATGTTTGTAAACAGTAGCCTAAAAATGAAGAAACTGATCATTTGTTATATTCTATGCAGATATTCAGAAAAATAAGAAAGCTTGTTTCCACCATGGGATTAAAAAAAAGGTAACTGTGACTTTAAATCTCAGAATTCAGACTTTTGTTGTGTTGTGTTGTAATTGAAAAATGTTGTAATTACATTTATTTTATTTTCTGTGGCAGAAATAGGCTTACACAAAAAAACAATCTGATTGTAAAGTCTGACTGCTTTACAGTTCAATAACAAAGAGGTTAATATTGGTAGTTCCAGAACTAGTCAGTGTTTTTGAAGGATTATATTGAATGAATATTCAATTACCGACTCATTCATGAAGACAGCTTTTTATTTTGTTCCTGAATGTATCAGATATTTTGTTCATTCAGAGTCGCATGTTTCATTCCTGAATGAATCATCATTTTTTATCAAATCAGTTGAACAACTCATAATGATTGCATCAATGTAACTTACAGAAAGAGTCACTGAGAGAAAGCTTTTCTCTTTTTGCTAGTTTATTTATTCATCTTTTAAGTTTAACCTTATTTAAAAGAGAATTCAAAGAAAAAAATGGAAGTTGAAGTTTCTTGTTTTAAATTGGGGGAAAAAAATGGCTGGTAAAAATTTCACACCCTGCTTATGATGATGTTAAGCAATAGTGTGCAATATCTAAAAGGGTACAGTAACATATTTACTCATCAAAGCCAGTTTTTATTGGAATTTGGCACTTGTAGAGTGGTAATTTTTCGACCCTGACAAAGAAAGTGAGCCGGAATTTACAACGACCGACACTACAACTCTGCCCGTGGTGAGGAACGTGAGTGGAACACATTTGATTAATGAAATATGGATCTCCTGCAGGCATGATCATCACTGGGACATAAATCAAACCCCAGGACAGATCAGTGGGCGCTCGCTGCCTGCATGGTTGTAGTAAAACACAACGTGAAGAAATTACAGGAGTTCTCTATGTTACTCTTCTTCAACCTGAGGTGCTATAATATGCAGACTTACATATCAATAAATAACAATTCACAGCAGAACTTCAGGGTGTGTTTATATGACTTGTTGTGATTAAAACGGGATTTTTTCACATTGTTCTCAAACAAAGACAGTATGGCAGAGCTTTGTCTAGAACCTCATCTGTTAACAGATGTTTCTCAGCGTGCCTTTGGAAACTCCCTGAAGCACCCATTGAAGCGGCGGCTTAAATTACAGAGCCGTATCAAACCACAAAAAAAAAGAAAAGAAAAACGAAAGAACACTATTTTCTCTGGAGTCCACTGAAGAGATTTCCTCTAATGTGTTCTTTTCACTGGTTGCTATGTGAACCAAAGGGACCACAAATCTCATCTCCTCATCGCAATGTGGATCAATAATGAGAAACCGAGCACGCAGCACATATTTTGGGAAAAGAGGCTCCCATTGTTCTACATTAGACATTTAGTCACAGATGAGGCTGTCTGATTACACTTGCTAGATTTAAATAGATTGCTCCTGTCTCGGAGAACGTTTCTCGTGGGGCTGTGTTTGATATAACACCCATTGCCACTTTTTCCATATTGCTTTCTTGAAGAAAGGCAGTGTGAATAGATATGACGGATATTAAAAGCATGTTTTTGATGCCTTACACAGAAATTAGGTATAGCTCTGACTGAGATATATGATAGTGAAACACCTAAAGGAAGCATATTTGGTTGGTTAGATGGATGAATGGATAGATAAATAAATAAATAGCAAACCCATAAAATATTACATTTTAGTTACTATTTACTTAAAATGTACACAATAAAAAAAAAAAAAAAAATATATATATTTATATATATATGTGTGTAATACATATTAAAATAAAGGCCTGGAACAACAAAAGGGTATTTTTAATTGGGAGTATACTATCTCTTTAAATGAGTATCATATACATAAACATATAAAATATTAATTTATAACTTTGACTCGGACTACTGGGGTAATTAAAATGTAACATTAAAATATTTTTCAAATTTATTTCAAATTTTTATTATTATTATTACTACTTTTATTATTATTTCCCTTTTGTGTTCTTTGGGAAATAAATTACAGCATAAAGGTTTTGAAACATCATGAGGCTGAGTAAATAATGACAGTATTTTCATTTTGAGGAGTACTATCTCTTTAAATGAACGTCATTTGATGTCTTACATGCAGAAATGATGAATTTATAACTCTGTGTGGGATTGAGTATAGTAATATGAAGCCTACAGGAAGTACAGCCTCATTTGGGTGGAGAGGTGAGAGTACCGTACGGCCGTGCGATATGAAAACTTCAAGTGAGTTAGCAGTCGTGAGATGTGGGCGAGAGATCCCTTTGCCTCTGAGACTCTAAGCACAGAATGAGATTAGAAAGAAAGATTACACCTCTCCTTCTGCCTCATTTCAGCAGGGACCATCATCACTAGAAAATAGCACTTAACTTGACACATATAGTACAATCAGAGTGATGCACACCATAGAGACTCTCCATTGAGCTGAGATAAGACTAAGATATTTTTAATAATAAATAAATAACTGAATTAAATTAAAAACGAGTATGTCAGTTTAACATGTTAATTTAATACAATTAATTGCATAAAAACAATGTATAAAAAGAAAGAATTAGCACATTTAATAAGGGATTTTCCACTAATCACCCTCCCAAAAAAAAAAAAAAAAAATTCTTTGACTGCTCTCAAAAAAATATTGAACTGCACCCATTTCTGTGAAAGCTGGACAAGGGCTTTAGGAAGAAAGGAATAGAAAGAAAGTGACAGAGATGAGAGAAAGAATAGATAGACTGTCTTTGACAGCTAGCTGTCTGTCGTGCATTTTTCTGTCTCATGTAAGAGAGAAATTGTGAAATGTTCTCTCTTTCTGCTGTTGCCTGACTTGCCAGAGCTTGAGAAAGATAATTCAGCTGGCTCCGAGGCCTTCACTGGTCAGAATGCTACAGCTTATTGAGGGTTAGAAATGTTTGCAATACTGCACTCAGCTGCTGTTGAATAACCATTTAGACAATCATTGTACATCACAATGAAAGTAATTGAATGCAAGTTTCTAAATTGAATGTACACGACATTTTTTAGAGTGTACTCAGACGTTTCTAAAGCTTTGGATTGCATTATTTTATATTATTTCTTTATGCAGAGTGGGGTCCAAACATCTGTGGAATCTTTCTTGTTGGAAAATTTGCTCTTAAATTCGTGAAGGTTTTGAAGCCAAAAGATAGACTTCATTAACAAAGTAGACAACTCCAGAATCCAGTTATGCACTTACATATATGCTCCTTGAGGCTATTCAATGCATTCCATGCATGCCCCTCTTTCTGCCTCTGTATTTTTAGACATGTTGTCTTTACCATATATGAGCTCCTGAATTCTCTGAACATGTCATACTTTTATTTCTAGCTCCTATATTTAGGGAAAATGTGTTCCATGCAGTTTTAAATAGTTCACTATATTCTAAGCAAGCTACAGTTCTCTCTCACGCACAGTGAAATATATAATAGTACATAATAATCATTTTCTCACATAGCTATATTTCTTTTTATTATACTTAATGAAGATGAATGACTATATTCCACAAGGCCACTAATCAAAATGCTTCTATTAAGTATATTTCATTTCATATCATAATGTTTTTTTCTCCAAACCAATCAATCAGTTTTCAGATTTTCAATGTGAACTCATATGATTTATTTTGTGTTATATATTTATGTATATCCAGATTTTTTTTTTAAATACTTCGGTTAAATTTTCAGTGTGGATTATTATTATTATTATTATTATTATTATTATTATTATTATTATTATTATTATTATTATTATTATTTATAAATGTCCATGCATATGAATATGTTTGATTACAACTCTATCAATAACACAATCTGAAATTGTGTTATTTGAGACAGCCATCTTATTTTTATACAAAGATATAAACATCAAACTTAAAACATGACTATTAAAGACCATTTTAATAGTCTAATAGTCATTCCAGGCTCTAAAATGCCAATAAAAATAAATTAGGGAAATATGTTGTCATGCATAAATCATAAGTATGTTATTTTAAAGTACTATTAAATTAGATGTCAACATAACAATGAAAAACAAAAAAAAGTTTGGCCATTTCTAATTATATAACATAAAGTTGGAGCGAAATAAGTCCTTATACAGCTTGCCAAACACTGTGGCTGGTCTTTTATCTACAAGAGTTAATTTTAGTGCCAGCGCTCCTGCTGACAGAGCAGAATGGATACGGACCCAATCTTGCTCCTCGTTTTATACTATATTAAAAAAACACACACACACACAAATGTTTGAGGCAATGCAGGCGAGGTCTTTCCTTCTCTTCATAAATAAGCCTGAGCTAAACAGGCAAGTGATATTCAGCACCATGGAGAGCGATACTCTCTCACATGCCACATGCTGAGCTGAATTCACAACAGTTGCACCGCTTCTGCAGTCAAAACCTGCATCATTCACCAACCGTGGAAATCCAGTTTAAAGGAATACATCACCCAAAAATGAAACTCAGCTGAAAATTTACCCACCCTCAGGCCATTCAAAATGTAGATGAATTTGCTTCTTCCTCTAAACAGATTCAGAGAAATTTAGCATTACATCACTTGCTAACCAATGGATCCTCTTCGCTAAATGGGTGCCATCAGAATGGTGATAAAAACGTCACAAGTGATCCACACAACTCCAGTCCATCATTGATGAAGAGGAAAGGCTGGGTGTTTGTAAGAAACAAATCCATCAGAGACGTTTTTAACTTCAAATTGTTGCTTGTAGATAAAAAATGAGCCCTGTATCCATAATATTTCTTTCTACACTAAAAAAGTTATCTTGTCTGAATAAGGAGAGAAATATGCGGAAGCACCTTTTCGTGTGAAAACCTGAAAGCAGTTCTAATCAAATATGTCTGTGGATTTTGATGTGTGAAGACAACAGGAAACAGAATTTTTCACTAGAGGAAGCATAATTATGGATTATGGACTCATGGAAGCAACAGTTAAAGGATAAAATATCTTGATGGATTTGATTGTAGATTTATACTTCACAAGACATTAATTTATGGACTGGAGTTGTGTGGATTACTTAGATTATTGTGATGTTTTTTTATTAGCTGTTTGGACTCTCATTCTGACGGCACCCATTCACTGCAAAGGATCCACTGGTGAGCAAGTGATATCTTCTCTGATGAAGAAAAAACTAATCTAGCTACTGAATGGCCATTTTTGGATAAACTATTCCTTTAACTATTTGCTAAATAACGCGTTCGCACGAGCAGGTGTTCACCCCACCTCTGGAGATGCCTCGGTACAGGCTGATGATGATGATGAAAAGAGTCCTTTGCTCTAATGAAAGCCACAGTGCTCTAATGTCTAAAACAGGTTGGAGGGTAAGTAAGGATCATGCACCCTGTGGAGCCCAGCACAGCGCTGGTAAATACTTTCCCAGCCCTCGCATTATTGTTCTCGGGGTGAGCCTGGGCTAATGTTGATTGGCTCTGTTTGTGCTGATGTGCCATTTCCCAGCTGGCTAGCCTTGTTTCCCAGCTCACTTTGATGGTGAGCCAACAATGATGGGGGCCTGCGTTCTCTTGCGCCTGGAAGAGCACGTTTTGAAAAGCGGGCCAAGACGCTGTACGTCTCAAGCCGCTTTCATTGTTTCGATTTTGATATATTTGTGTGCTGTAAAATCGTATCAGCACAACGGCAGTAATGCTCATTGACTGGGATTACGACAGATGCTTCCTGAAAAACACAAACTATGTTTCAACACAGTGGCCACTCAAAACAACAGTGCGCTGCTCCAAATGTGACTATGAAAAATGGCACTTTCAAATGAATTTTCCATGTTTGCTGTAAACAAACATTTTTTTCGAGAGCAGCAGCAGTCCTTATGTGTTTGGAGCATGTCTGTGCCATATGTGGCTGTTCTAATTTTAAATACTCTCTAAAATGTGCCTGTGATGTTACTCCAGGCAAAACTGAGAAGCAACTGAAGCTCCAAACTGTAAGGGAAGGTGAAACATGTACACTTGTGTGAAAAACAGGATAAAACTAATCAGAAAAAAAAATTAGTTATATATAACCTCTCAGGGCTTTACAAAATACAAACTTGAAACTGGTGAAAGCACAGCATGATGTAAGGTTATAAGCACATTGCACTAAAACAATAACATAAGGGAGGAAACACACACACACACACACATAAAGCACACACTTTCCTTGTCACAAACACTGGCTGGAGGCGTTGATAGGACTTTAGGACTTCAGGGAAGCATGGCGGAAGAATGAATGTGAAAGAGAGCAATGCTTATCGCTGAACTGCAGCACCTCTCAGAAGGAACTCAAGGAATGTTCCAGAAGCACAAGTGCAAAGTGACTTTGGAGGAAATGGAGGAAAGCAGACAGCTGAACTGATGAAAGTGTCCTATTACAGCACTGCTCTGCCTTTCCATTTCCTGGACCTTCAATATTTACCATTAATCTATCTTTCTTTTCATTAATAAGCAAAATAAATTGTATTTTCAAGTATACATAATATAAAATATTATTTTTATATACATTTAGATAAATATAGAGTAATATAGAAATGTTTCAGATTCTATATATCAAATTTTAAATATTTGAAAATGCAATTATAGTATTAATACGACATCTTATTTCTGTGGAAATGTTTAGCCCGCTAGATGAAAGAGATAGGAGAAAAATTATCAGCAGAGCTGTCAGCACATGCCCTGCATCCATTTTTATGAAACATCACAAATTGTGCAGATTTCTTCAGGATAGGTGAGTTGAGAATGAGCACATGCCAAAGCATGTTAAATGGTCAGCAAACACAACCTTTCTTGAAGCCCGAGACGATTCCAAACACGTCAAGGAGGACTGTGAAAAGCCTCTTAATTCTGAACAAAAGACCGTCTGTGTGTGTCTCTCTCAGTCGTTTAGAGAGAATAAATAAAATCCAAAAATGATTAAGGATGTAAGAATCAGAATAAAGCATTATCATTTAAGCTATAATGTCTGAAAGATTTGATGGCACAAAGAGGACGCGCATTTGCAATCTGTCAATAGATGCAGACGGCCAAATAGTTTCCCAGCATAATAGTTTTGTTGATGCAGAAAAATATTGAGTCCTGAGGCTTTGAAGACTGTATGAACTTTGTCCTTTCGGACTTCCCTCAGTCCATTACAAGAAAGGCTATGAAAGAGGATTTGTTGATGCTAGAGTGCTAACAGGCCCATTTTCTCTTTTAAACGCATCCATTGAAACGATTATGTGTACTGTCAGCCTTTTCCTTTCCAACAGGACTGAATAAATACATACATATGAATGACAACTGGCCTCTTGCAATTGGTGCCTAAATTTAGAAATCCTTAAAATCACTTTCATGTTTTTTTTTTATTATTATTTTTAATCAATCAAAATAGCTTAATGTTACATTATATCTGATGATATATAATCACTGTGCTTAAATTTGTTCTTCATCCCCTATCTAGACCTGCCTCAGCAATTTGAGTTCACCTCCGCCTTAAACCTATGATTCCATGAAGACTACTATCTCCATTGGTTTATTGACAATCCACAAACTGAATACAGATGAAGGGCTTAAGTGTCCCTCATTATGGTTACATGGAGCCTGTGCTCTTTAGGAAGTAGGCTTAAAGTTCAAGTATTGCAATCTCCTTACCAACAGCACCAGTGGGTTATTCATCCGCTCCTGTAGCAGGATGGTGCACCAATCAGAATTTAAAAAGCAACAAATGCTTTTTAAATTTCAATTTATTTTTGAATTTGATCTGAGGTAGCTGAAATATAATTTGAGTTATATATAAATGTACACATAACATTTGGGCTATTTCCAAAAACATGAAATATGAATTTATATACACTACTGTTCAAAAGTTTGGGTTTTGAATACCAATATTACTGATACTACAGATTTTTTATTTTAATTTTTTTCTTTGTAATGAAATTAATACTTAAGGATGATTATTTTGATAAAAAGTGACTGTAAGTACATTTATAATGTTACAAAAGATTTCCATTTCAAACAAATGCTGTTAATATATATACATACACACATACACACACACACACACACACACACACACACACACACACACACATATATATACATACATATACATATATATATATATATATATATATATATATATATATATATATACACATACAATCTAATCCAACCCTGAAATGTTACTCAAACTATTAATTAATATGCCTGAAAAGGCATGTTGGAATAAGATTTTCTAGTTAAATTTAATGTGAGTGTACCAAATGTCAATTTGCATGCATAATAAAGCTAACAATGGAGCCAAATACTGTCTGAAACGTGTGCTTTTCAAGCAGAACTCTTGCTTAATATTTCTTGCAAAATTCAAAAAGGTTCTTCCTCACTTAAAATAACTTAAAATAACACCAATGTCTCCTTTTTTAAAGAAAAAAAAAAAACACATACTGTGTGATGACAGGTCCTGGAACTTCACAACATACCTCTCAGGATAAAGTCTACACCAGTAAACTTGACACTACAGTGACTGTCACACTATTTTAGTTTCCCAACAGCTCATTAAATAAACATGAGGGTCTGACTCAAAACAGGGCATATTTGGGCTATAATTTCACATGGTAGTCTGAGTGGAAGTGATTATTTATAATTTTATTGCCACCCCTTCCATAGCTTTGGTTCCTGAAGTACACTGTTGCAGAAATCCTTTAATTAATGTATCGGGGGCTTTGGAAGAACTGGGATGTCTGACTCAAAGAGGCAAATTAAAAGCAACGAAGTGCAGAAGGCATGTAGCTTCTGACATTAAAGCCATGCAGCATGGATGTCATTACATATGGAGACTAGATCAATACAAGAGAAGATGAAAAAAAGGAAACCCTTCAAGCATTGCAAACAACCGGTGAGCATTCGCACAGCATTTCAGCAACCTGTTGTGTGTGTGTGTGTGTGTGTGTGTGTGTGTGTGTGTGTGTGTGTGTGTGTGTGTGTGTGTGTGTGTGTGTGTGTGTGTGTGTGTGTATCAGTGAATGAGCTCTACCACTGAGAACTGCTGTACGTATGAAAGAAATCGCACTGCTGGAATACATCGGCCTTATACTGCGACGGCAGGGAGCGGAGTCAAGGTGGAAGAGGAGAGGGTAGAAAAGAGGCAAATATACAGTGGAATGACAGAAGCCGAAAAGCAGGGGGCAACATCTCGAAGGGCATTGTGCGCCATCTCCAGCTGGAGCACTTGACATTTAAACTAGGGTCTGGAAATCCCAAAGGAAAGGCTCAACATATCTTCAGATTTGTGTAAGGGGGCTTGAATGAGAATATCAGCATGATTCAACATTAAGTGTACAGCCTCTGCAGGGCTGACATTTGCGTTTAAAGACATAAGTAATCCCTGAGATATTTCTCATCCCTACAATCAAGATATGCAGAGATATGAAAGGTGCTACATTCGATAATGGAGGAATAAAGGCCTACCAAATTTTCAGCACAAAAGCATTCACAACAAGATTTTTAATCAAAGAGCCAAATTGTCATTGTTTAATTCAGATATTAGGTTCTTTTTTTTCAGTTATTCTGATGGGAAAACAATTCATTTAGCTCTATAAACTTTGTAACATTAGGCTATTTCATATTAACAGAAAATGACCAATTGATAAAGACAATCACTGTTTAGTTACTCAGTGTATAAGTGATTTGAATGAATCGGTTGAGTGTATGATTCAATGATTAGCTTATAAAGAGAGTTGCTTGTGTTTTCCCTGAATGAATGAATGAATCAGTCAATGATTCACTCGTAAAGACGGTCACGTTTTGCCACCTCCTGAAGCAACAATGTTCTACTATTCACTGATACGTAAAGCATCAAGGAGATAGTATACTCAATGACAATTATGTCATCATTTGCTCATCTTTATTAAGGATGTCAATGGGAAGCAAAACTGATTGGTTACCAATATTCTACAAAATCTTCATACATAAATACATTGAGGTTTATTATTCAAGATAAGTATTATTCTGCAAACTAAATAAATAATATATAATTCCCTTATTAGTTTCCCCTCTTTAGCTTAATGTGTTTACTTCTATAAGTGTACAGCCCTATGACTGGATTTTTCTACAGAAAACATTCTGTATGTTTTTGGATGTGGTTAGATTTTAATTTATATTTTTGTGTTGGACTTGGTTCGATCAATCAAGAAACTACTTGTTTTGTATATACATTTTATATCTGACATTAAGATCTAGTTAATGTTTGTATAGATCCAATTAAGCGGTATCAATCACTACTTTGTGTGCATATTATAATTATGCCACGAGAAGCTACAACGAGCAGCTGCGCACCCCTTTACAATACATACACAATAGATAATAGCAGCCTGTGGGGTCTCAGCGGTGTTGTGAAGCAACTAAACACACAGACTTGAGGAAAGTCACAAATGAATGTAAATAATGGGTCAAATTACACCTTGCACCTCATACGTGTAATTTCCAGAACAAACTAATTTTCTCGGGTGTGAGAAACAAGGGTGACAATGTAAAGCGTAGGAGGACAGATGGATCCTTTGCATCTTGAAGAGGGCCTGATCTGAGAAAACTTTAATGAGACCACAGATGTGACTTTGTCTCACTGCTAGAAATCAAATTATTACAGAAATCTATGCACAATCATGGCCGGCGCCTTGCTGATGTAGAATTTTTTTTTTGTCAGCTTTTAAGAGGTGAGGCACTAGTTCCTGTCACCACTCGCTCAAAACTGCACTGCAACAAAAAGCCAATTAGCCAAGGAGCCTCGTAGAAAATGAAAAGGGAGTGTTTTTCATTCCTAATTATTGCTCTTATCAGCAAGGTAATTTAAGAAATGCCAAATGTCACCACAGGGCAGCTGGGGGGGAAAAAAGGTGATGCTGTGAGTTCTGGGTTACTAGAATAGAGAAAGCTTGATCCCTTATTACAAAAAAATACTTACAGTGCAGCCCTTCTACTTTATGCAACCACCAGTGATAATTACGCCTGCCAAATCTGTGGAACTTCTGAAAAATGTCAAACGTTCTCTTGGTAATTAGAGGGATTTGCGTCTTACCGCAAACTAGCAGCAAAACCCTTTTATTCCTTCAGACGTTCACACATGCTTGTGTTGGTGTGTGATTTCTCTATTGTTATGCGATTCGGATACTGAGCTCTTATTGTTGGCTTCGTCTTTGATTCTACTACTAAGTTTATTATGTTATCAAACACAGCAGTGCACCGACTGACAGGGGTGAAAAGTGGGTGCACACTGTGTCATTTGTTGTGTTTTGCGATTGTTGCTTGTCAGATTGTATGATACCATCTCAGTGTGATCTTGGTGAAAAGCAAAGACAGAATGTGTGACAGTTTTGTGTTTCAGATCGTACGATATATTCATGAAATAGTACCACACAAACCCAACTAGGCCTTTGTGCTTATGCTAGCAATGTTATGACTGAAATAACTAGGTGTAATTTGCACAGTATACATTTTTGCATTTAAAACATGAGATGCAGGGCAGTGGAATGGAAAATATATGTTTAGGTTAAGGTTTAGAGAGATGCTTTTTAAAAAGTTGAACTTTTAACTTAAGCAATGCATTTTTAGAACTATGTGCGCGACATTGAAAATGAAGCCTGAGCGTCAAAGGCGTCTGTCTTGCAAATGTGTACAAAAAAAATAATATTGCTTTAAGATGCTTTTGCCAGAAAGACTCGCTCCTTATATCACAAGTTTTTTTTTTTTCAACTGCAAATATAAATATGCACATTAAAAAAAATATACTAGCAAAAAAACATAAATTCAAGAATTCGTAAAAATAGTGGAAATTATAATCGGAAAAATAAACATTCAAACATAATTTGCATGTCAAACATTGATAGCCTAGGTATCTATACAGTTCAAAAGTTACAGTACTTCGTTATTCAGCCACTCTGGTAGAAAATGTATTTACATTTTTTAAAATTAAATCCAAAAGTTTCAGAACTCTTCCTCGACTGCACTGCAGTAAAAGACAAAATACATTACTTACACAAATATTTCACTATTAACAAGATGTGTCTCCATAGAAATAGGAATACGATGTGTTCTAAAATAGTTTGCATTAACATATGTAGGCAAGTACCCATACACTCTAATTAAATATTTTTTTGCAAGCAACATATAGCCTGATCCAGTCATTTATTTCATAATATAGTAGATATTTTACAAGTGACAGATTTTTTTCTGAAGAGCTCTAAAAAGCGTGAAATGGACTTTTTTCCTGTCTGCTGCCTTTGACGTCAAAGCTCATATCCTGGAAAGATAGTTGGTAAGGGCTTGGGACTTGGCATGTTATTCTGATAATATTGAATTCAATAATGTGTGACAAAAACATTTAAATAGCATTAATGGGAAACATATCTAACCAGTAAACACAAGTTGTACTAAAGTTTACACAATGTTGGAATAAATAAAAAGAAATAGGCCTAATGTGCCGGTACAGGTTTCTGCCAATAACCTCCATCTTGACAATGGCCTAGAGTCTGGAAACTGACTGACGGCTGGCTCTGTGGTTCTGCGGACAAATGTATCTCAAAGATGAGAGTGATTGTGTTTCCAGACATCTGCTGCTGACATCATAATTACAACTCCACCTGCTCATTCGCTCCCCCTTACTAGCTATTGATTGGCCTTCATAGTTGAGACACATGTATTCTGGTCTGTTCTCACCAAAACACAGACCCATAGTAATTAAAGCACTGAAAGTGCATTAAACCTTTTAACAAGACCAATACTATTATTTATAAAGCCTCACTTATACTTGAACAATACCAAAGTAGCTTTGTGAACACTAGCTTAGCCAGACAATAATAATAAATCATGATGCAATTATACATAGTTATAACTCTCTCCCTCAGCCAGTGTTTGGCCTTTCGCTTTCGAAGCCTGTCGAAGCATATAAATTCTGATGATAGGTTGTTCTTCCCTCTGTGGAGTGAAAGTGATTCAAAAACTTTTCCAGCCTCATTAGATTTGCAGCCCTCTGCAGGTACAGAAGGAAATGGCTACAGTACGCAAACAGCTGGAACTAAGTCATCCTCGTCTAACATTGTTCAAGGCATGAAGCCAAGCCTTTCACTACAACACTATAAAAAGTCCCCATTCGACTAAAGTAATATTTTAAAAGGCCACAGGAGATCACATTAGCCTTCAGCATTGTGTCACGAACCACCATTAAATCACGTGACATGGATGGTTAACTCCCCCAATTAAGCATTCTGGGTGAAAAATAACTCTTGAGCAATCTCAAATATGCATAGTGATGATGAATCTTAATTACAAAGGCGATAAGCTTTCCTAATATCAGCATTCACAGCACGCACAGTCAACCAGATAAAGTGAAGGGCCGTAACTCAAAATTTGGTTTTAAATCTTGCTGGACTAGAACAAATGATCTCAAGGTGACTTTGAGCCAGGTAAAACTGATGAAGTTGCATTCTGCATATCTCAAACTGCGTGGACACACTACCAAAATAGCACACACTAATTTAAAATGTTTGCCATTTTAATTAGATTGTGCTCTGAGATTGTGTTATCTGATGAACTTATGGGGGCGTCGTGATTCAGCGACATTTGAGCCGGAACAAAGTAGAAAAGCGTTACATAACGAACTTTGTTTCGCACAAGTTTAAACAGGTTATTGTGGTGATTCAATTCAGATAGCAGCTGAATGGCACCTGAAACTTGAAATAGCAACACTACAAAGCAACCCGCTCAGTGGAAAAGCTAGAAACTCTTTATGCTTTATTAAATAAGACAGTAGAAGATACATTTCTAAGAATTACAGTTTGCTTGGGGCATCTAGTATTTTAAATGTAGCAAAACATCTTGGCTTCTGTTGACTGCATGTCATAGTCACAAGCACTTTATGATATTAATATTGCAGTGCAAGGAATTCTGGGAAAAAAATGGGTTTATTAATTTATGGAATCATCTAAAATGACAACCCAGCAAGCAGCTGCATCCTCCACCGAAGCCAGAAGCCTAGGAATGAAAGGTGAAGGGGGTCAAGCTAGTCCAGATCTCCGTCCAGCTGTGTCCTCTAGCTGACGACAGGTATCCATGTCATTCTTCCTTCATTAACGTCCGCCACAAAAATATCTCTCCATTATATTTCCAATGCGAACTCAAAGAGATATTATTTATATCTGCTGTCCATGAAAGGGAAACAACATATGTGAGGGGAACTGGAGGGAGAAAAGAGTAAATGAGCTTTGAGGAAATTGGCAGAGAGGCTCAGCATGAGGCAGCCCCGATTCAAGGGAACCCAGATCGTACTGACAGCTATTCTCCCCACAAACAAGAGGCCCACCATGAGAAGCGGTCGCGAACAAGCCTCCCTTGTGAAACAATGAGGCCACAAATATATCACTGACTATATTAAACGCATCTCCACTGAAAACAATGAGGCAGAAAGAATCAGACTGGAAAGCCACAGCGCATACGACCTGCTTGCAAATTCTACATGGCAAAAGGTCAACTGTATAATGCAGCACGCTCCCACCTCCTCTGAATCGCCGCCATTGGCTGTCATCGAGGGATGGTGACTCCTCTCTGTCAAGCCAATGCACTTCAGAATGGACTTTGATGTCATTTCTTCATTCACAGAAGCTGACCCATAAAAAGCTTGGCTCTGGACTGTGGTCATGGACATTCTGATGAGGGGAGAGGTCTAGGTCCAACATGTCTAGGAAATGTGCCAGTCTTCTAGTAAAAATAGCACTGTACAGCCACACACAGGCATACGTATGGATTCAGTGGATCTAATTAATGTATATCACCCCAGTGCTTTTGAATATAGCCAGTGGTGGACAAAATATATTGGAGTTAAAACCCTGACAAAATGTATTTCTTTTAAATGTAATGTAAACGTATTTCCTTGAAATTTCTACTCAATTTTACTTTTAACTTACTAGTAATTACTTTAAAATATCAAAAGTACTTAAAAGGATAGCTGTATGTTATTTAAATTGCTATCTGATATACTTCATTCGAAGATTCTAAAGTCCCTGTCACACATATAGGATAGAGCTTATTTTACTGAAAAGAATCATGAAGTGAATAAATAAATAAATATATATATATACATACACATACATTTAACTTCATATTGCAATACTGCATTTGAACTTGAGTTGAAGTGAGGTATCAACTGCAAAATTAAGCTGAAATTTAAAAAGCATTATTCATTCATTTCTAAAAGGGGCACAACCCAGGTAAAAAGTCAGATATTGCATTTTTAATGTAGCAAAGTAAAAGTTTCCCAAAATGAAAATAGAGTAAAGAGTAAACTTCTGGAGAAAAACACCTTCCTCCATTGAATTTAGCATGTCTCAAAAGCAAGCAGCTGCTGAATACTGCAGCAGTACAGATGTATTCTAGCATGATGAAAACAAACACAGCTTTTCTTTTTTGACACTGCGGCTGTAGCAGCAGTTTGTAAATGCGTTTGTGAATGTTTATAGGTGTGTATGGACTGAGCAACTCTGTCACAACAGGTAGTGGTGAGAATGAATTGCAAAAACAGACAGCTCCACACCTCTGCACCTGATCCTTCCTGACAGACACAGGGCTCCAATCAGACCATGTTTCCAACACAGCTGTCACCCTGGAAGCCTTTCACTTCTCCGAGGTCAGAAAAATGCTTCAGTATGACTGTATATTCTGCAACAAAGCTTTGTTTGTTTTGTAGTAGATCAATTTACTGAAATGGATTCAATCTTTGCTGAGAGACAGCGAAGCTGCTTTAATACGATGTTTAATAGCCTCTGTTGAAGAAAATTAGTTCTTGTGGGTTAAAATAAAATCATTGTATAAATCACTGTGCATTTGAGCGCAGTGCACTTGTGTAGTACTTCACGCACTGAAAGCCCTTTACAAGTAATGAGGTCGCGACTCAGCCATCACTCATGTAGCCTACCACTGTGTGACAATACTCTAACCGTCATCTAGTATGTGGACAGAGCCTTTTGTTATTCTCTTCCTTGATGCTCAATTACAAGCTATGGCTGAAAGGGTGGTAAACGGGACCATATCACACTGATGAAATAGTTAGTGCCCCCTGCTGGCTTTCACCAACCTACCACTGATGTGACTTACAAGGCTGGCATGAATGCTGATGGTTTGAAGATGAAACAGTAGTATAGATATGTAATATTCATTGCATTTCCAAACTCATATTGGTTGTTACAGCAAAATGCAGCATGTTGTAAATAATGCCTAGGCTGGTTAAAAAACAGTTAATATTTAACACCATCTGACAATCCCATGCGTAATTCACTAATGAATTACATGGGAATTCTGTACTTGAAGCAGCCTTAATGGTGTATCCCAAAATGTTGTTATCTGCAATTTGACCTTTAGGGATTGCATGTTATTTCCCTAGACACATAATAATTAAAATGCAAAATGAGGTTGGGTATACATGCTGTTTTTATACTGTGCACACCACTAAGTAAAAACTTGGCAAGCCAATAGAATGGCCGGTAATTTTACAACTCTGCTGAATATTACGGAGACATTAGAAGTATGTGTGAAATATCTATAGTTTTTTCTCTAGAAATCCATGTAATGACATGTTTGTGGATAATCCCCTTCATATGTATATGTGTGTGTATATACATTTACAGTAAATTACTTTAGAGACAAAATATTGGCTAAAATATTCTCCATCAATGAAGTTACAAACAAAGTGTGAAGGAACGATTCAATGGGTCACTCATTATACACTCACTTGTCACCACCTACTGGTTTATCAACTTAACCAGAAGAAAGTAAGCATTTTTAAAATTATATTAGAATTTGTAATACAAAAATAATGCAAAAATGTTTCATATCGCTAACAAATATTTATGGTTGGTAAATGAACAACGTTAGCAGATTTGACATTGTTAATTATTTTCAATAAAAATAATGTGAAATACAGTTTCATAGCCGTAAGTTTACTCAGCAGTAGCAAATGTGAAAATATGCCAATTATTATTTTCAACAATAATAATTTAAAATGCATTTTCTTGCCAATAATAAATACTTATAGTTGTAAAATTCACTCACCATTTTATTGGCAAGGTTTGGTAAAATGTTCATTTTTGGACCCTGCTTCCACTGTATATTTTATTTATTTATTTATTTTTTAATAGGCCTAACCACAAAGCCTGACATCAAAGCTTCTTATATGACCCTCAAAAGACCCCCACGAGGAACAACTTGTATTCCAACTACCTCTTCTCTCGTCCACTAATTTAAAACATCATCCCTTCTGAAAAGCCATCCATCTGTCAGTGTTTTTGCGTGTTTTGTACTACAAGCTGTTTAACACTTCAGATGTAGTCAAGTACAAGTCAAGAGACCAAAGTAGGTGTGAGTATTTGTGCATGCCTAATGCAATGTTGATCATCAGGGGCTGTTAAGGAAAAAAAAAACAGAAGATAAATCCAGGGAAAACTATAGGTGATCCACTGAGCATTCACGTAAAGCTTTGTTACTGTGAGAAGACCACTCCAACTCCCGATCGATTCTCCTCATGGCGGGAGAAAAGGTGATGCATATCCAAGTAGCAACAGTATGGTCTGCAGAAGCAGCACAGATCTTCAATCTGATATAACATATTCCCCTCCGAGGTATTTACATCCCTTTATGTCCTATTCATGTGTCCACCAATAAACAGAAACCATCTAATTGGATCCATTTTATTGAGGCTGTTCAATTTCCCACGAGACATAATTCCAACCTGAGGGCAGTGTGCCATTTGTCACTTGACAGGAAACACTACAGAACATGTTACACGACAAGCCTCGCGCACACAAACGGCTGCTAGAAATCGTCTTGTAAGCGGTGCATATTCATTCAAATAACCCTAAACATGCTTTTTGTAGAAGAGGAGTTCCTAAAATCTATTTGACTGCAGACATCTGGGGACTTTAATGACCCTGCTCTGCACCTGGCTCTTCAGCAGCCATGCTTTGCTCATGGAGATTAAAAGCCTCTTTCAAGCGTGCCAGAGAAGAGGCAGTGTTACACAGCGGCAAACTGTAACATGCTGGATTTTACACTTGTAAGATAGGGCACTGATCCCAAGTATGATGCCTCATCCAGCTATTAATCCATCCCCTCAGGACTTGTCCTCAGTGGGTCCGTATGTTCACCACTGAGTAGACATATTCTGCTTTTAGCTGGTGATCTGTGGTCAGTTTATAGAGACTAATTTGAAACAAGTGAGATTAAAGAGGCTTTTGATGACGCCAGGAAAACTAGGTTTGTGATAGGGCAGGTTTACCACAACAATATATTAGGTTTTTCCATAAATTTTGATTTATTAAGCAGCCTTTCAGAATAAACAATCTGAAAGAACCCTGCTGTTTTGTGAAATTAGATATGGCATAACTTATGGAAATAAACAAGACTTTGAAACTAGACTTTGCTGCTCTATTAATGAGGAAAGATGCTTTCATTATTTGACAGTCAGTCCATTTATTTTCACTTCTTGTTGTTTAAGCAGGAAACAGAAAAGTTTAAGCTGTCGTTAGTAGATCCTAAAACACAAAAATTGTCTATACAGGATTTTAATTTTATAATTAATCTCCTATAGAAGTGGCCAATATATCATCCTTTTTCATCCTCTAGATCTTTATTGCTCCATATTTCAAACTACTTCATTTGAATAATGCATAAATGTACTAAAACACAAATACTGGACTGTTTAACTTCAAATCCTGTAGCTGATCTTTTTATATCACTATCACAAAAAAAAAAAAAAAAAACAATAAATAAAATTATTTTCTTCCATGAATTCTGAAATGATCCCAATGTTCTCCCATTCCAGTTACGCCCTGCTGGTTTTCCTTATATCAGAAAATGTGCCTTTGCTGCAAGAAATGAGATGAAGCACGTTTATAAAAATCTACCACCTGGACTCCTGCAGAGCAACTGGCTTCCAGAACAGTGAATTTTTAATTCAGCGCCTGTAGAAATAATGTTCATAATTAAGTTTTGTCCTAAGGCCTGCTGATCCTAAACCGTGAAGCATTTATCTACTGACCACATCCCTGCTAGGTAGAAAAATGCTTAAACCAGCCTAAAATGGTCTCCCAGGCTGGTTTGCTGGTTTAAAATGGAGTTAGGCACGTCAACCACTTAAAAACTATCTAGGAGATCAGCAAGACCATGTGAAGCCACCTAAGACCAGCCAACCACTGGTTTAAGAGTTTTTGTCTCTCTTATCTTTGAATTAAAGTCTAATATATGTTCATACCAAGAGTTTATGTATTTATTGAAATACACTAAACTACTGCACGTCAGAATGACTCACTGAATAGCGCGCGCTCTCTCTATCTAGCACTAAGTCAGGGATGTGAGGTCTAGATCGCATTAATTATCCTCGGGATCTCGTCACACTGCCACCACGCGACGGGTTATCAGCCAACAAGACTGCATCTCGCACACTTTACGGACACCGGTACTGCTGTTTATCCATATCTCTCCAGTCCAACTAGGAAACACATCAAGCCCTTTTCAGTATTCATTCCGCGCAACGACAAACTCGACACGCTAAGCGTCTAATCAAGATTACAGAAAAAAACAAATCAGGCTGCTAATATCTTATCTGTTTATAAAATAACGAGTTACAATGAATTAGACTAGATTTGAGCTGGCGGTACTATTCTTATAAACCGTTTAGCACCAGATGAATCAGCTCTGATGCAAATTAAAATGCTAGGCAGGTGGTAATGACCGAGATACATCAGGCAGAAGTGCTGCCCAGGGGTTTGCCTCCACCCCACTAAATTCAATCAAACTACAAAGGTTTTTTGAAACCAGAAACCTAACAATTAGCACGTTTCTAAAACTTCATATTCCATATCGCACTAAGAATCACAGAGATGAAAGCTCACACCAAGCCTCCTCCAAATAAATCCACTGAAAACGCCGAGGCTGTTTCAAACCTATATGCTGTATATATGGAGACGGCGTGCAACAGTTAAAACCTCCAAATCAAGGCTAATCAATAGGCGTCCAGACGTGTCAATTCCATCGCGAGATGCTGGGTGAGATGGTACCCTGACAAGTGTAAGGTCGAAATCTTTCGTGCCACACGTTATCCAGCATGTTCTTGACTACTTATAGACTAACACATGTGTTAATGGTGCATTTTGTTGGCTGTATATCAACTATACCATAAGGAATCGTGATTCGCTTTCCATCTCCAACCTATATCGAGCTGCGTTACCCGAAAATAAGCACTCAAAATACGCGTTCATTTGAGATTCAGTAATTAGCCGTTCCCTAATAGTGGTTATTTGAAACCACCCTGCGTGCTGTTCATATGTAAAACAGCTCGGATAAAATCTCTCAACGCCCTTATATTACTTTGTGATCCATCACTTAATGACCACAAGCAACTCACGTATCCGCTCAAGCATACTGCAAGAATATTTATTGAGTCCTCGCTCAATGCCTGCATTGAGTAAATGCGCTTCTATTCTCAAGCATTTGCTGCACGGTTGGCTCTCCTCTCCCTACATCCACTCCAAGCTCGTTCCCATCCATATACACTGATGCAAAACCTCCGAATAACTCCTCGAGACTGACGACTTACCTCGCACGCATGTGACCATCATAAAAAATATCAGATTCCAAAATGTAACTCCAGTTTTAATCCCCATTTTCTTTGCTTGGGAGTCCACCGGACCACATCTAATACATCCTCTCTTGAAAACGGACAGGAATCCCGTTGATCTGACGCTGTGCCCCTCTGTGTCATCTATGTTCATATTCACATGAAGGTAGTTGTTCTTTCCCTCAGCCAGAAGCGGAGCGGATCACGGTGTGGCTCGAAGTGAACGGTGATGCTGGGATCCCACAGCAACCTTGACGAGGACTCAACCATCTCGCCAAAAGGGGCCAAACTCTCTGCGCTGTGATCTCCTGTGACTCCTTTTCATTGCCATTCAGTGGATTAACTGTGTGATCTCACTGTTTCATCATTGCTAAAATTAAAGATTTAATGCATTTATCAGTAAATGACTGAATGAAGCACCGCTGTTGAGGGGGGAAACAAAAAACGGTCTGAGCTGGTTTACTGGTCCGCTGATCTGGGCAAGCTGGTCTACTAGATGATTTTATCCAGCGGTGTTTTTGACCAACTAAATTAGATGTAAACTAGCACCGTTAGACTTGGAGACTAGGTTAAACCAGCTAAGACCAGCAAACCACGTCAGGCTGGTGTTTGTCCCCAGCAGGTATTAAAAAATAAATTACCTAAAACAAGCAAACAAAAAAATTATATATACAGTCATTCTGAAATGGAGCATACATGTACAAATTTGCATAGCTTATTATTGATTATTTGGGTTTTTAATGCAACATTTGTTGAATATATTAATTTGTTTTCATAAAGGCACAAACAATCCATTGACCACGCACATATAAACACGTAACAGTAGACTTAATATGTTGGAAACACACTCATCATTTCAAAATTATTCTAATTCAGTCCAACATGCTGCAGAGGTATTAGGCTAACGATTTAATTTGATTGAATTTTAGAGTCCTCGTGTAAATAACTATTTAGTTGAGAGTCTTGAGGCCAATAATCTTACTTAGCCTACCAGTTTAGTATTAATATTATAATTATTTCCTACGAAAGACATCTTTGTAAGAAGTTTGTCGGTGAATGTGAGATCTAACACTGGCTGATTGCGCTGTAGAAGGACACTCCTGCCATCTACAGGCTAAACACCCAGTCAAATTTCATCCTCAGAAGTACGCAGACACCCGGCATTCCCTCTGTCCACCAACCTCATCACGTGCCTGAAAAACAACACACACCGTCTCTCACACGCACACTTTGGACTTTGGAAAACAAAGAAGTTTCAAGGGATTTCATTTACTCATAACTAGTACTTGTTTTTTTACCACTTTTTAATCATTAACAACTAGTCCCATTCTCAACATTCTCAAAAAATCTCAAGTCATTCTCAACAATTTGGAACCTAAGACCAATATTTAGCACATAATGTCAAAAAATTATGAAGAAAGATAGAAATTACCATATTTTTCCATACACAACCATAAAACTGTCCAAGGTGCTGAAATCTCTGATGCAGCACATTTGAATAGATGGATAGATAGACCGACACTGTTGCAATGCTTATTTATCGATATGTTTAGCTATATAAGTTTTAGATATATTTATTCGTTTAATATTTATTGATTTAATATATGCTGATACTTTTTTCTTTTTTTTCATATTTCTATGGTGTTCTAAGTTATCCTAAATGCTCTTTTTAATTAAAGAAGAGAGCCTGAGCATTATGAATAGCTGAAATGTCGAGTTAAGGAAATATTCAACAAAGTCATTCATCCGATTTTTTAGCCACTACATGCTCTCAAGCACTAATTAGATAGTGGAATTCCATCCTCATTAGTCCTGCAGATCCACACCCCTCTGAACAAAGGAAAGGGCGATAAATCATATAGTCATAGGCATAAGCATATAACCTTTACTCATCGCAGTCTCTCAATGACAGGATCAGGAGAGAGAGGAAGATGGTGGAAAATCCACCAGAGAATGAATCATGACTGCACCTCATCAAATCCACATTTCTCCTCTGCTTTGAGTACAAGAGACTAACCTTTTTCTCCCTCCTTCCTCCAACACAGCAAATTAAAATCCAGTTAAAGTCCCTTAAATACCAGATTGGCTCAATGCGAATGGACATTTGGGGAATGATATCTCTGAACTCTGAAGGCATTCAATTAAAACTCATAAACAGTTTTAATGTGCGTTGTTTGCCAGTCTTTAGATACCAGTATGTTTGATCAGTAAATAAGAGTGGTATATATTAGCCTTGGCGATATTAGAAGCACTGTATGATTAGTTACATGTCATTTAGCCAAAAAGTTTAATCCAAAGTCACTTAGCGTATACTAATTGCTCTCCCTAGAGCACTAGATCAAGGACAATTGAGACTCAGAGCAACTCTCTTGGATCAAACTTACAAACTTTGCTTGACAAACCTTCATCTTCAGGTTGTAGGATATATCTGAATCTTTAAAAGTAAAAGGGCCTTTTAAAAATAACAAATTCTGGTTGAAATAAAATAGCTTGATGTACTATATAAACATATGCAAGTTTCAAAACTGAAAACATTCTCTCCAGTCCAAAAAGACCATCTGTTGAAATGAAGCTGGAAGACTCAATCCAAAATAATTGGATTTCTGTTTTCAGACAGATGAATACATAACATATGACAATGACACCTATTCAGTGTCCAGCAGCTTGGGCTAGTCTGGTGCAAAGAAGTACAACAGATTCTATAATTACAAAACACCCAGAATAAGATGTTATTACTCCAGTTAACTAGAAGTTGGCCAAACGCTGTGTTGTTTCTGGCTGAGAGTGGATGTTTATTTTTAACAAGTACTCTGATAATTTCAGTCCAGCCTTTAACAGTTTGTGCAGCTCATTTCAGCACATATTGTTTTGTGAACCTGCAAAGAGGCTGTTAGTGAAGAATAGGGCTGCACCAACTATATTGGACCTGACAAAAAATAAACAAATAAATAAAAAAACAACAAAACATAAGCACTGTTTCTATTTTACATGCAAAGAGGTGAGCCAATCATAGCAGAGGGTGTTTACACAGAAGTCTTAAAGGTAAAGTACCAAAAACTTCCTGTTTAAAGCATAGGGTGGAATATGGTGACTTTGACTACATAAATTAATAAATAAAATAGGGACTAATGGGGACTGCCACTACACTAAAAAGGCAAAATGTAGCAAATATGCCAACACTGAAACTGAGAATTTTAATGGATTTAATATAAAAAATTCACAAGACATAAGTTCAGTCATAACTCATAAAATGCATACTTACCCAAGTTTTTCCTTTTGCATGGTTATCAAAAGACACAGATAAGAAATAAAAGTAGAAGATCAGTCAATGCCAGTCTTCAAAGTATGACCCTTACTTTTTTCCCTGTGTATTGCTTGCTCTCAAATCATCACACCAGAGCAAAACAAGTTCCAAGGGCAGTGAGCAATGAGATACAGAAACATCTGCTTAAAAAGGCTCATGGTCATTTGAGGAGATGCAATGCATCAATCCAGCCCTGAGGCTGAAGATGGGTTATTCTTATGACTAGAAAAGTGACCTCATTTGCACACTTCATTAAGTCACGAGCATAGCTCGCCTTCCAGGTGTTAGAGAGTTTCTCAGCTTGTTATTTATTGTATGTCGTCACTCCCTGTGGCCCCCCACCCAGCTCTTTGGATTTACTGCTGGGTGAGAGCAATGAGCGCACCCGTCTGAAGCACTGTTGAGCTTCAGGCTCTTATCCATCATATCTGGGGGACACGTGCATGATGGAGAGCATCAGCTCTGTCACACCTGCCATTCAGATTCATTAGCAGTAGATGAAGACTGAACATGGCAACCTTTCAAAGTACAAAGTACATTCACAGTCATTTTTTGCAGTTATCCCAGTATTTAAATAAAATCACAAATGTGACTCAGATTAGACCTACTGTAATTTGCAGCCCCTGGTCACTTTTTTTTATTTTTTATTTTTTATTTATTTATAAATGTCAAATAGATGTCACATATATTATTGATTTCAAATAAAATATATAAATGCAATGCTTTCCTAAAAATTATTTTACATTAGTTTTTTTTTTTTTTCATTGTTGCTTACTATTTCATTTAATTGTCATTTTTTTATTAGTAGATTTTATTTCAATGTACATACTAAATGATCAAGTAAATCTAGTAAAGGCAAATCTAGTCAAATGAAGAAATAATTTTTGTAAATCACACAATGTGCGGTTACTGCGACATTAAAGAAGACATGAGGTTTGGATAATGGAAATTTCAAAGTATTATTTCATAATATAGTTCATAGCTAATTTCATAGTAAAATTTGGAATATTTGTTTATTTGTTTGACTAATTTAATTATAAGAGTACTGTAAGAGTTTAAGACGATTTAAGATATTTTTACTTCAATAGTGTTGAATTTTTATTCAAAGGTTGTTAGTACATTTCACAAATAAGTAAGTAACACGTTTAATTAAACATGAAATTTTGAAGTAAAAAGATGGAAATGTTCTTGTAAAGCATATTCCGATCATTTTTACAACTTCTAAAATATTTTTATGCATGTTTAAAAATGAATGTGTATAAAAATGAAAAGAAGAAAGGAAGGAAAGAAAAAGAAAGAAAGAAAGAAAGAAAAGAGAATTATGGTTTCATTACTGGCCATTAGTAAGCATGTGGTCACTCACTGGGAAAAATCAGATTTTAACTTTACCATTAGGTTGTCCATCAAGACTCTGTGTGTAATGGCTTGAACTGCAAGCACAATATTTTAGATTGAATCATAAAGCCTGCATGCAAGGAATATGAATTAAGTTATTGATTCACCATAAATGAAATGACATTCTTCTAGTGTGTTGTCCTAATGTTCACTATCATAAAACAATGCACAGAAAGAGAAGACGTGAGATAAAAGGAAAGAGCATGAGGACAAAAGAGGGTGTCATTCATCATGCCCAACACTAAATGCTTGGGTATTCCATGTTTAGAAACTCACAGATTTGTAGGCTGGTAGCAGTAGTTGACAATGATGTGTGGCACTGTAAGATCTGCTGAGGCAGAGCACTGTTTCTAGATCGTCTCCCCCTCCGCTCCATAGAAAAGGGCTCTAAGAAGAAGTAATGATGGCAGTCTGGGGTGAGTTCACTGCCTGACTAATGTCTTGTTGAATGCCTAAAAGTGTCAGGGCTTTAACATCACACCCATCAATTCTTCCTCACCCTCCTGTGGCAAAAGCCATAGATCCGCTGCTGTTAGGAGAGACAACGGCATCAAAAGCCAGACGTGACAGACAGGAGAAGAGGAAAGAATTGTCCGACTTTGACAGAATAAAATAGAAATTGACCCACCCTGAGCCCTGACTTAAAATACTGCTTACCAAACCTTCCCTTTGGCAACTGTTGCCATGCATAATATTATCAGACAAGCTTTTCCTACTTTCTAATAATGTAAGTGAGTGGAGATCCTGTGTGTTTGATTACTAATCTGTATATTGAGAACAGTCCTATTCTCAATATATAGTATAGATAGACAGACAGACAGACAGATTGATTGATTGATAGATTTGCATATACAATTTTATTATGTTTATTAAATATAGAATGTTTAATTGGCTGTCATTAAACAGCATTTTTTGCAGTATACAATATTTAAAACTTTTAAATATTTTTAAGGGTTTTTTTTTTTACTATTATGTTTAATTGATTAATTATTTTTTTCAATGTATGTATTAAAAGTAATTTAATATTGCATAAATACTTGATTGTAGTTAAACAGCATTTTTGCATATCTTCTTGCATATTACAACTCAAAATGCCTCTGTAATAAAGCAAAAAAAAAAAAAAGTTGATGCTGTCCACTTTGCATCGCCAGCCAGAAGTTATTATATGTTCCCAATCCATAATTAATTTGAATATGTCAATTAAAGAAAATTGCCCCTTAATTACCCATGTGCTGGTGAGAAAACCAGTGCCTCAGCAATCAGAAAGAAACCTAAATATACCCCAGACCCTTTGGGCTTGTCAAAGTGATGGAATAATTATATCTGGAGAGGAAGGAAAGGCTATCTCCAGCAGAGTCTACAGTAGCTCTCGCAACACACATCGAGCTTGTGGGTGAGAAAAGTTTCACTTCAGAAATGAGGGCCAGCATTCAAGGAAATTGCTCTCTGATCAGAAGGTACATTCTGATTCAGCCGCTTCTGCATCTGGGCCCCGCTTTTAAATAAAACAAACGGAGTGTTCAGTATTTCACATTACAGCCACCAGACGAGAAATCATTTTTCATCAAAGAGTTTGTTTTATCTTTTATCCTCCGAGCCCATTTTTTCTTTATTTATAAAGCTTGGCTGATACGACAAGTCTCACTGCTCCTGAGACCTTGACTGACCCTGCGTGAGAAAGGAAATTTAGAAGCATATCGGCATCTGAGAATACGACAGTATGCGCAACTCGGTAGACGAGGTCGTCACAGCCCCACAGTAAACAAAAGCACACCGCAAAGTTAAATGAGCACACGAATGCAGTCCCTGATATCGCAAACAAAGCCACCACTGTTGTATTAATCTTTGATGAATGTCAAGTAATGCGACGCTGCTGAATTTCTCCCAGAAAACGCATTTCGGTGAGCCTTGAACCGTTTATTCCTTGTCAGTGTCGTCTGCAGAGACGGGAAGCTTTTGATGAATGACTGAAGTCCCTTTGCTAATGGTGGAACTGGGCCGTACAAGATCCACATCCTATTGTGTGTCTAACAGTCAGAGTCACTGTTTCATTGCACAGAGAGGAATTATGGAGGCTTTGCAAACCGGTTTAGGGATGTTTTGGTCTCTAAGAAGCTTTTCATTTGGACCAACCGTGTCTTTCTTCAACTAGCCATTGACCTATTGATGTGACTAAACAGTGTTTCTGCTAAAGGATTCAAATGTCATATGGAATCAATCATAATTACACAGTGACTTTCACCATGTGTTTATTCAGAGCCTATGCTTTGATTCTACAAGAATGGGTTATAAAAACCGATATTAAAAAGATTCATCAAAGTCAATGGACTGCATTACAGCAGACAGAGTTAATGCCAAGTATTCTCTAACAGAGTGTGAAGCACAGCCCAAACATTAAATGTAACAGTTTACTGGGGTTAAGCGATATTACCACGTTAACCTATGGTGCAGCGTTCTGCTGGGATTTCATCATTTTAACATTTCCATTTGCTTTTTCGCACACACCTCGCATTTTGCATGTATCAGGGAAGCGTTTTAACCTGAATGATGCACAACACCCAGTGTATCACAATCAGCATGTTTACATGCACAGTTATAATTGAGCTAAAGTGTGTGTTTTTCATAGCCAAGGTATAGTCTCCATTTTCTGTCCAAATATACGTAGACATACTCCAACTAAAATCATGCATGTAAATATACTATTTGAAGAAAATGAAATACCTTCTTTAAAAAAAAAACAAAAAAAACATATTGCACAATATCATTCATTTTTGGGGGGGTCAATACACTTTTCTCCAAGTATTGAATACTTTAATTGAACAACAATGCATTAATATGATCAAAAGTGACAGTTAACTACATAAAATATCCATTTCAAATAAATTATGTTATTTTGAACTAATAACCATAGAATATCACGCCTCCCATAAAAAAAAATAAAAAAAATATTAAGCAGCACAACTGTTTTCAACACTGATAATAAGAAATGTTTCCTGAACACCTAATCAGCACATTAAAATGATTTCTGAAGGATCATGTGACACTAAACAAAGTAATGGCTACTGAAAATTCAGCTTTGTCATCACAGGAATACATTACAATTTTAAATATATTAAAATAGAAAACAGTTATTTTAAAATGTAATAATATTTCACAATATTACTTTTTTTATTTTATTAAACTACAGCCTTGGTGAGCATAACAGACGTAATTCAAAAGCATATTAAAAAAATCATACGACAACTTTTAAACAATAGTACTACATACATGCACTCTGGCAGATGAAGTATGGGTACTGTCTGTATGTGTCAACACTGAAATTTCTCTGAGAGGCCTTAGAGCCTTGGAAGAGTCATTGTTTATATGCTTTAGGTTCCTATTGTTACTAGTAAAATTGGTCCCAGCAGATCACGTTCTACATTCTTGTGCACCCACAGTTCCTTGCTGCCTTTTTATTTGTTTGCTATTATTCCAGTTTTCGACCATTGTTACCAAGGAGACTTGGCTATTGTTCAGCGTGTTTAAAAAAGCCATGGTTGTTAGATAAGAAAATATTCACCCATTTACTTACCCTGATGTCATCTCAAACATCTATGATTTTCTATACGATGAAAGTGAATGAGGAGCTATCAAACTCCAAAAATGAAAATAAAACACCTTAAAAGTAGTATAAAAGTAATCCATATGACTTGCACAACATTTTCCCTAAAGGGTGTGCTCTTTTCCAAAATCATCTGTGTAAGAAACAGACCAAAGCTGTTACAACTTGCATTTTTGTCTGTTCCTCACACAGAGCTTTTGCATGATTCGGAATATAGTGCAGAAGTAATATGGACTACTTTTTATATTACATCCTTCTTCTAGCATTATATGGTCTCACATAGATGGATTGTTTTTCAAAAAATCTTTAGATAGTGTTTATCTGAAGTAAAAAGTCATATACATCTGAGACATTATAAGAATGAATAAATGATCAGATAATTTAGATTTTTGGAAAGAGTATCCCTTCAAAACATCCTTTTCTGCCAAGCAAAGTTATCACATACCGTTTCCAAGTTGTCTGTTTTTCCTGCCAGGATTAAGAGATTTAGAGGAAAAAAACTGATTAGTTGTAGAAAAACAAAAAACACATTAATGATCAATATCTTTAGCATAATTTTCACTCATGCACTTCGTATTATATTAAAGAAACTAACCTCATATGTATGTATTGCTTTGGAATCACCTTTCATATCTCCTCAAATGCATATTAATCCAGCAGGCATGGGTCTGTAATATGATGATGCAGGTAAAAACAACTTAGTTAATTCATGAACAATAGCAGATAAAACCTAACTGACCATGAATATATCTAAAAGACTGTAAGTACTTACTTTTGTGATCTGATAACATCTCCAAACTGTTGTGCAAAGTTGTCACAAAAATCTCTTTCCTAAAAAAAAGACAAGGATAGCAATTATTAACAGGATTGAACAGGAAAACAAAAGCACAGATAAATAAATAAAACAAAAGAAATGACACATATATATATATATATATATATATATATATATATATATATATATATATATATATATATATATATATATATTCCATTAAAGAATACTCCATAAGTTAGAGTCTTTTGAAGCTACAACAGTTATTTAGTTTAGGACAGTTATCTTTTGTTTGATTAACATTAATATCATACCACAGCAGGTTTATTTAGGCTGCTGTCACTTTAAGAAGAAAGAATCTAATATACTGATCCACATCTGTTTTTCTCCTACCTGTTCACATTCATTTTAGACATAACCGACTATGTTTATGTCAATACTAAGAAAGATTGGTATTTTACATATCTGTCTGTTTATTTAATTTCATTCAAATGCCGCGAAACAGAACACATTTCTAAACTTGAATGCTGACAGTCATCAGCGCGCGCACACAGAGATCCGTCTCGCGAGTGTCGAGCTCAGTTTTCTTTCCGCGCACTTTTAAAGTATCAATCAAGCACGTCCCGTTCTTTAATCACCATTCATCCGTGCTTCATCACTCTAAAGTGTCAGTAATTCAAACACTGAACACTGCGCGGATATATTTACCAAGCGCGGCATAACAAAATGTATATTGACACTTTATATTCGACAAAACACGTGCATTAATCCATTAACTTTGACTTTAATATAATAAAGTTCCTTAAAATTAAACTCAAACTTAAATGTATAAATACTCACCAGTTTTATTGTTTATCTGCCACAAAACAAGATGGCCGTTGATCAGAGAATTCTCAATCCAAACCCTGATGACGTCAGTGGTCACATGGCTTGCACAGCACTCAAACAAATCATGTAACCTTAACTAGGGACATTTGAGTAACTAGGACTTTTAGCACAAATAGTAAGATTTAATAGATCTACATCAGTAAGGTAAACAAACAATAGCACTTTAAGTAAAGTCAACACAATGAATTGAGTTAGCAGGTTTGTTAGATTTTACAGTGCAGTATGATAAAAGAGCAACAAACATATTATTCAGTTTTTTTTTCTTTTTGTGTTTTATAGAAGAAAGCAGGTTCCTCTTTCCAGCTTGAGATGGTGGGATATTCTCCAGCATCCCTGAGACCACAGGACACGTAGTTTAGAAATTCCAAGAATGGATGAAGAACAAAATAAGTCCTACTGGTTTGGAATGACATGAGGTGAGAAAATTATGATTTTTTTGGGGTGAAGTATTCTTTTAAAGGTTAAGAGATGATAACACCTCAGACAAAACTCATACCGCAGAGTTTATTGAGGCAGTTCACAAGCATGAGCGACCACAGTTTATGTAGATTCATCTGCGTGACATCAGACACGCTGGCCAAGCCTCGCAAGCTGTTAAACAACTTGGCTTTGTCCTTTCATTCTCAGCCACGAGGGTGTAACAGCCAGAACTGGACGGAGAGCCAGAAAGAGTGTTTGAATATTCATTAAACTGGTCATTAGAGAGCTGGCTTGGCTTCTAACGAACCAATCAGACCTAATGAATTTGATGTGCAAAGCCTCAGTCTTCAAGAAGGCCCCACACCGTGAGGGAGGAGACTCCAAGCAGAGGAGATTATATGAGGCGGAATGAGAGCAATTGAGAGTGAAAGGAGAATGAGTTAAATTGCAGCAGACTATGTTGTCTTTTGAGTATAAATGAAAAGATTCACATGCTCACCGCCTGAATCACGCAACAAACAAATTGTAGAATAATGAATGGGAACATTAAACAGTTTAAAATTGGTGGTTTTGAACAGCATGTGAATTCAAAACAAGTGTGGATATATAAGCTATATATAGATTTGTTCGGCTTGCAATCGGGCCAATTTAATGCTGCCACTATAGAGATCCTAACTGCAATTGTGGTATATAATTATCAGTGTGAAAAACATGCCTGTGGTGACAAACTCGGCAAAATGAGTTTACGTTGCTTCTTGCACATCCAGCGACACTTTCAAAGTGAAATGTCCAGTGAGTGGTGCTAAAAGAGCATTCAGTTTTATCTGAAACAGGTGAGCGTGAATCTGGCAACGTTTTATTATGTTGATTGTTGTACCTATTGCAGCAATTCTGAAATGAAATGAAGGAACAATGCTAAAATATTAATGATACACTATCCTACACTAAACCCTACCCTAAGCCCAATCGATAATGTTAACAAAAGCAAACGTGAGATAAAAATGTCCAAAATTATGGTCCAACATGTTACCCAATGAAAGTTTCCCTTATAGGCGAATCAATCTTACAGGAATACTTTTGTATATCAAAGTAACGGTTCTCCATTATTTCCCATTTGAACATACCTAAAAAAAAATAGATGAGTCTGTGATGAAGTCATTTGTGAACTCATTAATGGTTCTCAGTTTACTGACTCAGCGAGTCTGAATCAAACCACTAAATAATGACAAAGTTTAAGTTTTTTTTTTTTGGACTATTTGTGTAATTTATGTTGTGGAACAAATGTTCACCACAGATCATAAATCTAAAAGCATTATTGGAAATTCTTGAGGGAAACCACTGGTCAATTAAACGTCTGGGTTGGCAAATGGACTTCCTGCCTGTACAGTTCTAATTACTAGCAAAAAGCACAATTAAATCTGAAGAGGATGAGATTGACTAAAAGGAACGGAAGGATAAAAACAGAAAGCAAGACAACAAGGCTCTCAAGTCTTCATATTAGCTCCTGCTCACTCTTGTTTGGTATATTTCTGGACATGCCAATCTTAGTGGACAAGGACACTGTTAAAATTGACCAGTGATGCAACACTGGTACTCCACTCGATACTGGTAACGTATGTTGCCAAAAGGGGAGAGGGAATAGCAGGGGAAGGTGAGGAAAGACAGATCTGGAGCTTTCAGTCAATAGGCATATCATTGATTGAGTCTCTCTCTCTCTCTCTCTCCTCTCTCACACATTCACACAGAAGAACACATGGTGTCTACCACATCAGATGAATCCCTTTTCTCACTCCTCTGTCTCTGGGTTGACCTTATTTACACTTTATGAGAAGCTCAGACGGACAACAAAGGAAACCTATTCCAAGCTTTGAAGTACATCTGATTCATATCGATGCCCATAGTGGTAAAGGTTGATCTAGGCCTTACAAAAACATGACACTCAAGAAATAACACATCTCTCCTCTCACATTTGGCAAGGACGTAGGTGAGGTTTGAAAGGTAGAAGTAGATTTCCTATTGTCACATTTTGTCATTTAAAAAGGCTGGGGGGAAAAAAACATATAAAACTTAAATACGAAATGGTGCAACGGCAATGAATTAAAATAGGCTTAAGTACAAAAATGTCTAAATATAAAATAAAAGGTAAATAGAAATATTAAAGACAAAAGCACAAAATTGTTACAACTTAAAATTTTAAAAAGAAAATTAAAATGTAAATACGTAAAAAAAAAAAAAAGGAAATTCAAAAAATTATTAACTACTATAATAATATATAAATAATGCAACTGCAAATACATTCTCAGTGAAGGATACATTTGGCTAAAAGAAGGTATCTTAAAGGGGGTAGTTCACCAAAAAAAAAAAGTGACATTTAGAATTTTAGCATCTTGTTACAAATGGGTTCTCAATGAAGGATATGTGCAATGCTGCATTAGAATTTGGCTAAAACAAGGTATCTTAAAGGGGCAGTTCACACAAAAAAATGTTAAATAAATAAATCATATTTATTATTGTGAATGTATTTATTTATTTATTACAATGAGCTTGTGTGAATATTTTCTCAGTTAAGGATACGTGAAATTTCTGCCTACAATTTGACTAAAACAAGGTATATTAAAAGGACAGATAGCCCCAAAATGAAAATTATGTCATTATTTACTCACCCCTACACAAAAAAAGAACAGCGGGGTCCAAACAGTGTTGAAATGAATTGGATGAATTGTGTCTTTAAGAAGCAACATTAAGTTGCCTACCTTTTGTAACAGACTTCAGGCCAGAAGGGCTCCTATGATGAGTACAAAAGTAAAAGTGTGAGTACAGCGTGGTGCAATCACAGTTTCTGTGGAAGAGATAAAGAGAAAGGGGGAATGTACTGCCTAGCATACTTTTAATGATATGATTGTACTTGACAAGGCTAAATGTGAGCAGGTGTCATAGATACTCATAGGTTGCATGGGCAACGCCAAGGGTGTGTTCTTCAAAATGTCTTCCCCCCTGCACATCCTTGAGTCTCATTGGACGTGGCAAGTATTCTAGGAACAGTTGACAAGTGTGTCAAACTAGCGCAGTATCAAAGCTATGGGTCATAGCTTTGGGTAGTGTTGAAAGACAGGTCTTTGTGACCTTCATCAGCAATATAATGATAATATAGGAGATAGATCTGAAAGGGGTATTTAAAAGAGAATATAATCAGCTCTTATGCTCAGCTCAAAGCTGTACTGTAATTGAAGTTTTAAAAATGTAAAAATCTACCTTTTATTGATTGATTCAAACAATGAAACAAGTTAAAAATCCTCAAAATATCATAGAAAGAAAATGATTCAACAGTTCCTCTATTTGATGAAATTTGTGTTCCAAATATGCTTTTGACTTACTATCATAAACAGACTAAATAACTGGCTCTGAATTTAAAAAATGTACTTATTCTCTCCATAGGGAATAGATTTTTAATTATAACTTCATAATAAACCCCTAAAGACAAGCCCACTGTGAGCTCCAGGGGTTGTTAAACAAAGGCATATGAGTCTGTTAATACCCTCAGTCAGAGTTATTTCAAATAATTAGTTGAAAATTGTGTTTATTAACATAATTCCTATTGAAGAACTACACTACCCTTGATTCTGCCGAGAATCTTGGGAAACAAAGCGCACCAAAGTGGTCTGAAGTGACAACTCGGTTCCATGAACTGTAAAAAAAAAAAAAAAAAAAACAGTAAAATTTACAGTAAAAAAACAGCATCTGTGGTTGCCGGAATTCCACCGTAAAAAATACAGTCACAACATTTTAGGTTTTAGGGTTTTAACTTAAATTTACAGTTAAATACCGTAATTTCATTAACTGATATACCAACCTATTAAAGTACTGAAATCTGTTTTGTACCTTTGAAATACACTGATAATCACCAAATGCAGGTGTTGATGAGAAAGTCACATGATGAACCAAAGCCCATCACAAGCAGCTTTTAAATAATAACACATATAGAAGGTGCACAGTGTCATTCACACAAACACTAAGCACCATCATGGTGAGACTCATTAAACTGAAATATGCAATAAACATTAATTTAACATTAGATGTAACATACAAACCTAATAAACATAACCGAGAAGAAAAAAACTGAGAAGCAGCATAGTTATCTTGAAAAAATGTCAAATTCAAACAAAATTTGAAATGTAACGCAGGGAATTCTGGGAACGTCAATTTACATTTTTGTCCCTGTATATTTTACAGGAACTTACCGTTAACCATTTAACAGGTTTTTACTGTAGCATTTTCACAGTTTTTTACCGTTAAAAGCACTGCAAACTATTTATATCTGTATTTATATCTGTATAATTGCAATTAACTTAAAATGTATTATTTCTATAATTATAATCAACAATTTTAAATCAATAGTTTATATTTCAATCACATCATTCGCTACACTGTACTTTTGAATCGTTGTCTGATTTTCAAATACATTTTTGGTTTAAATCAATGTCTAATGCACATCAGAGCTGGCTGCTTCATCATAGAACTCTACTCTTATATTTTATATATATATATATATATTTTTTTTTAAAATCCCTATGGATTTAACGTTCATGTAAAAGTATACTGTATCACATATCCCCAATTACAAATCCTTTGCCGTGCTTTTCACTGCTCAGATCCAAGCCTCGATAGAGATGGTCTTTGCACGTAGTTCAAGGTTTGAGTTCTTTGAGTCTATTTTCATCTCTGTTCCTAGCAGCAGGCTCTTCTACGCTGTTTGCTGTCATGAATGAGCATGCCCAGGGGGATTGTGGGAATTGTATTCCAGGTGGAGGAGAGGCCCTTAAGTGGTCGGCAGCAGGTGCTCACTTATTTAGACGAGTGACTGGATAATTACCAACACCTGTTTGCTTATTGGAGAGCTGTTTCACTGCTTCAGAAACAGGCAGAGGATTCAACTAAAGGGACAGTTACTCCCAAGAGGGTTTGAGTGGAAACTGAGCCAAAAGAACAATTGAACACAGTACCACTACAACCATGATAGTAAACTAGGATAGCATCCAGCTGTGTGTCACATAGTAAACAAGCATCCCTCATAATATGAGGAGAAATTCAACAAGATCATATGAAAAAGAGCTGCATTAGTTCAGGGAGTCTGATTCAGAGATTCTCAGACAGATGCAATCTATTGCATTCACTTTGAAATGAACATTGAGACTGTTAAGCGTCTTATCCTTCTTATCTGTCTGCCTCAGGGCCAAAAATTCAGTAAAAAAATAAATAAAAAAATAAAAATAGGCTTAAAGAAACTGTTCATCCAAAAGAGAAAATTCTGTCATTATTTACTCAACCTCAAATTTTCATTCTTTTGTGGAGCACCAAAGGGGAATGTGTAAAAAATATCCTGGCTGTTCTTTTCAATATAAAGAAAGTAAATAAGCACTAGGACTATCAAGCTTTAAAATTACAAAAAAAAAAAAAAAAAAAAAAAAATACTAAAAAAGTGTTCCATAAAATGTGCTCTATAGTGCCTTGCTTTCTGAAGCTATTCATTGGCTTTCAGTGAGAAACAGGCAGAATCGAGAATTCATACTGATCATATTTTTGATTCAAATCTTTTCAGTGAATCAGTTTCAAAAATCCACTCTGAATGATTTGTTCATTAATTGAACTGATCTGGTTCTCATGTCGCAATGATCCGACTGCAGAAAGAAGCAGCACTATCCAATTTGTGAATTAATTCTTCATTTGAATCTTTTTAGTTAAATGGTTGATTCAGTTAAAAAAAAAAAATCTGAATGATTTGTTCACAAATCTGGCTGATCGAGTTGAGTTCAACTCACTGATGGTTAAAAGAAGGCAAAATTTCAATCTTTTTCAAACACAAAGCTAACATCATACAGTATGGACAACTTGTATGAAAATGTTATGGTGCATTTTTCTGTTTTTATGGTGCTTTTGTCTTCATGGAAAATAGTCTTTAGAATCTCCTATGAAAGAATATGATGCAAGATCGGAATGACTTTTCATTTTTAGGTAAACTACGCCTTTAAGCAGAAATGTCGGGTACAGAAAGCAATATATTATATTTAGTGCATAACATTTCATTAGCAAGGCCTCTTAATAGAGCACTTAAGTGTGCTCCAATAAGATAATTTAATAAAGTGCTTAACCAAAAAGCATAAATTAACAATATTCCTCCTCACTGTTGCACATTAAGACAACAATCTTCAATGATGAAATGCCCTGAACACTAAATTCACAATGAGGGAGAAAAGGCGATAAACCTACTTTATGCACAACAAATCAAAGCACAAGCACTTACTGTAGTGTTTGTGAAAAGTCTACTAATTGTGTCCAATTTGATTTATTTAAAATGATGTAGACAACCCTCTACAATGGCAAAGCACTGGAGAGATACTGCGTGAATGCTCAACATAGAAATCTTTACATTATTGAGCAGAAGTAATCCTGTTATTCACTTCCAGCCTTCAGTACTAGAGATACACTGATAAACTTTTTGAAGAGCCGAGAAAGATATGATCTCCATGGTCGTGATAACACAATCAATAATTTATGATTCCAGGGACTGAGGCTATATTGAGCTAAAAGGAGAAATGGGAAGAAAAAAGGAACATACAGCACATTATTTGAAGAATCAGACTCTGGGAAAAAAGAAAAAAAAGAAGAAGCTTATATTGTATGTACCTTCTGGATCAACGTGCCATTAATTCCCATGCTTCCCCGTGAACAGCCTTGAAGCCTATCCGTGGAATCTGTGAGACCTATAAACAATGAAATAAAATAAATTCAAATGAATTACCTGAATTACCATATTTAAATCAGAACATACAAACTGTATTTATATTCGCCTACAATGCCGAATAGATAAACAGCATCTTTTAGCATGATAATTCTTCATTTTTTCTGAGCAAATAATCATTTTCACTACAGCATTTTCTCTTTGAGGGAAATGTGAGATGTTATCTTAATATGCACACCACAAATTCATATTATATTTTGCCAATTTGCGTAGAACAACAGCAGCTTAGACGGGAACACTGACTTTAAATCTCTATTCTGCACGCCAGCGACATGTGGAGAAGGTTTGCATATTGAAAGGTGCTGTGCAGAAGAGATTGTCAACTGTTGGATATAATATGCCTTTGGATGACTCAACATAGCAACCCACTCTGCTTCCTTAAATTTGAGATTACACTCTTATTGGAAATACAAGGGCAGTAGTTTTAGGTAAATTGGTTGTTTCTTGCATAGCTGTGAATAAAAATAAAACTCCAAACCCACAATATGACCACTGAAGCATTAAGATAAAGTGCTTTACCTGAAGTAAAAAAAACAAACAAACAAACAAAAAATAAATAAAAAAAATAAAAAAAATCATGGAAACTGGGAAGAAGTTTAAAGCTGAAGTGTGTAATGTTTTGGATTTTTTTTTTTTTTTTTTTTTTTAAACCAGCATCATTAACTCAACCCATGGCATTATTTTGTTGGAAGGACTAGCTAACCAAACATTAATTAAGGAAGTGGGAAATTACAAATGTTGGCTTTAATGCAGAAAAAAAAAAAAAAACAAACAAAAAAAACAGATGGACTCAGCATAAGTTACATAAAACAGTGCAAGCACCAAAAAAATAAAAAATAAATAAAATAAAATCAATGCTGAATGTGAAATACTAGTAAAACTGTATTGTAAATACTGTATAGTTCCCATTGGAATAAATTTGTTGGCCATATTCAGTAAAATCTGTATTTAGATCCCAATGGGGAATATCACAATGTTGGCAAAAAAAATATGCTGGAATCTCATGTCACGTTGTGGCTCGCATTAGTTGCCGGCGTAGAATCGGAAAGAGTCAGGTATTGATCAGACAGAATCAGATTTCCCCTGACAACTGAAACAGCTGATTGATTTCTTTGCAGCGCTCTGCAACGCACAAGAGACGCCGATAGACTTGAGGTGGCCAATGCTCATACATACTGCTTCACAAGTGACTGCTGCTGAGGGATGACAGATTGACCAAAACAGTGGTGGCAATCGAAGGACAACGCTTCAAGGGTGGTCAATCATGATGATTAGTCTCCCGTGGTGGAAAGTGGAGCTGCTCTTTTTGTTGAAGCCCTAAGAGTCCATCAGCTTGGCAAGACAAGACTGCGTCTGCGATACAAATACATTAATACAGCTTGTGGTTGCGGAAGTCCTTGCCGACAATTAATGGCTGCCCTTTTGAAATGCAACACTGACATTTTTCTAGACAACACCATGAGAGCAGCCTGCTATTGTTTGTGAGGCTCACTTTTCTATGTCTTTCAGGCCAAAGACTCAATTTAATGGGTGACTAGATTAGATCTAACAAGCAATGGGTGGATATTACTCACTGGAATAGCAGTGTTGAAGGAAATACTTTATAACTGTAGCTAATATATAAATATAAATATTAGGGCTGTTGATTTAATGTGTTAATCTTAATAATTAGTTATGAAAAAATATTGTAATTTGTAACGCAATTTTGCACCGACATTTTGAACTAATCAATTAAAGCAATGATTCAGTGGCCCTTTCATAAAGGCCTTTCCATTTATTTCATGAAGGAATCGGCAGTTTGAATGAATCAGATCCTTACTAATGCTTCCCATGAGATTCATTTTATTTGGCTGTGGACACAAAATTTCACAAATAACAGCAATGTAACATTTCGCAGTACTACTTATTGGACCAAACATCTTTTTACTGAGAAAAAAAAAAAAAAAATCAACATTATTTTGACAACTGTGCTATCACCACACTGCTGTAGATAAGTCAATAGCACCATTACTTTTAGTTAATTGATAATCAGATAAAGATAACCAATTTGATATTCAGAGGTCAGTTACTTTACAACCAAACATCAAATTTCCATAATATATGAAAAGTATGATAAATGAGACCATTCTGCAGTTTGGCTAGTGCTGGCTGGGTACCCATTTCCTAGTACTTAAATATTAGCCTCTGTGTAACATACATCAATATGTTAAAAGCACTACAAAAAGCAGATGGTGTGGATTATTTTCCTGGCAACTCACAAATCTCAAATGACTAGACCATCCAAATGAAAGGTCATCTGCGTTTAGTTAAAGTCATGCCCTTCAGAAATATGTCATCGTCTTTGATATCACTGCTTTTATCAATGCCACATTAAGTGGAAATTTCTATTTGCTCGAATCTCAAAATGACCACCCCATTTGACTTCTTGACCCAAATCCCCACTTCAAAAGCTTTAGATCTGAGGTGAACATTTTCAAGGCCATAATGAGCAGACTCCTGAACTGAAATGCACCACAGAAGCCATTGAATATGCAACAGACAGTTTTTTTTTCTCTGTGCATAGTTACATTTGAGGTTGTTTTTCTCAACTGTCCTTTAAATAAACAGATCAGCATGATATGACATGGAGATGTCATACATTAGGGTAATTATTTGTGCATTTGAAACTACTAGCCTTCCCACACAGCTCACATTAATTGGCTTGTTAATTGACCCTAGACACAATGTTGTATAAATTCATGATCAGCTCTGCTCCTTGGCTCAGCAGCTGAGTGCTTCCCCGGTGTGATTCAGGATAGCCTGCTGGCTAAGAGGTCACAGGTAACACTGTGAACACAGCAGATGGCCAAAATACTCAGCATTTTGAAGGAGGCATGTGTATCATTTTGGTACAATTATCTCAACTTCTGTTACTTCATCGATGCATGTAACATATTCCACAGTTAAAGCCAGGCATACGGACCATGCCATCTGTGTTCAGAAACAGAGGCCGGGACATTTCGATTGTTTAGAAACAAATTCCCTCAAACTGTTATTATAGAGGGCTTCTCCTTCTTTACCATTATTTAATAAAAATATGGCAGATCAGCTGATTCTGTAGTTTGGAATTTGTATGAATTCAATGTATTTAATAATAAAATTAATTTTTATAAAAGGTTTATTCATTAATTTATGCAAAAGTGTCTATTTTGATTCATGCACAAATTTGCAGCTACATACAGATATAAAATATTTTGAAAACACGATTATATGCCAAATATTTATTTCATGTAAAAAGCTGTTTTTATAGCTATAATTACCGTCTGTACAATCCTACGTTTAAACCAAAAAAGCAAGCTTCATTTTTCAAAATTGATGTATTAATAAACTTGGCTCCAGGTTTCACACTGACATTCATTGTTTAAAATTGGTTTTGAGGATAATTTACAAAAAGTAAATCCAAGCCAACAGGATTATTCGCTCCTCCGCTGCACTGTGCCATGAGAATTCACATTTCCACCACATATTGTCTAATAATGAAGTAATGTGGTTACCATGGGCAACAAAATAGAAAAAATATTGTGGGGCAGCCAGTTCTGAACTCTTTCATATGCCATTAATGATGTTGTTGTTATTCTGAGGTGAGACGTACACATTGCTCCCAATAGTGAAATTGCACAGTTCACCCAGAAAAAAGAAATAGGGGACAATAAATACTCACTCGCATATCGCTACATTTCTATATGCCTTTATTTATTTCCTGAAACATCTAAGAGAAGTTTATCAGAATGCAGAGATGTGCTTTTCAATACAATGGAAGTGAATGGTGACCATGGGCTGTTAAAGGGGTCATCGGATGCCCATTTTCCACAAGTTGATATGATTGTTTAGGGTCTTAATGAAAAGTCTATAACATACTTTGGTTAAAATTTCTCATTGGTAGTGTAAAAAAACACCTTTTTACCCTGTCAAAACTAGAGCCATTCAAGTCCATGTTGCTTTAAATGCTAATGAGCTCTGCTGACCTCGCCCCTCTCTTCTGTGGGGTGATGAGCAGACTTTTAAACTTCAGCCGCGAAACTGGCTAACTAGCACATTATTAGGAAAGGCGGTTTGCAAAGATTCATTAAAAAACCCTTATAATCATTTCTTCTGTAGATGAAACTGGATCCCGAATGATTCGCACAAACATAGACACATTTAGGCAGATCGGGGATCATTGCATTCCTTTCAAAACGAAAGTAACATTAATCCTCTGCGTCTTCAGTGGCTCAGATGTTGGGAGTAAATGACGACTGCTATATTCATCATTACATCCAACAACAAAACACCTCAATCACTTAATCGGAGACGTTCTTGTCTTCCCCTGATACAACAGCTCTCAGCTCACTCAGGGCGGGTCTAAGGTAAGACAGCTTGTCAATCAACTATCGTGGGAGCGGCCTGTACAGAACTACATCATTCTGACAGGAACCTCAGAACAGCCTGATTTGAGAAAGGGAATTTTAAAATAGGGATTTAAAAAAAATTATAGCATGGATGTACATACACTTCCAACATACATTTATGTTCAAACAACTTGTAAAGTGAATTTTGCATCCAATGACCCCTTTAAGATACGAAATGTAAAAAACAAAACAAAAAAAGCACAATGAAAGTAATACACTATATTTCAAGTCTTATGCTGCCATATTATAGTTTTTTTGTGAGAAACAGATATTTAAGTTACTCAAAATTTCACTTTGAAAATCTTTCTTGAATACATTTATTTTCTTTGTATGGAAAATAGCTGCTCTAACATTCTGCTATAATATCTCATATTATGCTTTGGGTTATAAAAAACAAGGATTGGTAAATAACAACATGATTTTTATTACCTTGAAGTAAGCTTCATTTGCTTTTTATACTTATTTAGACATTTATAATCAAGCCATAAGTATACATGTATATATTATGATGATGTATTCTTTTTTTTTAATTTTAATAAATGAATATTCAAAGTGTTGTTTGACTGTGTAGTAAGAAAGGAAAGGCAGTTGCACAGTTTGATTATACATGTTTTAACAGACACAGTGAACAGTAATACGGATTGTCACAGCAGGAGTTTGCTGTCTTTAATGCAAACCGCCTGCTCTAAGCAATGTCATGATCACACACTGCTGTCAGACTCGCTGCAAGGCCGCAAGGCCACACACACACACACACACACACACACACACACACACACACACACACACACACACACACACACACACACACACACACACACACACACACACACACACACACACACACACACACACACACACACACACACACACACACACACACAGACACAGACACAGAGACAGACAGACACACACACAGACAGACAGACAGACAGCAACAAGAGAATATCACTGCCCTACTGTATGCCTTCCTTCCCTGCCACCACACCACTGCGCTCCATGTCAATGAGGATCTGAATGTGCTAAATGTTCCCATTTGGCTAATTGGTAGAGAATATTGTTGACATTCGCAGTTTTTTAACTCAGTTCTTTTGAATTTCACTCTGATGTGTTGATCAGGGAGATTCAAACTGAACATGGTGTTCAGGATTTTGAATTTTCAGCTTTTGCTCAGTCTATAAAGACAAGCTCAATGGATAATGAGCCCTTCAAAAACATTCATACAGGCTTCCGATTCATTTTATTCAGGTAATGACGGTTAATGAAAGTAGCTGGGAACAAATGCAACCCGCTTTTAATTACCTAGAGATAAACAGGAATTAGTTTGCTAACAGCTTAATTGGGGTGGCAAATGCTTCCTAAAGGAGTTATCAGTCATTTCATCAGGGGGCTTTGTTGTGATTTATGACACAGCCGTTGAGTTTGTCCTCGATAAGACTAGCAGTGTTATTTCAATTATGTATTCTGCACAAAGGCATGTTATCATCTTCCCTTTGGCCAGTTAAGTTTTTATCAATAAAAGAATAAGTGTTTTAACAGTAGTTTGGAAACAAAAGTGTAGGTGCACTTTTGGGAACCTCTATAATAACCATGCCACATAGCATATACTGTATATCAACTAGAAAATTATATGTAGATTTGAATTTGAAAAAGAAATGAAAGCATTAATGATTTTATATTTATCATTCAGAGTCATGGCAACAGAAATGCACTGAAATGCATGAAAAAAAATAAAAAATTACAATCACAGAGCACCGTATTATGCACTTTGGCATTGATTCGTCTAAGTCTAATGTATCAAACCATTAAGCACCAAGCGCAGTGACAATGAGCACAAAAGCAGAATGTCAAATCATGTTACATTTGTAAAGGAAGCTCTACAGAACAAATAATTGCCAGAGAGGAAAAATGATGACCGTGAATTTGTGGATTTTGCCTTATAAAGCTGAAAAGGCTAAAATATGACACACTGTAAAAAGTGATAAGTTGACTTAACTTAAAAAAAATTGAGGAAACCCGTTGCATTAATATTTTTAAGTAAATGATAATTAAAAAAAAATAAGTTAAGTGAATTATCAAGTTTGCTTAACTTTTTTTTAAAAAAATATTATTTACTTAATGCCTTAATAATTTTGAGGCAACGGGTTTCCTCAATTTTTTTTAAAGTTAAGTCAACTTACCACTTTTTACAGTGCAGATGCTCAAACCACCAAGTTTTGAGTGAAAGAATGAAATACTTAATAGAACAAACTAATTAAAATGCTGCAACTGATTTCTGAGGACAAGGTGTAATATTTAAACAAATAATGCATCCTTGAAAATTCCAGTGCATTCAAAAAAAAAAAAAAAAGGCAAGGTAATTTTGTATATGTGAAAAACCCAGCATGCATTGTTTCAGGAAATGCTAATTTGTAAACTTTCACTATATTCCTCATTATCAGAGACACCCGAAATTGTCTTAGTTGACAACATAGAGACCTTTGAGGCACCTTTAATGAAGTGCATCTCAGCCAACGTCTGCAATTAAATAAATGTTAATTCAAGGGTGAATCTCTATGAATGTGACTTCAAAGCTTCATCAAATTTAGCTTTTATGAAATCATGAATAATATTCAAACTCCAGATGTCACATTCCATGCGTGGGAAAAAAAGATGTCATTTTTTGCTCCGATTCAAAGTGAAAGATTAGCAGGTTAGGAATTATATAACCCATTCTGCAGGTGTCAAAGAGTCACTCCCAGCTCACACAATCAGCAAATTCTCTGAGTAGATGTTTGTCAGTAAACTCATGCCTCTGATTCTGCTAGACACTTTTGCCTTTAGTTATTAAGCCATTCATTTGACTAATTTATGTGATGCTGCCATCTGGCCTTGCCTCTACAGAGACAGTCAGTCAGTCATACTGATTTCATCTACAACACCCAAGAACACACCAAATATTAGTGGAAAGTTAGAAGTGAAACAGTGTATATCCAATAAAACAAAGTCAAATGAGCTGGTTGTACAAATATTCAATATGTAATGCCTGTTTTGGCTTCATTCAGCAGTATCTTCATCACGAATCTGTCTCGTTAAGCTACAATAATTCAATCAAATGATTATATAAAATAACAGTGCATTACAAAACATTAATCTAGCCTGCAATCTGGACAATCTGAACAGTGTGCACTGAATATTTTTACAACCATTCAATAAACAAGTTCAAATTAAGTAACTTGCATTTCAGTTTTGACAGATACCTTGTCTGTTTTTTTTTTTTTGTTGTTTTTTGGGTGTGTGTGTGTGTGTGTGTGTGTGTGCAATTGCCTGTAATCGATTGAGTAAATGATTCAATGACTGGCATCTGAAATCACATACTCTCACGTGCCCCCTCACTTTGAATGGGCATGACACCTCTGTCTCTGAGTTGGCACTTCTTTTGAATAAGTAAATTCTAAGAGACTGTTAAAAATGGTATGTATTATATGTACTGTAGGGTTTAATATGTAAATAATTTAATTTAGCTCAAATGGAATCATTTATGATTTTACAGGGAATTTGAACAGAATCACTGTTTTGCGGCTGATCACTGAGTCGGCAGCGATTCACTGAACGAGCCATATAACATTAATTCTGCACTGGATATTCAAATCCAAAATATAGTGAAAACACTATTAATAAGCACAGTAACAAGATCGGCAGATTAAGACATTAACTTGTAAGCACAAAACACAAGATACTTCTCTTTAAAATATAAATAAGACTTTATTTATATAAACCTAAGACATAAACTAATCTAACACATGAACACACGCAATTCACACGTTGCAGAAAGAGAGAAAGGATGAGTTTAGAGAATGAGAATGTGAAATCCCAAGTTTATAGCAATATGTGCTGTTGCATAGACCTGAACAACCATCAATCACTTAATTAACTCTTGCATTGAGTTTCTCAATGAGGCTAAAATTTATATTAAATGCACCAGCTCAGTTAGACCTGGAGGCTACTTGCTTGCGTTGCCTTTGTGTTACAGGGATTCCCTTTTGTCGTTGTCGTCGTTGCAGGAAAAGGGGTTTACCAAGTGCTGATTGGCTGGAAGTTCAGTAGTCGTTGAAGTGATGTCTTGGGCATTGGCTGAGGATGCGGACTTGGTCTGGTTGAAGTTTTGAGGCAGTCACAGGCTCGAGTTGAACTCGGAGACAAGGCATGGTGGCAAACTTAAAGGCCAGAGCACGCTCAAAGAGCGCTAAAAAGCACCGTCAAAACTCGACTAACCCTAACCCTAACCCTAACCCGATGGCGAGAAGACAGAAGAGAGAAGGGTGAGAAGGGAAGGTTTGATGGTGTCCTGAGTTTTTAAACTCGGCTTTTGGACACATCCCATCTGGTGTCTTGACCAATTAGATAGGCTATTATCTTAGCTAGGGTTGTTCCTTCCATCATAAATCAGCATGTTATCAGTCACATGGTCCGAATTTTACACACTCTTGCAAAGTATAATTTTAGAAGTGATTTTTATTACCAGAATATGATACATTTGACAAAGAATCAACTGGAAAAAAAAACGTTTCAAGCTAGAATTGTCAAACTCATACATACCAAACACGAATAAACCTTAAACTCATTCAATAGTTTTTAAAAAGACATACATAATATGTGCTTAAAACATGATAGTCTAATGTGTGGTTACATACATAATATAGTGTTATGCCTAGCAATGTCCTTTTAGGATGATTTTATGTGCATATGAAAAAGAAAGTCTCTGTGTAGTTCTATGTAGGACATAGGGACATGTTCGGTGAAGACCAGAGAGAGGTTAAAAGGTCTCCTAAAGAATTTCAGTCTCAGTCTTTGTCTTGTGGGGAAAAAGTCAATCTAAGGAAGCTCGTGATTTCCAGCGTGGAACGCATGTGATGGCCATCTCTTTGACCATCAGTCTTGATTACTTGTCCCAAATTTGACGATCTCCTTCCGGCATTGTACTTATCAATAAGTATTCTTTTGTCTTAATGTTGCGAGCTGTTCTGTGAAAGAGGCTTGTTGGTTAGGCTGTCTTCAGACGGTTGGAGATAGGAATCTGATTTATGACGTTTTGTTTTCTTGGGGCCTCTCTGGAATTTCGGCTCCTCGTGTTTCGATGTTCTGATCGAATCTTAAATTTGTCTGACGCGTTCTGATCCTACAGTACATATAAATGATACATATGAATTAGATATGATATGTGAGAGAGAAGGCATACATGCCAATGAAAGTAAAGCGGTTAATAATGGTGTCAGTGTGGATTCTGGGGTCTAGTGCAATTGTTCTGCTATTCCATGGTATTATAATTGCTGAATTATCAAAATTGTAAGAATAAAATGGTTTGTCACCCATTTGCTGCACTATTCATATTCAGGGAATTTGCATTGACAAAAGCGGCACTCCTTACCCTTCTTCTTAATTGAAAAGGTCACCTAAACGCCAACACAACTCCATTTTCTGTGTTTACAGTGGATTTTAAGGAACAGTGAGGTTCAATTTAATCACTCCACCTTTCAGTGCTTCATATCGATAAGACACAGCATTTACAACCACAAGGGAAAAATGTTACTGCTTGGCTGTGCAGGTTAAGACACAAACTAAACACTAAATCTCAAACGCTATCGCTCTGAGCTACGATCATACATGTTCTCCACACATGAAACTGTATCCTATTTAGCCATCTAATATATAAAGATGGGTTGGCCTACGTGAGAAAAAAGAAAGAAAAAAAAAAAGTGAAAAGTGGGACCCCTAGGGTCAAGCCCCTCTCTCTGTCTTTCTCTTTATCATCACGCCACACTGGACAACAGTGAAAATGATTCACACCAGCTATCTCACCCTCTCTACCAACTTCTGTAATGTCTACTCTTCTCTTATCAAACCCAGTTTTCTTTGAATTGTGACTCATTCATCACAATTAAACATCATTTGCTTGTGGACACAATTAAACACAGAGATACAGCCTTCATGAAGCTATATTGCGTTATTGCTATTGCAAAACGCCTACAAAAAGAAAGAAAAGTCTTTTATAAAGCCTAATCAAACCAGCTGCAAAAGAAAACTAGATGTTTTCAGAGCATTTAATTTCCATGTACAGTATATACATATAATGTGCAATCCTAATAATTATTTGACAAAATTAAGCTATTATTCTTAAAATTTGTTGTTGATCAGGGATGATTGATTGATCACTTGGATTGTTTGTGATGGTCAGAGAAACAGTGAAGTGGAAATTGACAAAGTTTTGGTCTCTGAGGATCAGTAGCTTCAATACAGCACCCATGTCTAACCCCTTAAAAGATGGTACAAGATCAACAAGATGGTAGGAACATGAGCATTACAGTCCTATTACAGTCCCCATTACAGTCAATACTCTTCTGAATAGTAAACTAAAATTAACATCCAAGTATTTGGAATCTATCCAAAACCCTACATAAGAAACATCACATGAAATAATTACTATTAGAAGTTTGCTATAGAGTTCTAGAGCTGATGCCAGTCAACAGAAAACAATTTAGTACAAGCTAAAAGTGACAAGGAACATTATTTAATTGTTTTATGGATTCATTTGGCAGCTCTGCTTTGTAATATGGGGCTGTAATTTTACACTACAGCCTAATTAGATCATTGACATCTTAATCACTTCCATTTGTTCCTCCTGCTTTGCCCAGAACCATTAGCCTAGGTCTTCATTTAGAACAAACTGGGCTTGCACACAGTTTAAAGGTCATAAATTTTATTGTAACACTTGTTTAATTTCATAAACCCCATTTTATTTGAGGTGCCTGATAAAAATGTTCACTAACAGAAATGCAGATGAAGTCTGTTCTGAATTAAGGCAAACCGTTAATTTAGTGTAATAGCGTGTTGACAGTTGAAGTCATAGGTGCAATTATATTGAAATAAAATAATATTTTTCCATTTTATATTCATATTTGATCTGAAATCATGTAAAGTAATATAAGGTTCTGATTCATTCTGTACTGTAAAAAGCATGATGCTTGGTCTCACAGAGATCCATATCTGAGAAGTTGTTATACTTCCTTACTATGAAATGTTAACAACGATCATACTGTGGGTGGCAAACATTTACAAAATGTTTTGTTTTCCATTTAGCAAATAAAAGATAAAAATAAAAAAAAACTGATTAGATCACTACAGCTAGATAAAAGGTTAATTCAAATAAAAGTTTATTTTAAAAGGGCAGATTAAAGGTTGCAAAAATGTAAAATAATGAAAGCATTTTTTCCAATATTCTGATAATGTAGCACATCAGTTAAAAAAATTGCTCAATTTATTCTCATTTCTCATACTCATAAGTAAAAAAAAAATAATGCACATAAAAGGACTGATATAAAAAGATAACATTCAAAATGTTTGCTAGACAAAGCAAAGAGGAAAAAATGATGAGGAACTGCTCACTGACGTACAGTAGCACAACCCTAAAGCAAATTCAGTCAAGAAGAATGCTTAGAAGTTCAGCAACGTGACATTAATTATGAATGTAGCTAGTCAGATTTCCCTTTTGTTCTTTTTTTTTTAATTTTTTTTTTAGATCTTCTAAAATCAATTTAGCCTCACATAATTGGAACATGTTTACAGCAAAGATCTACATGAATGAAATGGGTGTACTGCAACCTGATCAATCTTACTGAGTATCCCTGTGATTTTTTTTATGTGATCCATTCAAGTGGTCACATAAAAGTTCTCATTTCCTGACAAGGTTAGCAGGTATAGAGCTGCTTTATCTAACGCTGTCGCTGGCACTCCAATATATTCCTGCTTGATTTTAATGAAAAGACCCTTTGTTCGATGCATTGCTTGCATTTCTCATTCATAGCATTTGTCACAGTATATCAGGTCACCTTTCCACCCTTGCAGGGTGCACTTGACCTTTCCAGTCAGTAATTACTACCTTCCTCTTCACTGCACTCAGCGAACATTGTATTGACCGGTGCTGACAAGGTGAAGTTCAAATGTGAAGGGTTTTGAGCTCTGCAATTGCAAGAATTTGGTTTTACACAATGTCTCCTGCCTGAAAGATTGACATTAAGGCAATCATTTGGTTGCTTTACTCATGTCAGTCATGAAGGACGTTTTGTTTAATGCTTTCAACACTTTGCGACCCTTTAAAAGCAAGGATAAAAATCTCAGATTGAATCTTTGAAACCAGAGTGTATTTTTTTTTTATCTGGTTATTTCAAGATAAACAGTCTGTTGAGTTTCTGTTACTTCAGAAATATAATACCTACTTTTTGATGGGATAAGCCCCTATGAACTGCAATATCCTACTGTTGACAAAAAGGATTGGGATGTCTGCCAAAAAAGGGGAGATATATAAATATATAGCAAATCCAGCTGCAATAAAACCGTTTTCTTGTCGGACAGCTCATGGACAATGATGCCCTGGGATTCGTCTCACAATGGAGGGAGTCAGGGGACTAAACAAGATCACACACATTAAACCAAGCGAATCTGTGACAGGTCAATCCCCACGGTCCACACTCTCCCAGTGCCACATAACCTCTCATGGATGTCACAGTAACCGAATGAGAGGCACTCTGTAAGAGAAACAAATTGGTTCAATGAATCAGAGCAAAATAGAACATTGGGAGATGAGTTTCAGGAATGAAACACAAACAGTATTCAAAACCTTTTTTTTTTTTTTTGGGACAATTTCAAATGTCTCATTTTTTGTTTTTTGCTTTAACTAAAAGGTATTTTTCTGTACTTCTTTAATCAGTTAGATTTTTTCGTTCTTTTTTTCCCCTCTAAAGTCATAAAGAAAAGTTCAAGGTGAGGAAAATTGTACCTACGTGTTTCTTTCATTTCTCTGGTCTGATACAGAAGTAAATTCATTCAAAAGCATTTCCTTCCAAGAAATCCACTTGTTTGCTATTCTATTGAACATTCAGAACTTTTTACTTTGTGCCTGAAAAATATTGGTGAGAACAATTCAAACTGTTTAGCAAGAAATAGACAAAAGTTACCATGATGAAGCATTACAATTTTAAATAAGCTATTCATTTTAAAATATAGTAAGTAAATCCAAACAAACTATCCATTGCTCATCATCTTATTGTCTCGGGCCTTACATATGCCTCCTACTCCAATTCATTGCTCATGGGCTCCTACACTGAGCATCTCACACATCCAGTAGATATTAAATAATTCTGTGCTTAAATAACTGATGAGGCCGCTGTCTAAGGGAGTTCAGTGGTATTTCATTTTCACAAGACATTTATTCCACATAACTTGCTGGTCACACATTCTATGGAGCATTTTTACACTACCTTTCACCACAATGTGAGAACACATCATAGAAATGTAGCAAACAAGCCTGGTCTACATTATGCACGACTGCAAATTAATCCAGTTGTCCAAATATAGCTTTAAATGTGGAGAGAAAAGTTTGACTATTGGATAAAATGCAGAGTTGCTACTAGTAATAGGGTCTCTTCGGCCTTAATAAATACATATACAAAACTAGCAACCTACAAAAGTACTTTTTTGCTACTAACTTGCTATTTTTACTTTATCATGTTTAGGGATTTCAACCCATCAATAAGTCTGCATGTTTCCACTGGACTGTAAGGCATGAGAGCTTTGCAGGGAAATTTGTTTTAAAATAATGACATACTGACTCATTTCAGACCCACAGGAGGTTGAAAAACACATTTCTGTCCAAATGTCTGGCAATCAGATTTCACATTGTTGAAAAGTATTGCAACATCTGAGTATTAATGCTGTCCAATATGCTCATTCTAAAACATTTGAATCACATTGTGTGGAATCAAATTTCCCTTGTTCTTTTGAGATAAAAGAGTTCATTGTACTATGAAAACAATTTCCAAACTCAAAACTTGACTTGATGACACATGACCAACTACAATTACACAATCAATGAGTGTAATTACATGCAAAATATGCTGATAACAACTGCCAAACAACTCATCACAAAACCCACCAATGTAAGAAAACAAAAAACAAAAAAACAATCACATTATAAATTATTTCATTTTTTCTTTTTGTTTTTATATGCAGCCTGAAAACGGTGCCAGAACACTGCTTAATGTGTTCAAACACAGAGCAAATATTGGGTGAAATTGAAGACAAAATTGAGGGCATTTATGACTTTTAACTGATAAAAAACACAATAATTTAAGGCAGTGAGTCTCAAACCAGGAACAGGTTTGGGAACCACTAGTTTAAAGGATTTACATGACCTCTACATATTGTCAGTATATTAAGTATAATAAGCTGGCTGTAAATTCTGTAAAGGTTCCCCAAAGAAACCTTAATTTACTTATTTTTTTCCCTATGAGAACTATGAGATTATTCACTTTGAACATTTATATATATATATATATATATATATATATATATATATAGAGAGAGAGAGAGAGAGAGAGAGAGAGAGAGAGAGAGAGAGAGAGAGAGAGAGAGAGAAAGAGAGAAAGAGAGACCACTAAACCATTGGATGGTTTTATGGATGCTAAAGGTTCTTTATGGAACCAAATACTGTACACACACACACACACACACACACACACCCTTATCATCTTATTTTTGCCAACATCAACTAATGCAAATGTTCATGAAATGCAGATTACCTCCATTATATGTACAAAGATGAGTGTGTTTTCATACAGATTAATAATGCCATTTCTACAGTTAAAAGCCTGTCAATGCATCTGCTTATTTGAGGTCAAATGGCACTTGGAGCGTCTTGATTTTTATTACATCACAGCATCTGTAAATCCCTTCTATTCCTCTTTAATCAAAAACCTGTGAGGACTGAATTGCAAACTCATGTGAAAAAGACTGAAACCTCTGGCTTGGAGTAACATCTGCGCTATCACATTGCAGCCTTGAGAACTGCTGGGATGTTGATGTGAAAGGACTATTCCCCTGCCTACATCCGAAGTGGGCTGTGTTGACTTCTCTTTTTGCTTACACAAATGGTCTCATCTGTAGTGAGCCAAATGTTCTACAGAGCAAGGCCACAGAGGGAAAAACGCCTCTCCTTTCCTTCCCAGCGAGAGCGGATGGAGCAGCGAGTGCCGGGAGGCGATCTTCTGTTACCTGTTCATCTGCCAGCGCGGGCTGAATCACTCGGCCCAGACAGCTGGCCTTCTATCGCTCTCTGATGCCATTTCCCATCCACTCCATATTCAATGGCAGTCCACAAAATGAGAAGCCACATTCCCTTTGTCTGTTCGCTTCAGGATTTACTAAACCCTGAGCAGCAGGTTGAGATTCAAAGTATCCGGTTCAGATCAGGTCCAAACCAGTCCGCTCCTCATCCCGATTCAAGCAGTCATTTGTATCAAAAATATCCATTTTTACTGTTTGATGACTTCACTTCCCTGACAAGGTACATGAGCAAATCAATGCTTATTACAAGAGCTGCCAGAGGAGGGATAAAATGAGCTTAAATGTGTGATTGCTTGGTCTTTGCTGATTGTTTCCTCTCATCATTGTGGCCATCCTCACCATATTACACCATGCTTACATTTTTCTCCTCTGGGAGGAGGCTATTTGTTTGGACTTTCTGCTCAAATGAGAATGCAAATTGGACTAAATGATATTTCAGTAAAAGAAATATGCAGTTCACACCGTGTAAATTAGAGTACAGGCTTTGGCATCAGAGTGAAATAATGAAATGAGATCATGTCATCACTGTTTCAGTCATTTTTTCATTCACTATGGAATTTCTATCATACCATAGGTTCTATTTAAATGAGTTTTATTTCCTTTGTCACTATGAAAGGTTGTAACAGACGCACTCATTTAATTATATAATTATACACATACAGTTCAAAAGTTTGAGATCGGTAGGAGTTTTTCATGGTTTTTAAGGAAGTCTCCCATGCTAACAAAGGCTGCATTTATTTGATTGAAAATCATGTAATTGTGAAATATTATTACAATTTATATTTTAAAATGTAATTTATTCCTGTGATAGCAAAGCTGAATTTTTTACCAGCCATTACTCTAGTCTTCAGTGTCACATGATCCTTCAGAAATCATATAGCAATATGTTAATTTAGTTCTCAAGAAACATCTCTTATTATTATTATTATTATTATTATTATTATTATTTATTTATTTATTTATTTATTTTAATGTTCTGTGGATTCTTTGATGAATAGAAAGTTCAAGAAGATTTTTGTAGACTGCAAAAAGACTTATCTTACTTAATATTTTTGTCTCGTTTCTAGTCGAAATATTTAAAAAATTCTTAAATCAAGATGCTTTACTAGATAAGCAAAATTACATAATGTATTTAGTCTAGTTTAAAATAAGTGCATTTTGCTTAAAACAAGTATAATTTCTATTCTTTTCCCCAGGAACCAAGACTAAATATCTTATATCATTTTACTTATCTAGTAAATGCATTTTGATTTAAGAATTTTTAGAAAGGCCTATTTTGACTAGAAACAAGACAAAAATACTAAGGCCTTTTTTTGCAGTGTAACAACGTAATTTAAGAATTAAAAAAAAAAAAAAAAAATCAATTTAGAGCATCCTTATAAAAATGTGTTCAATGTAGCAGCTGAATTAAAACATTAATTTTCTGTATGAGAAATCATATGCATTATATTGCAAGTTGAAATTTTGCGAAAAAATTTCAGAAGATGTTAATATATATATATATATATATATATATATATATATATATATATATATATATATATATATATATATATATATATATATATATATATATATATATATATATATATATATATATATATATATATATATATATATATAAAACGACCTTGACTGCGCAAACAGAGCAATGGCCAACTCGTATTTCTATCCTGTTAGGGATCCTTTTGACATTCTTGCCACTGTGCAAGTAATCAAGTAAATAATTAATATGTTTAAGTGTTTTTTTTATGGTGGCCGAGAGAGCTCAACGCGCTGCAAATATAAAAAACACCTGCAAATTAAGAAAACAACTTCGTCAATTTGACAACACACAAATACGACACAACCAAATAAAGAAACACACTGCAAATGCTCACAACACAACCAAACAAAGAAACGCGCTGCAAAGAAAATTCTTTATTTGGTTGTGTTGTGAGCATTTGCAGTGCGTTTCTTTATTTGTCTGCGTTGTGAGCATTTGCAGCACCTGCTGTCAAACTGATGAAGATGTTTTCTTGATTTGCTGGTGCTTTTTCTATTTGCATGTGTTTTCTAAGTTGCAGCACGTTGAGCTCTCTCGGCCACCGTAGTTTTTGCCTTACCAGACCATTTTTACACATAGACTAATATATAGTTTACATAAATATTACAAGCACTGTCACAAAAAACAAAAAAACAAAAAACAGTACAAATACTGTTACTTTTTTTTTTTTTTTTAATTTTAAGCAAAACTTTAAACTGTTCACACTTGTAACATCACTAGTCATTTTTTCAAAACCTGATCTCATGATTTCATTGTAGTTGCGCATATGTTCATTCCACATAATCACTGTTTTAAAACACAAGATCATTGTGATATGTATTGAGAACATTTGAATTAATCAACAAAACACAACAGTATGATCTTCTTTCAATTTAGTACTTTTAACAGTCAGTTCATTCAAGAGCAAACAATGCAAGATTCATGTTTCAAATCACATTTGTTGCTGAAATAATTACAGTAATAAAGGCAATAACTGTCATGTTAGAAAATACACTTAAATTACTTTTAACTTGCATATCTCTCATAAAATCAATAATATTGTGTAAAAGTATTTATCCAGTGTGTTATCAAAAGGTGTGATGAAGGTATGACATGGCCATAACGTTTTGTGCTAGTTTACGAGTATGCAAGTTTACTGTCAATGCAGTAAATGTCCTCACTGTGCCATATGACTGAATCTATATTCTAGCTGAATTTTTCAGATGAAGGGTGAGTTATAGTAATGTGCAGTCTTTACCATGGTAATGCTTCAATATACAATATCACATGGCACAAGTAAACTTGTAGTAAAATGCTGTATTTGATGCCATCTGTCTCCCTTCTTCTGATACATCTCTGATCAGTTCCTCTCCCTTGTGTCCTGCTGTATGTTCACAAATAGCAAAACACACGGTTTTACAAATGAGGACATCCTCAAAGGGAGGTTTTAGGTGATTTTGTCAAGTTTTGCTTACTTCTGGGTACCGATTTGTCCCCAAAAATTGTTTACTGTAACGTGAGTAGGTACACATGGGCACACGCGCACACACACACACACACACACACACACACACACACACACACACACACACACACACACACACACACACACACACACACACACACACACACACACACACACACACACACACACACACACACACACACACACACACACACACACACACACACACACACACACACACACACACACACACGTGGGGACATCCCATAGGCGTAATGGTTTTTATACTGTACAAACTGTATGTGCTATTGCCCTACACCAACCCTACACCTAAACCTACCCCTTACAGGAAATTTTGCTGTGCTATTTCAGATTTTCAATACACTCCATTCTGTGTGATTTATAAGCGTTTTGAAAAGTGGGGACATGGGGTAATGTCCTTCTCCTTGTAATACCTATGTCATACCCTTGTCATTATACAAATTTGTCCTCATTTGTCACAAAAACGCACATGCACGCACGCGCACGCACGCGCACACACACACACACACACACACACACACACAGGTTTTCCTAACATTATGGTGACACTCCACAGGAGTAATGGGTTTTACTACACTAACCCTACTCCTAAACCTACCCCTATGAAACTTTTTTTTTCTCATTGGACCCAAAAAAGGACAATGATTTCAGATATTGCCATCTTTATGATGAAATAGAATTGATAAAATAGGGTTTACCTGAAACACACACACACACACACACACACACACACACACACACACACACACACACACACACACACACACACACACACACACACACACACACACACCCTTACAAAATAGTGGTTATCATCTTAGATAAATCACTTTTAGTGTACAAATAATTCAGTGCATTTGGTTATGCCTAATTTGAAATCACGTTCTATAGAAACTAAATATCTATATCTATAGATACACTAAATGATTCAGTGATTAACCTTTAAGATGAGTTAGATTAAATAATAGACAAAAGTATTAAACTGAATGAGAAGTCATGCTAATGAAAAGTTTGATAGTAATAGCTTTATGAAAGGCAGTTACTGTGAATGAAACATTTATATAGATGAAACACTTATCTTGTGTAGTGAAAAGGATATTTTGTGATTGTGTGTATTTTACTAACACAATTGAAAATATGCTGAAATGTTTGAAAAAAAAAGTGCACTTCTGATGATCTGTTGTGATATTAATACTAAGAGTTTTGAAAATTTACCAATTGCTTGTGAACATTGTGGCAAAGCAATTAAAAATAAAAAAATAAAAAATAAAAAAACTGTAAACACGTGAATAACCCCGGAAATCTGCAGTTTTGTTCTAACACTTGACATCTCTGTTATGACTCTGGCACCTACTGTGCCATGCTCTGCCAACAACCTGGGCAAAGAATCAAACCTAGAGGCCCATTTGCTGGACCCAGTGTCACAATGCCTGACCTATGGAGCTTCAGCAGAGATTGACAGACCTGTGATTGACTTGAAGGTTTGTCACATTTCATGAGCTAAAGATGGTCCGTATGAGGGCATGTCATATATCAGTCAATCTACATAATCTTTATTTTTTTATCTTCTTTCCCGTTTACATTGACATGCAAGAGCTTGTAATGCAACATGTCATATCTCAAATGTCACAAGCTAAATTGGCTCTGGAACAAATCGTCACATTCGATGTTTATGAATCACTTAAAAACTATATTGTGTGATTTTCTACACTTTATGCTAAAGATTGTGGATTGACAATGCTCAGTAAGTAGCACTCTGTCAAGCCGCAATTTGTTTGACATACCTACATGTAACATTTAAAGGTATTTTTGAGCCATGCAGGAATTAGCCCAACCTTTGAAAATGTCAACCTATTTAAACATGGACTAAACACAGTCTATGGTGACAAGGTATTTCCTGTCATTTATTCTTTTATCAGTTTTAGGGTAAAGGCTCAGTGCAGTTTTGCCGATTAGCAGTTGAAAGACGGAGGTATGTGTGTCCTTCGAAGGGCCATCAAATGTGGCCCCAAAAACGTGGGCAATGCAACACAGTAGAATATGATGGGCATACCAGAAGAGGTGATGTCAATCAAATGAGACATGAATATAAATAGGGCAGAGCACTGGTTCTAGCAGTGACAGCTTATGCTGATTAGATTTTTTTCCCTGCACTGACAGGCCATTACAAATTCATCTTCTTTTTTCATTCTAGACGCGCCACATGACCTATGAATGCCAGACTGCTAATGTAAGGAATACTGTCTCCACAACACAGACATAATTGAATATCTTAGCATGACATATTGGTTTTGGACACATCTGGGCCTGTTCATATGCATTAGCTTCTTGCAAGATCTGTGAGGGACAATACAAATTAATTACGCCAATCGGATGAAAGTGAGTGTGTGGGAAAATACAGAGTGACTAATAATCATGTACATAGTCTGGACAGCACTTTTATTTATCTGTGGCAGTATGATCTATACTTGATTTAGGATAAGGCCACAGAAATCCATATAAACTAGACTCAAATTCATGTAAAACTTTTGAAGCTTTAACAAGCTCACGCAAAATGGAAATTATGGCATCAATTGCTCACCCTCATGACATTCCAAACTCACAAAACTTTAGTTAATCTTCTAAACACAAATTAAGACATTTTTAATAAAACACCTTTTTTTCTGCAAAAATGTTAGAAAATCCAAAAATGTAAAGGCATCATTTAAGAAATTAAAAATAAATCAAATTATGAACATTATGAATCTTAATAATTTATTGATTCTTCTCTATTTTATATTTATATTTATTTTATTTATTTATTTATTTTTGGGGTGAGCTGTCCAACTAAAAGGGAAGATATATCAGTACCATATTGGTTATCAGTCAATGTAAGAGATTTGTTTGTTTGTTTTTTTGTTTGTTTTTTTGGCTTCTCGGTACATATGATGCACATTTCAACCTAGTTTAACATGCACATTACATTTATTGTCAACCAATGTTCACTTAAAGTTCATCTTTAATAAAAACAAATAACTTTTTTTTAACTCTGTTAAATGTAACCTTTACCCAATCTAAAAATGAATATCCATTTTTATTTGAAATACAAACTAAAAATACAATATAAATAAAAATACAAATGTCACAATTCAAAGCAGGCAGTGGTGACCTGTGAATGATTAATTTCTGTTCGCTTAAGTAGTTATCATGCACACAAGTGTGCATCAATACACTCTGACTTCTTAATTAGTGAAAAAGGAACTTAATGAGAGAGATTTAGAGAAAGGCAAAGAGAGACAGATAAAAAGAGCAAGAAGGAAAGAGACCGAAATCCCATCCCCAGCCTTCCCAATTCAATCACTGTGGGTAGAGAGTTCATTAATGGAGTTAACCGGCTAATTACCAAATGATGAATAGAGTCAGCACTCCCCTGAGACGCCCAGCTGGTGAGGCTCCGAGGGGCCCGCCAAGTCAGGGAAAAAGAGTGTTTAGCGTAGAAATAAATTCTTAGTGACAGCTCAGTCAGTGAGAGCATGGGCTCTGCTGCCACCTGTTAGAGAATCAGTATGATATATGGGTTCAAATCAAGATTTAGAACACTAGTGTCACATTAATGTTCTTATTAATGGCATTATGCAATAACTTTTGGATTGCAGGGGTGTCATGCATCTATTTTTGGCACCATTGACAGTCACTTATCACTGTTAAGACACGATTAAAAAGAAAAGACAAACAGATGTAAAAAACAAGAATTGAAGTAAGATGTGATATAGGGTACTATATATATATATATATATATATAGAGAGAGAGAGAGAGAGAGAATCAAAATTATTAAAGTCAATGAATTTGATTTAAATCAATTACAGCATATTAATTTTATTGATTTTATTGTAAAGTTCAATTATAAACCCTAATTCTGAGGCTGAGGGAGACATGTGAATGGTGATAGACATAAACATAAACATAGCAAGATTCAGGTTTCTTAATGGCATCTCTTTGCCCAAAAAATCTATTTGACAAATTCTTCTTCAGTGATATCAATGTAATGTGTTTATACACCTAGTAAATAAGTCATTGTTTTAAGTTGCTCCATGTCAGTATATATCAGGCTATGCATGTGTCTGAAGGACAGCAGCACAGAAACTCAAGGTTACATCTTGTAAAAAAAAAAAGAGAGAGATCCATGTTTTTTTTCTTTTATTCACTCCTGTTTAACTTCCTAACAAACTGTTTTCCCCTTTCCCTTGCCTTCCATGCCAAAGGAACATTTTTCAATGCGATGTGCAAAGTCAGACAGAATCAAGGAGCATTGCTTATTGGAAGACGTTAAATAAATAAATTTCACTAAATAAATAAAGGCTCACATCAATCAGAATAACACAATTTTTTTTTAGCAACATGGAGGTTAATGTAAATTTGATCTCACAGTGCTTCACTACTGTAGATTAGTGCTGAGAAAAACAAACAAAACAAGATTCATAAAAACAGAAAATGTGTGATTCCAAAAAAACCCTCAAATTTATTTATATCCTTATTTAGAGCTCTGAACTCAGCAAAAAGTACACCGCTCAATGTCACTTGCCAGATTTTTGAGAAGTCACAGACTTGAAATCCTGAACTCCTCAAGGGGAATGCTTTTATATTCAAGCTGCCTCACAGATCAAGAGATTCATGGTACATCTACACTCCAACAGCAGCTCAAAAACATTTCATTAAACGTAGATTCCCGTTTTCTCTGGTGAATGGTATTATGTGCACTGCCTCCTTTACAGAACAACTTACAATTACAGTCATTTAATAATGTTAAACTGCAGCAGGGATTTCTAGGAAATGTCATAGTTGATGTCTGATGAACGCTTCACTGTGGCGGTACACACTTTTTTTTTCTTCCAACCAACGAAATAAGTCATAACATTTTAGGGCTGCAAACCTCTAAAAATGAGAGTGTGGGCCAAAGACTGAAGTAAGCTGGGTGAAATATAATTAAACATGCAAGGCTGCATACATTACAGAGCATGAAATAAAAGATGCACAAAACAGTTAATAATAAATGAGCTTCATGGTGGAGAGAATGACGTGCCCCTCCAGGGTCTCGCCTCAGACTTGTGTAATTCTCTCAAACGCAGTGGTGGTTTAAATGGTACCACTCAGAATGCTCCTTGGGGGCTCAATTGTTTGCACAACCTGAGGCTGACCTGGACACTAGCATTATTTATTTGAAGCCCTCCGAACAGCGCTGGTTGTTTGGAATCAGGTGGTTTTGTGAGATAAGTTTCTGCCATGCAATTAATGTCTCTACAGGTAGAGCACAACATGACAAGTGAACCCAGAGCTTTTAACAGCGTGATGCCGATAGACAACGTCTTGGCCAGCGTGCTACCATGTAATCATCACATATGATACTGCTGCTGACCTTTCTCAGCCTCTAAAGCTCTTACAACAAGTAGCCAATTACATTATATGTGGTGTGTGACATTCAAAAGGTCAATATAAAGAATGTGAACCTGGATGCGGCATTGGAGGGTTACACAATTCAAAACAACTGACAAAACAACTTGGTACAGTGTACTGATGTGGATCTATTTGTCATGGTTATTACACTTTTTCTACTGCAACCTGTGGGGAGTCATGGGAAACAGCACAGAGGTGTTGTCTAACTAGAAATATTCTGCTGGAGAAAGACACTCCAACAACAGTTTTAGTTGTATGATATTGTTGGTATTGTAGGTATTCATATGTAAAGTGTTTGCAAAGATACTGGAGTGTACAAAAACAGATAGCATCTAAAATACGAGCACAACTTAGGAAATAGCCAAATATTTGAGAATCCTTTTAGGTTCACATAATATTTAATTCATGGATTTAATAGGTTGATTTTATTGCATTTATTCAATGAAATCAATCCAATATGTTAAATAAATATACTACACTGCCATTCAAAATTTGTAGTCAGTAATTTCTTTTTAAATAAAGCATAAATACTTTTATTCAGCAAGGATGCGTTCTATTTCAAATAAATCCTGTACTTTTGAATTTTCTATTTATCAAAGAATCATGAAAAAAAAGTTACAGTTTCCACAAAAAAAATAAATAAATAAATAAGCAGCACAACTGTTTTTAACATTGATAGTAATAAGAAATGTTTATTGAGAAACAAATCAGCATATTAGAATAATTTCTGAAGGATCATGTGACACTGAAGTCTGGAGTAATGGCTGTTGAAAATTCAGCTTTGCTATCACTGGAATAAATTACATTTTATATTATAACATATTATAATAAAATATATTGAAATAGAAACAGATATTTTTATTTGTAATATTTCACAATATTGCAGTTTTACTCCATTTTTGTCTTGGTGAGCATAAGAGACTTCTGTCAAAAATCTGTCAAAATAAAAATTCCAAACTTTTGAACGGTGCCATATATAATAGAAACCACTATACACATATTATTATAATGTACAGTATTCCTGAAGATTTTTAGATTATAATTTAGCTGCTCATCAGTTAATACCGTGTTTTAGATGCTGTCAATACATCCATTTCATTTAACACCCAAACAAGCAAAAATATACATTACGAATACCAATGAAATCAAGAGGTAGTTCAGAGAGTCAGATAATGACTAATGCTTACGAGCTGTTGAATCACGCAACATATTGAGGGCAAGCCACTCTTTATCGACAACCAGAATGGTGTTTACATCCAGAGAGAAAACATACATACTGTATGCAGATCAATTTTTACTTCTGTATTCCTGTTCTGATGATAAAGGAACACAGTTTAAAGCATTAACGTCACATACACTTTGTCAGGTTATCAAGCACAGTCTGCGCATACACACTGTAAAAAGGAAAGTCTTTTGGTCATCAATCATCAAAATTTAATCGGTTTGGTCCTTGATAACCAATGCTAGCACTCACCACCTATACTGATGAATTAAAACTGCTTATTTCCAGTAACTGTGACAGGTTTATATCCTCTCCTTGTGGATCCTCCCAGCACTTGCTGGTACAGAGAGTTCTGAAAGTTAGACTCATGGTATGAATGTCATGAATTTTCACTGTGCCACTGGCCGGATTGTTAAGAGTAATTGCATTCCACTGGAAGCTCCTGACGCTCATTTGCTGCCTGTGGCAGATCTGGAGCCCAGATTGCAGCCCATCCCTGGCATATACCGGCCTCCCTGCTCTTCTAATGCACAATAAAAACGAAGGAATGCTCAGTATTTCTACACCGATGGCTGTAATATCCATCTACTGAGTAACGGTGTACTCAGTATACACCACAATATATTACAATGCTTATGTTCTGGAAATGTTATGAATATTTATAGTTTTTTCTGCCTTTATAAAAGAAACAATGTGCTTAATGTACTAACATGATCAGATTTCAAAAGATTATGTCAAGGTTTACTTTACCAAGTATGCATGCTGTACTCACTGTCAGCGGAAAGGAATAAATAAAGCAAAATGCAACAAATAAGACATCCTGTGTAAGCATGTTGATATATATATATATACAGGTGCATCTCAATAAATTAGAATGTCGTGGAAAAGTTCATTTATTTCAGTAATTCAACTCAAATTGTGAAACTCGTGTATTAAATAAATTCAATGCACACAGACTGAAGTAGTTTAAGTCTTTGGTTCTTTTAATTGTGATGATTTTGGCTCACATTTAACAAAAACCCACCAATTCAGTATCTCAACAAATTAGAATACTTCATAAGACCAATAAAAAAAAAAAAACATTTTTAGTGAATTGTTGGCCTTCTGGAAAGTATGTTCATTTACTGTATATGTACGCAATACTTGGAAGGGGCTCCTTTTGCTTTAATTACTGCCTCAGTTCGGCATGGCATGGAGGTGATCAGTTTGTGGCACTGCTGAGGTGGTATGGAAGCCCAGGTTTCTTTGACAGTGGCCTTCAGCTCATCTTCATTTTCTGGTCTCTTGTTTCTCATTTTCCTCTTGACAATACCCTATAGATTCTCTATGGGGTTCAGGTCTGGTGAGTTTGCTGGCCAGTCAAGCACACCAACACCATGGTCATTTGGGGTCTGAGGTCATTTTGGGGCCCTTGAGATTTTTTGACATGCCCTGATATTTGTGCTTATTTCAGCTACTTAAAACATACTATTGACCAACATGTAATTTTTTTTGTATTCAGCACAAACTGTGCTACAATGATATGTGACCAAGTTGGATGTACAGTACATGTTTGCATTTTTTAGAAAAAAAATATTATGCGTGGTTAGTAAGTTTTGGGGAAAAAAATGTAGCTGAAATAAGCCCTTAAAACCCACACTAAATAGTTCTGAATAAGACTTTTGAGTAATCAGCCTTGTAGGCTAGAATATTTACTTAAAATTATGTGAAAATAATTCTGCTTACTCATTCACAGAAAACAATATATTGATTAAAATTTTTCAAGACATGTTTTGTCATCGAGGGTCTATATGCGAGGGAGTGGCAATGTCCATGAATATTAAGTGAGTTTCACCTGAGAGACAAAGGGCCCTCCCCTAATGGCCCCTAATGGCCCATCAGTGTGACTGTGACTGTGAGGCAGGTAAGAGAGAATGTGAGGAGATTGAAAAAAAGGGGTTTTTAAATTATTTGTATTTTATTTACAACACAGTATAATCAAAACATACATAATGAAGGTCAAAGACACATTAGTGTGCACACTGATCTAACCACAGAGATGTGAACAGACTTTGAGTCATTCCTGCAGCAGATTCTGTTCAACAAGTGAAACAAGTAAATCATACCTGATATTTACGTGTTTTATTTAAGTGTTTCTACTTCTTTCCATGGATTCAAGAAGAAAAAAAACATAATCAGTAGAAAAGGAGCTTGTTTTAACATAGAATATCAGTGTAGTTGAACATCTGATGTTGGTACAGCGCTTTCAGAGGAAAACAGTTTGAAGAGACATCAGGATACATCTGGTGCTGGTATCTGATTCAATAAAATACAAACAAAAAACATTTATGAGCATGTTAATATCAGGAACATCTGTATATATGTTTTGTAGCCATAGACTCACACATGTTTTGTACTATCATAAAAAAAGAGAAAGAAATCTTATATCTGAGAAACTAATTATTATTGTTTAGCACGTTATTAAAATCTATTTCTGAACAGAGTAGGCTATTAATAATAAACATGTACTAAACATACTTAAGACTAGTAGCATTCATCATGTTACAGTGTACACTCATATTACTTTTATTGTTTTATATAGAACATGAAAACATCATCGTGCCGTAAGAAATTTAAATAAAATGAATTGCCCATCATATTCAAAATATTTTACACGATTTCAAACATTGTAGTCAGAAATTATAGTTTTGGAAAAACCCAACTATGATTTTATAGTAGCCTATGATATGATTCTGTAGCCACAGACTCAAGCAAGCTTTGTTCAATAAAACTATGTACTTTGTACTATAAAAAATGATATTTTATATCTGAGAAACTAATTATTATTGTTTAGCACGCTATTAAAATCTATTTGTGAACAGAGTATTAATAATAAACATGGTCTAAACATTCTTAGATGTACAGCATTCATCATGTTGTCCTTTGGGAAAAGCCCAACTAACTGTTAGTAAAGTTCAAGTTTATGTCACAATAAAACGGTAACTAATGCAAAAAAGAAACATTACTTACTCATCAGATTGAGCTCCTCTTCTGGATGAAAACGTGTTCTTCTTTCGAGGAAAATCTTTCCATTACTCAGCGCCAACAGTAACAGTAGCCGCGATGAGGATCTCTTCTTTGTTTGTGTTGGGCGTTTGCACGTGCGCACGTCCCACGTGGCTATTTACATATGAACTGCGCGAGCCTCGCGGGGGCGGGGTCACATTAGAGATAATGAGTCAGACGGGACAGACTGAATATCGTGTTGGTTTCATACAGATTACTTCATCACAGAATGTTTGTTTTCTTCATTTCAAAGTAGACACTTCAAGCTTTCTATAGATATAACTCCCATGTCTCTGTGTTGAGTATTTGCTGAGTTACAGTTCATTTTAGTGACTAAAAACAGTTCGCTGAGACGGAGAAGACAAAGAGCGCACCCTGTTTGTTTTCTTATTTTTCCAAAAGCACAAAGTTGTGTTGTTATTGTGAGTGTACACACAAAAAAAAAGTAGACACTTGACAGTTTCGATTGATGTATAACACTTATTTGTGTGAACAAAATCAACAGAGTATTTTTAGTGTCTTTTGCACTGATCTTAAAAAAAACTTATCTGGTATCGTCGGCGATACCGTCGACCCCAGAGAGTTAACCAACTTTTGGTGCTTTTGGCAGTGTGGGCAGGTGCCAAATCCTGCTGGAAAATGAAATCAGCATCTTTAAAAAGCTGATCAGCAGAAGGAAGCATGAAGTGCTCCAAAATTTCTTGGTAAACGGGTACAGTGACTTTGGTTTTCAAAAAACACAATGGACCAACACCAGCAGATGACACTGCACCCCAAATCATCACAGACTGTGGAAACTTAACACTGGACTTGGGCTATGAGCTTCTCAACTCTTCCTTCAGACTTGAGGACCTTGGTTTCCAAATGAAATACAAAACTTGCTCTCATCTGAAAAGAGGACTTTGGACCACTGGGCAACAGTCCAGTTCTTCTTCTCCTTAGCCCAGGTAAGGTGCCTCTGATGCTGTCTGTGGTTCAGGAGTGGCTTAACAAGAGGAATACGACAACTGTAGCCAAATTCCTTGACACGTCTGTGTGTGGTGGCTCTTAATGCCTTGACCCCAGCCTCAGTCCATTCCTTGTGAAGTTCACCCAAATTCTTGAATCAATTTTGCTTGACAATCCTTATTAAGCTGTGGTTCTCTCGGTTGGTTGTGCATCTTTTTCTTCCACACTTTTTTCTTCCACTCAACTTTCTGTTAACATGCTTGGATACAGCACTCTGTGAACAGCCAGCTTCTTTGGCAATTAATGTTTGTGGCTTACCCTCCTTGTGAAGGGTGTCAATGATTGTCTTCTGGACAACTGTCAGATCAGCAGTCTTCCCCATGATTGTGTAGCCTAGTGAACCAAACTGAGAGACCATTTTGAAGGCTCAGGTAACCTTTGTAGGTGTTTTGTATTGATTAGCTGATTGGCATGTCACCACATTCTAATTTGTTGAGATAGTGAATTGGTGGGTTTTTGTTAAATGTGAGCCAAAATCATCACAATTAAAAGAACCAAAGACTTAAACTACTTCAGTCTGTGTGCACTGAATTTATTTAATACACGAGTTTCACAATTTGAGTTGTATTACTGAAATAAATGAACTTTTCCACGACATTCTAATTTATTGAGATGCACCTATCTATATATATATATATATATATATATATATATATATATATATATATATAATCATATCTGTGTTAAACCATGAATCTGTTATACTTGTTTTCTTGCAGTTATATTTATATCATTATTCTGTACAGACATTTTTATCAAGGGCGCCCAATTGTACGTCAGACCTTTATGCAATAGTTACAACACAATGCCAAGGATTCTGCTGAGAGAAGCAAAGGCACTGATTTCGGAAGCAATGAACCTGTTTATTTGGCCTGTCAAACTCCTAACACACATGGCTCAGGGCTCATTTCTTTATTACGGCAATCACGCTCTTTAGTATTCCAGCAGTCACTGAAATTTCCCAGCGCAGCTGAGGCTCCGATCTCTTTATTTCCTCCTTTTCTCCAGAGAGCATCACAGGACTTGTACTCTCTCCTCCGTCCAGACACGCTCACGAGTGTCTCTCCGTCTCCCCTGCTCTGCCAACAGATGTTCATTTATACAGATGACCCTTTCTTTCTGCTGTTTAATTACTCTTTGTCCTCTTGTTAATGAACCAGCCCGCGTGCTCATGCCGCAGAGGCGTCCCACAAGACAACATGGGCGCTTCTGCCAGGGTGTATTTTCTCTATCGAAATTTGAGAGTCACAATATTCACTGATGCATGCAAGAATAAATACGAATCATAAGAGTTTCATAATGGAAGCTATAAGCACCAGGCCCTCTACAGACAGGTTATGAAAGCTTTCGTTGAGACTGGGCTTTGATTTGTTCATTGCTTTCTGATGTGACTGTGTGCGAAGAATAACTGATGATATGAGCTCCTAAAAGTGCACTCAATGCTTGACTAGCTCCTCTTCATCTCACTGGTCTTTCACCTATCACCTACCAGCATGGATGCATGAAGTTTGCTTATTAGGATGATTACGATGGTGTTTGTTTATCTTCCGCTTCTTTCTTTTCATACATATATATAAGTGATATGCTATTTACACTAAGTGCAAATAGCAATGGATTCTACAACCCTAATTCCGGAAATGTTAGGACGTTTTTTTAAATTTGAATAAAATGAAAACTAAAAGAATTTCAAATCACATGAGCGAATATTTTATTCACAGCAGAACATAGATAACATAACAAATGTTTAAACTGAGAAATTTTACAATTTTATACACAAAATGAGCTTATTTCAAATTTGATGCCTGCTACAGGATTCAAAATAGTTGGGACAGGGGCATGTTTACCATAGTGTAGCATCTCCTCTTCTTTTCAAAACAGTTTGAAGCTGTCTGGGCATCGAGGTTATGAGTTTCTGGAGTTTTGGTGTTGGAATTTGGTCCTATTCTTGCCTGATATAGGTTTCCAGCTGCTGAAGAGTTCGTGGTCAGCTTTGACGGATTTTTCGTTTAATGATGCGCCAAATGTTCTCTATAGGTGAAAGATCTGGACTGCAGTCAGGCCAATTCAGCAGACTCTTCTACTATGAAGCCATGCTGTTGTAATAGCTGCAGTATGTAGTTTTGCATTGTCCTGCTGAAATACATAAGGCCTTCCCTGAAATAGACATTGTCTGGAGGGGAGCATATATTGCTCTAAAACCTTTATATACATTTCAGCATTCATAGTGCCTTCCAAATCATGCAAGCTGTCCATACTGTATGGACTTATGCACCCCCATACCATCAGAGATGCTGGCTTTTGAACTGAACGCTTATGACACGCTGGAAGGTCTCTCTCCTCTTTAGCCCAGAGGATACAGCGTTCATGATTTCCAAAAAGAATGTCAAATTTGGACTCGTCTGACCATAGAACACTTTTCCACTTTGAAACAGTCCATTTTAAATGAGCCTTGGCCAACAGGACACAACGACGCTTCTTGACCATGTTCACATATGGCTTCCTTTTTGCACGATAGAGCTTTAGTTGGCATCTGCAGATGGCACAACAGATTGTGTTTACCGACAGTGGTTTCTGGAAGTATTCCTGGGCCCATTTAGTAATGTCAATGACAGAATCATGCTGATGAGGGATGCAGTGTCGTCTGAGGGCCTGAAGACCACGGGCATCCAACAAAGGTCTTCGGCTTTGTCCCTTACGCACAGAGATTTCTCCAGTTTCTCTGAAAATTTTGATGATTTTATGCACTGTAGATGATTAGATTTGCAAAGCCTTTGCAATTTTACGTTGAGGAACGTTATTTTTAAAGTATTCCACAATCTTTTTACGCACTCTTTCACAGATTGGAGAGCCTCTGCCCATCTTTACTTCTGAGAGACTCTGCCTCTCTAAGACATCCCTTTTATAGCTAATCAACATATAACGTCCAAACATTTCTGGAATTCGTGTTGTATTTACACTGTTAAAGTTTATACTACTATATTTATACTACTTAATACAAATAGTGGCAATTATCTGCACCTCAGTATTGTAGTACATTATAAAACAGTATGCAATAATGTATGGAGTGTAAATTATCATTTTAATTAAAATTATAAAATGGATGCCACCTTATTGGAACAATAAAGCCCTCCCTACGCCTACCCTAACCCTACCCCATACTTTATTTTCAACTTTTTGATTATTTCCTTAATTTTTATTGAAAATAAATGCCTTTCCGCTGTGATATGATATTTGAAATGGGAGGAAAAAAAGGTAAAAGGCGGGTTCGAACCCAGTCGACCAACAAGGTGAGCTCTTTGCGCTTAGTGTAAATAGACACTCTGTTATTGTCATTATTATTCCTGTGATGGCAAAACTGAATTTTCAGCAGCAATTACTCCAGTCTTCAGTCTCACATGATTCTTCAGAAATCATTCTAATATTCTGATTTATTTCTGAAATTATATTACTACATAATACGATATAGTTAATTGTTTAAAAAATATCTGTAATTATTCATTTAAAACATTAAACAGATTTTTTTCCCCCCTTTTTCCTTCCTGATTTAATAATACATTTATCAGGGGTTAATATGCAGTAACAGAAATGTATGGAATTTGACAGTAATTTTAATAAAATTTAGACAACTGGAATAAATATGTTTTGGGGCTTCTCAAGAAAAAAAATACTGAGATTCTGGAAAAAAAAAGAAAAAAAAAAACTGCTTCATCGTAGCATGATGAAATCTGCCCTTCGGCCATTGCGTGATACAACAAAGGAGCTGACCCTGACTATCTAAAGCTCACTGATGCCCAGTAGACTCTGCTGATCAATTTTAAAGTCTCTGTCATACAGATTTTTGCATCCTAGTCTGTTGAAAGTGTGGAATATATATGTGTAACCTCCATAATACACAATAAACATTCTCTTATTTTCAGTTGTTCCCAATGGTCAAGTATGTAAACGCTGCACGACTGTATGTAAACGCTGCAAAACAAAATAATATATAAAACAATTTTTATTTGATTGCTTATTTATAAAATTAATTAAATTCAGTAACATTTGCAGTGACAAAACAATTATTAAAAGCAGCACTCCTAGTATTCCTTCTGCTACTCTGTTGAGCCATAAATTGATTTACCGTATTGACCCGAATATAAAGAAAACCCCCCTTTTTACAGATGTACATTTTGGAAAAAGGCTTTTTGGAAACCAAATTTTGTGTTTTTTTCTGAAATTATTTTCATATTGCATATTTTTCCTATTTTAATATTTATTTTGAAAGTATGGCAAATATGAACCAAATGAGCCAACAATCACATTTAAAAATATACACTTTTTGATAAACCATAAAAATAACAGGTAGCCCGTCTGAGTTATATAACAATTAGGCTATCCATCTCATAGTAGCCTACCAAAATTTTATTAACAGTAGAAGTGAAATTTTATTGTAGTTTATCAAATCTGGCTACTGTCTTACGTTTTAAAATCACTTACAAACACTTACTGTTACAGTCACTACTCATGCCACTGTAAGCTTTTCTTTTTCTTTTGTTTTCACTCACGAACTTTACAACACACATTACATTACTTATTTCATGGCACACTCGTTTTATGCGTATTTGCTGCCACCTATCGTTGTGGGTGTATAATTGACAATATAAGACCAAATTTTTTCAGAAGTATTTCTAAGAAAAAAATATCGTCTTATATTCGGGTCAATACGGTATGTTTTGACAGTGCCACTGAGAATCAACCTACAAATGGCTAATGTACAGTCTTGGCATATTAAACTGCAATAGGAGAAAACATTTTTCCATTGAAAGAATCACACACACTTTACCTTTAAGCTTCTTAATATTTCCTTCTTAATTATTCCACTTGTGTCTCAGTCAGCTTTAAAAATGCAGTGAGAATACATTGATATTCATCATGGCAAGAGTAATATGTTTCCACATTATTAATTTCCATTAAGGGTGACCCTGAAATAGGCGAGTTACTAAGATCACAGCCTTCCAATCTGCACTGTGCCCTTGAGATAGCCACAAACCTCATGTTGCTTGAAAAGAACTGTCCGTGTAATTAGTTTACTGCAATTTGCTTTGAATGAAAACGGGCAGCTAATGTTTTGAAGACAGAAGCTTTTGTTCCTGCGGTGGTCTTGGTATTCTTTGTCTAGCAGGGATATACTTGTTTTTTTGCTGCTTCCTCTGCTAGAAAGGCATGTGGGTGTATCTAGTGTGTAATGAAGGAACTGATCACTCTGTAGCTGCCCTGTGCACACGCCATCTCATACAACGCTGAGAGCGCTTTTGTAATTATTGCTTCCAATTTCTGGCAGCTGCACTGGTGTGGAGACAAGCTTTTAAAAGCCACTTGGACATTCGGTTTAGGGAGGAATGTAGCATGAGGGCTGCTGGGACTGGGATTTTTTGACTTGCATTTGTCTGGTCCTCTAATATTCTTATTTTCAGTATTGTTCTCCCCTTGTCTGCCTGCTGCATGCACACCTAATCTCAAATCATATACTATTTCTGTATACAAGTACAAAAATCTCTTAAGAACATTTTTTTTTCTTCTTGTTCTTCATGTTTTTCTATGGCATCACTGTAAAAAAAACAAATAAATAAAAAATATATATTTTTTCTTATTATTTTTAAGAGTGCAGTGTAAAATGTGTCCAGACTGTAAGGTATTTTCAGTGGATCTTCAAAGTATGAACCCAGTATGCAATTTTAGGAATTTTTTTGGCATAGATGGTTACGTAAAGAACCTTTATTATCCATGGAATCTTTCCATAGCACAAATGATTTTTAAAGTGTAAAAAGCTTCCTTAGATTATTAAAAATGTTCTTCAAACGAATAAAAAGGTTCTTTTAATAAACCCTTCACTGAGAGGTTCTTTGGGGGAACCAAAAAAAATGTCCTTCAGTGGAATCACTGCAAAGTGAAGAACATATTAATAGTCTAAAGATCCTTTACACTCTCAAAAATAAAGATTCCAACAATCCCATTGAAGAACCATTTTGGATTCCCCAAAGAAACTTTCAGTGAATAGTTCTTAAAAAGCATTTGTGCAATGGAAAGGTTCCCTATGAATTCATCAATGCCAATAAAAAAAAAAAAACTTTTTTAAAGAGTGTATCTTTTTCTAGGTTGATCAAGAAAAATATAAAGTGCAGAATTACTAATGAACACTGAGTCACAATAAGTTGAACATGAGACAATTCTCTGTTCATCCATAACATTGAATGACATCTGGAGAATGAAACCATCACATAAGAACCAACTGAAAAAAAGTTTTGAAACAAAGTGTTGATGAGTCCCTGACATGCCATCTCCACTGAGATCCACGGGTCATGTCAATAATTCAAGAGTGACAAGCAACACAAAGAGGCATATTGATCTCAATGTCTCTTCTGCTGGCCTCCCCCAATTCTCAGTCTCCCTCCTTCCCACATATCAAAGCTCTGCTCATATAGGCATATACACCAGGATTGTGCAGCATTCGCAATTGCATATAAATACGCATCCAAATATATATACATCCTGAATGTTGCCAGTTGAATTCAAATTCAGGAACCAAAAAAATTGACTAATTCTTAAATCCCTTTTTAAAGATGTTTACTGACATCTAACCAATACTGCAACACAAACAACTATACTGCCCTTTATCTTTATTTCTCTTTATATTCGTCTCACAAGTACCAAACAAACATTACAATAAGCCACATGATCTCAGACTGCAACAATACCTACGACAGATGCCTGCATAAAAACTCAATTCAGCTCATGTAGTGCCATCTCTCCCTGCATTAGCCGTGCAGTGTTTAAAAATCCCCAGCACCGTTTGGGTCCCTTCTGCCACTCTGCTTTGGAATTACTGATATCAGGTGCATATTCATTTCAGCTAGAATGAAGGGAGGAGAGATGGAGTGATAACGTGAGAAAGGGGGGAAAGAGAGGTAGAGATATGAGCAGAAGTGAATAATGCGTGCATTCTAATGAAGCGCACAGTAAAACGCTGCACATCCAGAGAGGTTGACATTTCCTTGACCTTCAGCCCTGGAAACAGCAGCAGACTGAAATGAAGAGAAAGAAGAGAGTGCTAATGAGGATGACACCGAGAAAAATGGCTCCCTTGGGTCACATGCCAAACCCCCAGCACACCACCCCTCAACCCTTACAGCAGAGACTGAAGCAGGACATTGATACGTGGCAACATGTGGAGATGTGATCAATGCTAAGACCTGGATACTCGAGGAGGCAGTGCTTTATTTGAACTCGGATCAATAATTCTGATTTTAAAGCAAAGTGATTTTTCAAAATGGATTTGGATTTCTGTTTGAGCCCTTCTTTAGCGTTGGCATGGGCCAGTTAGCTCCTGCTGGTAGATGCTGCAACTACACCATTAGGGCATCTTTCGCTAAGGCACTCTAGCTGTGCATTATGATTAAATAATTATCTGTAAGCAATATGTTGCAATTTTTTATTATGTCTTAGTGCAGTGGATCCCCCCCTCCCCATTGGCTCCCATTTAACCTGATTACTGTCCACTGCCATTGATGTCAAGAGTAGTAGTGAAGGGCTTGGGGGCGTTTTAGTGATGCTGTAGACCAATCAGTGTTATCAGGATGTCATTTTCTTGCCAATTATTAGCCACATGGCATTTACATGTCAGGTGACTGGCTCTCCAAAAAAAGTGTCCAGAAGCGAGTGAAGATGAAGCAAAGATGGCAGCATGCAGGTCATGTACTTCTGCGATGAATGGGAATGTTAACAGATCGATCTCAGGTATTACAGACCTCCAAAGTTCTAAGAATGATATGAAAAGCTTAAAGCCCGGTTCATGAATGTTAATTAGGTGATGTAACGTTCCTCTAGTGGTTGTAACTGATTCTCTGAAAAGCATGGGTAAGTGGGTGCTAGAAATATTAGAATTACAGCTTACAGATTGATCGCTCAATCCATGATCATGATGATGCAACCGGTTGGAAGAAACCCTTATTGACTTTTTTGTTCTTTCACACTGCAGCCAAGCAAAAAAATACATTTTTTCAAAAAAATTATTTAAAATATATTTACTGCCTCTGATAACAGTTTACAATAATTATTATAGAATAATTCTAATAATTAAAAACAAACAAAAAAAACAAATATTTGCTAAACATTTAAACTGTTATGAAATTAACTTCATATAAGCGTTTTATGTCAGCAAAGGTAATCTGGTAACACTTAAAGCCTTTATGTATAATCCGTTATAAAGGGTTATTAAAGAGTATAATGCATGATAATTATTCATAATGTGCATTGTAATGCATTATATCTTGTTGTAAATAATTATAACCAAATTTGAAATGCGTAGTGTAACAATGAATTGATAAGTGTTATAATGTATTAGCTGTGGTTACAATTATTCATGAGACTGTACAATGCATTATAAATTGCATTACAGGCATAATTAATGCATTAAAACTACTTTTATAATGCATCATACATAAAGGCTTTAAGTAAAGTGTTACCAGCAATGTAAGTATAAAAATAAAGGAAATGAGCATGTACAATTAAATATACAATATAGACTTATATACACAGACAATACACAGTCTTTTTTTTTTTTTTCACATTTTGTAGTCATATTGCAGTCAGGAAAAATGTAATTAAATACTATTTAAAATATCATTATTGCCTCTGGAAAAAACAAACAAACAAAAAAAAAACTAAAATTAAAAGAAGAAATATTAAAAACTAAAGTTTAAACAAACAAACAAACAAACAAACAGGGTTCTGTTGGTTCCTTGGTTTAACCTTCACTAGAAAAGCCTAAAAGAAGTTTCATGGAAACTTTAAGGAACTTGTATAAAAACATGTACTTACTTACATCCCTCATTAAGCACATTTACATTGGTACACATCAATGCAATAAACCTGTGATGACAAAATGTTGGTGCTCAGCCCTCCTGCAGCACTGGTTTGGGTTTGAAATGTATTGGATTGAACTAGCCTTTTTGTTTTGAAACAATGCACCTTCATATGCAAACTAACAGAAAACCATTTCTGTACACACATGAAGGTTTATTGCTTAACCTATGTAAGCCAACAAATCTGGTATTAAAAATACGCACTTTCATATATAAATATAGAAGTTCTCCTTATTCACAGGTCACTCTACATGAAATTAGTGACTTTGATTAGGAAATATGGCTTGCAGTTGCAGAGAAGTACAGAAAACTAAATATGTCATGTGCCAAATTCATCTCCCTATAAAATAGATTCTGGCCTTCAGGCCTCTAGCTGTCAGTTTTCATTAGTTTTATCATCTATTATTCACTCTCTTGTATGAAAATAGAGTCTGATGGACTCTGGTTGTTATAGTCAACCAGAAATTGCAACATTTTATTAGTTTATTTCACTTTTTCCCTCCTTTTAATAGAGGAAAATTCCTTTGAACTACAAACACAGGAACCCTTTAAAGCAATTACACATCCACATTCAGTTTAAAAGAAACAGGGCAACAAGACATCAACGACACAACCACCTAAAAAAAGAACTTCCTGTCAACATTCTAGAGTCGGCGGTGAAAATGGAATACATACAGTGTCAAATACCATTGCTATTGTTTTGTCCTCGTATCCAATCCATCATCATTATATGAGAAATAAGAGCAGGGTTGGGGAGAGAGAAAGAGAGAGAGAGAGAGAGAGAGATGGGAAACATTCCATTGTAATTCAGCTGAAAACATGTGCTGTTCTCCAAATTTTCCATTTACATCTACCCAGCGGGCACGCATGTCTGACTCCAAGGATCAACAAATAAAGCCCATGTGGGCAATCTTAAGCCATCACTTGGAGGAGCCCTGCAAGGCATGTATGAAGCCACAGAGCCAGACATGTACAGAAAATCATTTATTTGCCTAAACGCGACAAGCTCGGCACGCATAAGTGTGTTGGTTTATCATTAATGCCACCCATGACAGATGGCATGTTTTATTGTTCGTCACGAAGGGGAATGTATTGTCTGCTTTTGGAAAAACACTCAGGACTTTAATATACGCCTCTTGACAGCTTTAAAATCATACAAGAGGCCTGTTTGACCTTGTTATCTGCAATGAGAACATGATCTGGTGTTTTATTGAAGTGGTAATTGTAGTCTTTGTCATAATTTACCACAGATGAACTGTTTTATGTACAATAATGCTCTGTTTATTACCAAGACTTTGTGAAAGGAGTTTCAGCAACACCGCCTGGGGATTTCATTCAGCTTCGGTTTCTTTTTTCTTTTGTTATTTATTAAAGCAACTTCACAGTTCACTTACAAGACCTATTCATTTCAAAAAATGAAAAAAAAACTAAAAAAAAAACATTTGACTCTCCAGCTAAACCATGTGGTTAAGTCTAATGTGGTTAAGATAGCAATAACTACTTCAATTATTAATGAATATTATACTTTCATATTATGGCTGCTATCTGATGAATAGTAAACTCTTCTGTCTGAATAAATTAAAAATGAAACTTAAAACAGTTGTTTTAAATTGATGCAAGTTAAATTTATTCATCAAAAAATGATAAAAAAAAAAGGATATTTATTTTGATTTGTCAAACACTTCAGTGTTATTAAAATATTGTCTTTTAAAGATTTTAAAAACTCACTGTACATGAGTATTTGATAACGTCGAAGGTAACTTAAATATTAAAAATGAAGAACATGTCCAAAAAAATATCCAATATAAACCACTACAGATAAATTTACAAGGGGAAAAAAAATGTAATATCAGCCAGAAACCAATATGATACCAATATACTGTGCATTCCTAAAAACAATCACAGTGCAGATGCAGATGGGCCTCGTCCCAACAAACACGCTGACACTTTAATATCTGTTTTTCTCTTCGATTCTTTACACTGAGTGGAATGGGTCTCTGTGTTGCCTGGGTAACCAACTATCTCCAGCACGGCGCTTCATGACCAGTCCCAAGAGCCGAGACCGGTCAGCCCCAGTCCCATCTTCTCCATGGTTACGTACCCAAGGTCCCTATTTAATGAGAGCCAGCCTCTGCGGAGAGATGGCCCACATGTCACAAATAATCCTATCTGAAGAGCACTGTGTGAGGAAAGGGGAAAAAAGCCACATCTTCAACTTATGTGATTCTGCCAAGAGAAGTGCACTGATTCACTCTACACCAGTCCTCTCTCCCCCTCTCGCTCCTCCTGCACACCCTCCACATTTGTAGAATGGGGTCTAAACGCACACTGGCATATTCTTAGCTTAAAAAGTGGGTATTTTTTTTTACCATATCAGCAAAAAAACATTTGGCTGTACTTGCTTCTACTTTTTCTTTTTGAGCTTTTGATATTTTTAGAGCAGCAGTGATAAGACAGAATTAGGTAACAACAATAGGACTGGAGTAACAATATTAGAACAGTAATATAAAAAAAAGACAACCTAAAATTTTGCTCCGCCATTTGTTTCTTCTCAATAAAACCTGAATACTAAAATGATCAAAGTAAATTGCCTTTTCGGTTTCACAAACTATATTTTAAGTGTTATATATATATATATATGTATATATATATATATATATATATATATATATATATACATATACCACCGGAGAAGCAGTGTTGCCAGATATTGCTACAAAAAACAAACACAACCAAGTCCCTGAAAAATGCAGCAAAATAAGTTTAAATCTTGTATTTTGCGAATAGGATCTCTAAACTCAACCTTCATCTTCCAACTTTATTAATGCCCTAATTGCTTTATTAACTCTTATATTAAAACAAGTCCAGCGATAATAACTAGATCTGGCAACATGGCGGAGCGGAGTGGAGGCTGCACTTGCGCCAAGCTCCTTCACTCCTGCGAGCCAGCCACATGAATTTATTCAGCGACATGATTTTAAATAATTGTTCATATGTTTTCAAAATTAATTTTTGACAATGAAACATTTACAGAGGTCTGGACCTCATAGCTGGCTATGGGCCTGGAAGTGAATGATTGTAAATGATAGCCTAATGAAATGAGCGCAAATCAATAGCTGCGTTGGGGTCTGCGCGTCCCTCAGAAATCAGAGCTTTGTCTGGAGTTATATCAACTCGACAAAAACATCCTAAAAACAGTCCTAACTTCGAAATCCAGCTGTAAAAACGCATTGCATTAGCCCTTTTCGTGAATGGCATTACATTTAATTATACAAGAAGAAGAAAAGCGATGTTTGATCAAGGCTTTTGGAGGGTCCAAATGATTGGTTACGCTCTGTTGATAAAAAACTCGTAAATGATCACAGACTCCCGCAACACATGATCTATTTAAAGTTCAAGCTAGCTTATCCTTCTGCTATGAGGTTACTGAACACTTTCTTTCCATTTCTTTTTTTTCCCCCAGCTTCTTTTTTTTTCTACTAGTGCTCTTATTTAAGCTTGTGGATGCTTGCCTCTTGTCAAATTTGTACACAAGTTTCACTGGAAAATAAGAAGAATAAAGTTATTTTTCTGTTTTATAAAGTTTTAAATAGAAGATATTTACAAAGTTATAAATTTAATTAAAGTCTTTATTTTGTTGTACAAGGCATATTTGTTAAATGAAAACTACAAATCGAACAGATTTGCATTTAAAATGGTATTTTCATGTAATTTGATGAACTTCTGGTTTAAACCACGCCCACTTCCGGATCTGTCCTAATACAGATACAAATAATTTTGAGATTGTCACAGATACAGATACAAATAATGGCTCCGCTGCACACCCCTATTATATATATATATATATATATATATATACTTTGATCATTATAGTATTCAGTTTTTATGTTAGTATATTTATGTATTATAATATAATATAATATAATATAGAACTAAATGTCTTTAAATGTATTGTTATGCGGTTTGTCTCTCTTTTGCATTAAATGACAGCACTTGAGTTGCATGAACTTTGTGTAAAACCATGATCATAAGATTCAGATTTTGAGAGCATCTTGTGCTTCAAAGGAAGGAAGAACATTTGAACATCTGTACAAAGGAGTTCACATGATCAATGTCAAAAATGTATGAAAAGTGACTCAGAAAAAGCACAGAATCTTAAATATTTCTTATTCATTCCCAACATATCTTTTGTTTCCAATTTTTACATATTCAAATTTAAAAAAGGAAAAATAAAACATATTTTCAGTGTGGTTTAAAACTTTTGGCTCCCACTGTATGTGATTATACCTCAAGTAACACAAGAGGAAGGACAAGTTGAGGATATTTAAGCTAATGATAGTCATTTCACTAAGTGCACTGCCAGCAAAGTCTAAAACGAGCAAACGGGAGACTGTTTCTGTCATCTATACCTGCTGAAATGAGTAAATGACTGGGTGCAAAGTCTTGCATGGATCACTGGACACCCTTGAAATCAGTACCTTCCTCTACCTTCGACAAGGATTTTTTAAACACTCTACAGTTAATATGTCTTAGATCTTTATCTCAAGAATCTATTCATGTTCTCTAAGTCCTTTAAAAAGAATCAGATTGATCTCACAGGCTATGGAAGCAGAATAATGACAATAGTTTTTGAAACATAAAGCATGCTGAATTCCACAAATCGAAAAAAAAAAGATACATTGAAATAAACACTGCTTGCATTTTAATGCCTTGTATTTCCAAGGCTTGCATTTTTAGGTCCTGAAATTTAACAGTTGTTTATTTAAGCTGTGAATATTTCAATTCAAAATATTTCACACACATTTTCAGAATTAAAAATTCAATAATTCATATTCTTATATCACTGTATTAGTTAACAGAGGCACATTAGTGGCGTATGAGGGGAACCCCAATAATACAGCACAGCCTCACACAAGCCATGATACAAAGTTACAGAAGCTAAGTTACAGAAGCTAAGCAACCGAAAGCAATACATGTCTTCCTCAGATGTAATGTTAGTTCTGTACTTCAGCGTTGGGTAAAAGAGCATTATAATCTCCTTTGTGGTAGAGAAAGCTGCTTACATGTAGGCTACTGGAAACAGCGAAGATGTTGAATTAAACAGCCTACACACAATCAGCGTTTCCACATGTTTATACTGACCCCGATAATCGAAACGTCTACTTGCTCCATTTCTGCAAATCAGTTTTTGTAAATGAATTCCACATCAAAGTCTCTTTAAGGCGAGTCATGTCACTCGGCGGCCATCTTTGAAACGCCTCTCGGGCATGTAAGTGCAGCTCCTATCTCTTTGAATGGGGAAACATCAAATTCTCCAAAATTGTTCACTAAGCTTACGATTTAAATTTAATATTTGAAATCACCAAAGAAATCTGACAACATAAATGTTGTTTATTTTGCTCAAATAGCGCTATAAAAAGCTTTTTTTTTTTCAGGCTAAATCAGCCAGTGCTCATGTGCAGTCCTAAATGCAAGTCTCAGAACGCTGACGGTTTCTATAGCAACCGGGACTTCTAACGGCAGCTGCGCTGACTTTACCGATTAGGGATTGGCTCTTGCATTCAGAAGGCGGGGCTTCCTACGATTGAGCGGCCATATTGAGCGTTGCATTTTTCCCCATTCAAATTTTTTTATTTTTTTTTATTTTTTAATGAATCACTCAAATACAACATTTTACAGTAGCCAGTGGGTGAACACACACACACACACACACACACACACACACACACACACACACACACACACACACACACACACACACACACAAAGAGATACAAAATTACAATGAAATAGAAAAAATAAAATAAAATAATACTAATAATAATAATATTACATAAAAACATTCTTGTTTATCAAAGTGTAAATAGATTTTAGGTATTGCTTAACTTCTGATTTCAAAATGAGAAACAATGGTTTGTAATTGCCGTACTTACATTTATGTATACTAAACTTTGCCAGCAAAAGTAATAAATTAATCAAATAATATTCCTTATGGAATGACAAATAAAACATTTTCAAAACAAAGTTGAAAGCTGGGCATGATATGATCTCTAACAAATGAGCAGAAGTCTGACCAAAAATTGGCCGAGTATAGGACAACTCCAAAATAAATGAAAAAATGTTTCTGTTTGTAGACCACAAAATGTACATAGTATATAATATCACAGTTAAATTTGTTTACAACGAAAGAGTTACTGGGGTAATATTTATAAAAGAGTTTGAAATAAATTTCTTTTACTTTATTTGTGGTTAAATATTTTTGAGGTAATTTCCAGATTTTATGCCATATCAAACCATCAACACAGCTATTCCAGAAAGTTACAATAGGAGGTCTAAAGACAACATCCTTTTGAAAAAGGGCCCGAACCTGACAATTATTGTGTTTAACAGAGGAAGAAGAAAAACAAACTCGACCAACAGCAGTGTTGATCTATATAGAAGATTGGGGACATGTATTTTTACAAAGCATTTTTAATCCAGAGGGGACAGCATCCATAACAACGGCATATTCTTTAGGAGTGATAGGCATTTTAAATTTAGACAAAAATTCAGAATAAGTTAACAGAAGACCTTCTTGGTTGAAAAGTTGGCTCACTAAAACTATATCATTAGAAAAACAGTTTTCAAAAAACAGTGTTTTAGATTTATATAAAATATGTTTATTATTCCATATAAAATGTGAGAAATTATGTTTATAAATTAAATTCCAGGAAAGAAGCATTTGTTTGTGAAAATTGGATAACTTTAACGGATGTTTAGAAATGTTGTAGTTACAAAGCAAAAGACAATGAAGACCTCCAACCTGTGAAAAAATACAATGAGGAATAAAGTTCCATATACTAGTTTTTTTTTAGTTTTTTTTTTTTTAATTGTTTGATCCAGTTTACTTTAAAAGTATAATTAAGAGTGGTAAAATCTAAGAAGTTCAAACCTCCATTTTCAGTTGTGTTCATAACCACAGATTTCTTAATATATGTGTTTTATTTTTCCATAAAAAATTGAAAAGCATATTATCAATAGTCTTGCAAATATTATTGTTGACTGCTAGAAAGAGCTGTATATGTGAGCCTTGAGATGCCCTCTGCTTTTGTAATCAATACTCTCCCCCTCAAAGATAAATCTCTTAGTAACCACTGATTTAACCTTTTCTTCGTCTTATCAATAACAGGGGAGAAATTTAGCTCACATCTTCTTTCTTCATCCTTTACAATCTTTATACCTAAATATGTGACTTCATTTTTTTTTTATAGGGATACCACAAATAGATGGCAAATCGCACTGCTTAAGAGACATTAATTCACACTTATTAATATTCATATGAAGACCTGAAGCTTTAGAGAATATATGGATAATATTAATAGCTTTGGGTATTTCCCCTGCATCTCTTAAAAAAAGAGCCTCCATTCAAAACTATAGTCCTTTATCACAGTCCGGGTGTCGTCACATCCGGCATCCGATTAGTAGCGTAAAGGAATTCCTGCGTGGAAATAAGAAGAAACTCCAGTACTCCGCCATCTGTACAAGTCACCCGATACTATCTCAATCTCCTACGTACCTCTTCACTTCAAGTGTGCCTCACCTGCATTTTAATAAACGTCTCACCTTTATTCACTAGATCACCTTGTGTCCGAGTCCTTCCGTAACAGAAGATCGGACCGCACCGACACTGCAGGATGAGCACCGCGGATCCCTTCCAGGAGCTGGTGGATTCTTTAAAGAAACTACTGCTACAATCGCCCACACCAACGGCACCACCAGCTCCTCCACCACCACCACAATCTTCAGCTAATACTTCACCATCGATTGTTCTCGCCAGTCCCATGGCCCGACCAGCGCCCTTCTCTGGCTCGGCGGAGGAGTGCGATGGTTTTCTCCTTCAGTGTACCCTGACGATAAATCTACATCCTCATGTGTTCACCACCGATCAAGCTAAGATTGCATATATCGTCACCTCACTTACCGGACCCGCACTCAAATGGGCGGAAACAATTCTCAATCAAGTGGGTCCCGCAACTCACACCTTCGCAAATTTCGTACATCATTTCAAGGAAGTGTTCAGTGTCTCCCCCGGAGATTCCACGGTGGGCGAACAACTCTACCAGCTTCGTCAGGGTACAACATCAATACATCAATATGCATTACAGTTCCGTACTCTAGCAGTGGCCAGCGGATGGAATGAGCCCTCCCTCATTACGGCGTTCCGGCAAGGGCTAAACCCCCGTCTGCGACTTCATTTGAGTGCCTACGATGACATCTATGGATTGGAAAAGTTTATACAACTCGCCATCCGCTGTGCAAACCGCATTCAATCCTGCCCTCCGGATCAGTCCTCAACCATCGCCACTCCTCCTCTACCTCCTCGCCGACCAGAGCCAGTTGACCCTCCAGAACCTATGCAAACCAATGCTACGCGTCTTCCCATCTCGGAACGACGAAGACGAATTATGCAACAATTATGTATGTACTGCGGAGATGATGGACATCGGGTATTGGAATGTCCATTGAAACCTTCTCGTATCTTGGTGAGTTCGGTTTTGTCTACCTTGCCTAAACTCAAGCCTCTCTCTATCCGAGCTCAGCTTACTGCCTTCTCCCATGTCATTCCAGTCACCGCCCTCCTCGACTCTGGGTCCGCGGGAAATTTCATCTCGAGCCACCTCGTCCACCTACTCCGCATCCCCACCGCCGACACGTCGACGGAGTACGAAGCCAAATCCATAACGGGACAATCACTCACCGGAAAAGCCATTGGTCTCCGCACGAAAGAAATATGTCTACAGACTGGTTCCTTACATCGAGAAAACATTCAACTACTGGTTCTGGAGGGTTCCACTGTGGACATTATTCTGGGTCGTCCGTGGCTGGTGCAGCATGATCCACACCTGTCTTGGAGGACAGGAGAAATCCTAAAGTGGGGAGAAGGATGTTTCCATCATTGCTTCCCAAACAAACCTCAACCATCACTTCCCGTAGGTACAACATCCATTGAAAGCCCTCAAGAAAACCTATCCATCAAGATTCCTCCATGCTACTCCCCCTTTAGCGACGTCTTCTGTCCGAAGAGAGCTGCCCAGCTACCACCACATCGGCCATGGGACTGCGCAATTGACCTTGTTCCGGGTGAGCCAGTACCACGGGGAAAAATCTATCCACTCTCACCACCTGAACACAAGGCCATGGAGGAGTATGTTGCGGAGGCTTTACAACAAGGATATATTGTACCATCTACCTCCCCTGCTGCATCCAGCTTCTTCTTCGTGGCCAAGAAGGACGGTGGCCTACGCCCCTGTATTGATTACCGAAAGTTAAATGAGATCACAGTAAAATACAGATATCCCCTTCCTCTTGTCCCAGCGGCCTTGGAACAACTCCGCGGCGCCACGGTCTTCACCAAACTGGACCTCCGCAGCCCGTATAATCTCATCCGCATTCGAAAGGGAGACGAGTGGAAGACTGCTTTCATAACCCCCACCGGTCACTACGAGTACCGGATGATGCTGTATGGGCTTGTAAACGCCCCCTCCGTTTTCCAGGGGTTCATGCATGAGGTGCTCCGGGAGTTCCTTCACCGGTTTGTAATAGTGTATATAGATGACATCCTCATCTACTCCCGGAGCCTGGCCGACCATCGCCACCACGTTGCGGAGGTCCTCCAGAAACTCCAGCAGTTCCAGTTATACCTCAAGGCTGAAAAATGCTCATTCCATCAATCCTCAGTTACTTTCCTCGGATACATTATCGACCACCGTGGCGTTCGCATGGACAAGGGGAAGGTGGAAGCCGTAACCACCTGGCCTGTCCCAACCACGATCAAAGAGCTTCAACGGTTCTTAGGGTTCTCAAACTTTTATTGCCGGTTCATCCCTCATTACAGTTCCACTACCAGTCCACTCACCGATCTCCTCAAGGGGAAGAGCAAGACTCTCGCCTGGAACCCTCAAGCTCAGAAAGCCTTCGACGATTTGAAAACCGCCTTTACCCAAGCCCCGCTCCTCGCTCATCCAGACCCAGAACTCCCCTTTATTGTGGAAGTCGACGCATCCACCACAGGCGTAGGTGCCGTCCTTTCTCAGCAGCAGGGGAAGCCTCCCAGACTCCATCCATGCGCCTACTTCTCAAAGAAACTCAGCCCGGCGGAACGCAATTATGATATCGGGAATCGAGAACTGTTGGCAGTCAAGCTGGCTTTGGAAGAGTGGAGGCACTGGCTGGAAGGAGCAAAACATCCATTCCTGGTTCTCACCGATCACAAAAACCTTCAATACCTTCGCGATGCAAAACGACTAAACCCCAGACAAGCCAGATGGGCACTCTTCTTCACCCGTTTCCATTTCACAATCTCATACAGACCCGGTACAAAGAACATCAAGGCAGACGCCCTATCCAGAATTCATGCCCCTGAAAACAGCACTCAAGAACCAGAACCCATTCTCCCTCCGACTATCATCTCCAGTCCAATCCAGTGGTCTTCTCCGTCAGTTGCCTCCACTACACCACCCACCAATCCGCCGGGCTGTCCACCACACCTACAATATGTACCCAGGACACAACGCACCCCTCTTATCCACTCAACCCACTCATCACTTGGTACTGGCCACCCAGGGGCCAACGCAACTCTCTCGCTGCTAAGAAATCGCTTCTGGTGGCCAAATATGGCCAGGGACGTTAGAAGGTTTGTGCAAGGCTGCCCTGACTGCGCCATCTCTAAAAGTACCCGTCATCTCCCTGCAGGAAAACTCCAGCCACTACCCATACCTCAACGTCCGTGGTCGCACCTAGGAGTGGATTTTATCACAGACTTACCTTCATCAGATGGGAAGACTTGTATACTCGTCATCGTTGACCGATTCTCCAAATCCTGTCGCCTCATCCCACTCAATGGCCTTCCCACTGCCCTACAGACTGCCGAACACCTCTTTAATCATATATTCAGGTACTATGGAATCCCTGAGGATATTGTATCAGATCGAGGACCCCAATTTATCTCACGGGTGTGGAAAGCCTTCTTCTCCCTCCTAGGTGTGACCGTCAGCCTCTCATCAGGTTATCACCCGCAGTCAAATGGGCAGACCGAGCGCAAAATCCAGGAAATTGGGCGCTTCCTGAGAACCTTCTGCCATAGTCGCCAGAACTCCTGGAACCAGTTCCTAGGCTGGGCCGAGTACGCCCAGAACTCTCTGCGCCAACAATCCACAGGTCTCACACCTTTTCAATGCGTACTCGGCTACCAGCCTCCCCTGTTTCCCTGGTCAGGTGAACCCTCAGACGTCCCCGCCATCGATCACTGGTTCCGGGAGAGCGAGAGAGTCTGGGACTCAGCTCACCATCAGCTACAACAGGCAGTGCGCAGACAGAGGATAACAGCAGACGCCCGAAGATCTAATCCCCCCAACTTCCGTCCTGGTGAGAAGGTCTGGCTGTCTACCAGGGACATAAGGCTGTGCCTGCCCTGTAAGAAATTAAGTCCCAGATTCGTTGGTCCCTTCACGATCATGGAGCGTATCAACCCTGTCACTTATAAACTTCAACTACCACCTCACTACAAAATCCACCCTACGTTCCATGTATCACTACTAAAACCCTTCTCTCCACCTCTCACCACAGGGCCTGACTCCGAAGAAGAAACCCCTCTCCCACAGCTAGTAGATGAAGGCGCTGTCTACCACGTAAGAGAAATCCTGGATTCCCGGCGTCGTGGTGGCAAGTTGGAATACCTTGTCGATTGGGAAGGTTACGGCCCTGAAGAACGATCCTGGGTATCCAGAGACGATATACTAGACCCAAAACTCTTGGAGGAATTCCATACCACACACCCAGAACGTCCAGCACCCCGAGGCAGGGGCAGACCACCACGACGCTGAGGTCGGCCCTCAGGAGCGGTCCGTGGAGAGGGGGGTACTGTCACAGCTCAGTCAGGCCCTTCACTCCACCAATCACAGAGATCCGCATCACCAGAGTATTGAGCACTCACACCTGCACCCAATCATGTCATCAACTGCCCTCACTATAAGTACTCCACGCACACTCACTTCACTGTCCGATCTCGTTCATACCTACACGGACTCTGACTACTCTACTCCGAGAAAACAAAGACCATATCCTTCAGAGAAAAGTATTACCTTACCTGTTGACCTTACCTGCTGTGTTCCTTCCTCCTAGTGTCATCTGTGTTCGTCAGTGAAGTGAGTGGATTCCCCAAGTCTTGCCCTCCTTACCGTTCTGTGGAAATAAGAAGAAACTCCAGTACTCCACCATCTGTACAAGTCACCCGATACTATCTCAATCTCCTACGTACCTCTTCACTTCAAGTGTGCCTCACCTGCATTTTAATAAACGTCTCACCTTTATTCACTAGATCACCTTGTGTCCGAGTCCTTCCGTAACAGTATCATGTCGTCCTTCATTTTAATGTGAGCGACGCGGCTGTCAGATTAATGAAGAGCACGCAGCTCAAGTTACTGCCAGAGGAATACTCGGACTGATTTAATTTAATTTTTAATATTGTTTTGGTTATTTTTTAATTATATTTATTGTGATTAACCTCCCACTCTTGTTCACAGTATAATGATATTCAATTGTTGCACGCAATCACGGAGAATAACTCGATTAAGATGATCAAACTTATTTTTAATTATCGTCTGTGGGCTGGAAATATTTCTTTATTTGAAAAACTTCAATTTGATGCAATTATAGAGGATTGCATCATAAAGTCAGCGCGTGAAAAAATGTGAGCATTATGATTAATACAACTAGTTTGCCCTAAACTTTTAATTTAATCCTTCTATACAGCCTTTAATATTTTAAGCTTTGGCTAATTCCAATGCTTATTAATGTGATATGTTGTTTGTATAGTTTTTCGTTGTTCTGTAATGAAATAAGGTGATCAGACTGTGAAGAATTGCCTATACACATATAGTATGGCTTGCGTGCTCCTGTTTCAGTCACGAAATATGCATCGGGATATCGTGACAACATATTCCTTCGTTTCATAATACTCAATTAATTGTTGTAAACTGAGACTGGTGGCTTTAGAAGACGTATATGTGCTGAATTCTACATAAATAATCCACAACAATGCTGTGCTATAGTCACAGCCATTGATAGAGGCTGCAGCGGAAGTTATTTTACCCTACAATTTGAATCTTCCGCTTTTCGAACACGGAAGTGTGATAAAGGCCTTTGGGTCTTTGGTGGAACTATGATGTCACTTTGTAGGCGAAAACCCGGAAGCGATTTAGCATTTTAGCGCTTCCGGTTCCATCGTCCCAGAGTCAATGGGTTTTTTGAATGGGATTTTGGTTAAATCCCTTAAATAAGGTCCGTGGTTCACACGGGCTCAAGATACTTTCATGTTTTATTCTACGACATAAAACACCCCACTCGTGATTTTTTTAAACTGTTATGTTTCTTAAAAAAGACAGTTGCTAACAAGTTGCTAAATGGGTCTACAGGCGCTGTCTGAGACATTCAGCGTCATCACACCGAACAGTTTATCAATTTACAGTATTTTCCAGTTGTAGCATAATTTGTAATTCAATTAATTGTAGAAGAATCAATGAATAGTTTCCCGCAGTTTATATTGTTGTTCAACAATGTTTTTTTTTTGCTTTGCCCCGAAATGCCACAAGTCTTCAGAGGGAAGATGCTCGAGTTTATCGCTTTTCTACTGATACAGAGACTCTGGGTTCGGACCATAAAGTAAACTCATATTACGATTAATCCATGTAAACACCACATTTACCGGCTTTACGTGGTGAAAGTGAAACTTTAATAATGCATAGTGCTTAAAGCCAAGTTAAAATTAAATGTTCACGGCCTCAAGAAGCTTTTCAGCAAGGATAAAATAACGTTTTGTGTATCATTCCTAACAAAACGATAGCTGAAATGTGGTACTTTGTTCACTAAAATAAGTTTAATCTTACCATATCCAAAAACTCGCTCACTCTGCTGTTATTTAATAGATTAAATGCACTAGAATTTTATTGAATAGTACGTGGAGTGGAGACACATTTTTAGTTAAAATATTCATATTAATCAAGGATTTATTAACTTTTAATGCACCTAATTTTGAAATATACAGAAATGCGTGCTTTCAAATGTCCTTTAGTTATGATTATTTCATTTATTCACTATACTATTTATTACTAATGTCTTGTTTTAGTTTTAGTTTGTCTCTAGATTTGTATTTAATCCAGTTTATATGAAAAGGTTCATGTAGCATGGATTAACATTCATATACAGAACATGTTAAAAATAAGTTGTCAGGAGCGCGGTGGTGGTGACGCTGAAGGCGAGCGACTGTGGTGCTGTTCATTTATAGCCTAAGTTTAGCTTTTAAGTTCTGGCGCTTTTATTTAGGCTTCAAAATTCATAAAAGTTATATTACTTTATGAAGATTATCTTGATGGACAAAACGTGTAAATTTCATGAATTATGATTGAACACAGAGCTTAGTTTTTGCGATTATCCAAAAGCCTATGGAAAAATTCCATTTTTTATTTATTTTTTGTCAAGGGAACCAGTTTCATGCTAACCGCCTATCTGCCCATAGACCTAATATACTATGGATCTGCCTACAAAGTGACGTCACAGTTCACTCTATTCTATAGTCTTTGTCCACATATGGCCTTCATCAACCGCAACACTTAACCACTGAATTTGTGGCTGCGAATTTGGACAGTGAAATAAAATGACCGAAATTTGCCTGTCGAATATTATACATCGTATTTTTAAACAGATTGAATATTTTCGAAGTGAATTCTGGAAGGTGAATATGAATTATTGAATTTTTAATTATGAAAATGTGTGTGAAATATTTTGAATTGAAATATTCACAGCTTAAATAAACAACTATGATCAATTTCAGGACCTAAAATTGCAAGCCCTGGAAATACAAGACATTAAAATGCAAGCACTGTTAATTGCAATGTATCTTTTTTTTTTCGATTTGTGGAATTTAGCATGCTTTATGTTTCAAAAACTATTGTCATTATTCCGCTTCCATAATGGGCTACAAACCAAATTGAGTTCTGGTTTAACTTGGTTCCCAATGAACTGATTGTTTGCAATGATTACAGCCTGGACAGATCATTCAAAAATGCCTGTCCAAATTTATGTCCATCCCTGTCAAGAAATGATTTGATCTTTTACCTTAGTTTTTCTTCAGAGAAAAAAAAAAAAAATCTATAAAATGAAAGTGGCACTAGGAAAAAGCCTGGTGGCATATTTCACAAAACTGTGTGACAAGTTCTTATGGGGATCATGGACAATCAGGACTTCCAAATGAATATTGAAAATGTACCATCTTGGCTAACGATGTTCTTTAATCACTGGAGTATTTATTTATTTTTTTTTATACATGCAAAAATTTTTGTATGAAACATTGTGCTCAAAGTATGCTAAACACTGCAAGGCATAATTTTTAAACATGAAAAATGTCCAATTCTGCCACAGTTAAACAGACTGTTCATGTCAGTCTCATCACAAATGGTGCACATTTATATCCAGAGGGGGAACTCAGCACTGTCACTCTCCCTTTTTATCTGGTAAAGGAGGAAAAAATAAACACTTGATTTCGCAGCTCTCTGGTAGAGACAAAGATAACTGAGCAAAGGTTCAAATGAAATATATGTAGAAATATACAGATATAGAGGTTTGCATGTGCTTATGGTGCTTCAAAGGGTTGAGATGAGTTTGGCATTATAAAATATATATATCCATATCATATTTTCAGATTGACGGGTTTATTCAATTAAATTTCAAAGCAAATGTTTATGAAACTCATTAGAAGTGACAGTGTGGTATTAGAATATGCCAGCATAAAATGACTCATTAGATGAAGCATGACATTATTACACCAGTTCAAAGTGAAGCTGCGGGCTTGAAGCACATTAAACTAGAAGCACACTAAACTAGAAGCACACAACAAAGTCATCATATCGGTGGTCTACAGCCATATACATCATTAAAATGTAGGCAAAATCATATGGCCATTGAACAATTAAGGACGCATTTTTCTGGTTTAAAAAAAATAAATAATTTATCATTAATTTATAAGAAGTGTACAAACATAACACACTAGTCAATGATGTGATTACTAGACAGACAAGAGCTTTTAAAACAACCCTAGACCTCTCCTCATGTAATCTGACTTGCTCTCTATCTCACTCTCGTTCTATCCACTCTATCTAAAATGGCATTTATTCATCACATTAGAGTGCATCATCATGGCTGTCTAACCACCTATTAAATATAGAGTCATTTTGGCCATTTCATTTAGTACCTACGTTTAGAGTGAAGATAACTTAGCAACGGTATTTTTATGATAGGCCAGTACTCCTCTCCAATCAGAAAAAGGTTAAAGGGTTAAATATCTGGCACATGCTGGGCTCAAATGAAGGAGAGTCCTTAGGAAGCCAGGCTCATGCTAAAATATTCCAATTAAATTCTTCAGCAGCCAAGAGAGGACACTGAGGAGAAAAAAATACAAAGGGATTAAAATTAATGAAAACACATAATGTTTTCCTCAGCATTTATCTGCTTATTTCATGACAATCTCCAATGTATTCAATAACATGTAGGAGCCTGCAAAGCCTTCTCAGACCAATTAGGTCAATTTTGTTCAATTGTCCGTTTTTTTTTTTTTTTTTTTTTTTTTTTTTTGTCCAGTGTTTATATGTAAGGATTTTCATTAAATGCAGATACTACACCAGGTTGACATATTTTAATTCTCTATGGCTAATTTAGAGCTTTGCATCAGTCTCTGTTGTTCCGTCCTGTCAGGTTATGACAATTAAATGCAATCTTGCAAGGTGGATTAAATTCAGATGACTGCTCTGGCCAGAGGATTCCTCTAATCCTCTATTAAGACCCCTGAAAGAAAAGCTTGTCTTAACAAGGGATTTTCTGCCTCAGGCTCTTAAGATACTTAAACATAAGTTAAACGTTCAGGACTTTCAGTGGGGAATGGGCTATAGAAAAAAAATACAGACATACTGTACTGTAAATACACCACACCACCTGCAATGACACATCAAGAATGTTGAGGGAAAATTTGTTTTGTTATTAAAAAAAAAAAAAAAAAAGCCCACAAAACGTATGCACTAATTTTAGGGAAATGTTCTGTGTTGGTATATATGAACAGTGAGGATCATCTGTGTTCTCTATTATGCCAAAATCAGTCCGATTCTGCTCCATCACAAGCATAACAAGCTAACGGTCTATAATGTCAACTGCTTGTCAGCAAGAATTCATTACTTTTTAAACAAAAGGCTAGTTTTAGTCCAGCCTGAGTCATGTCCAGATCCCAATCCCATTTCTATCACCTCCTCTTCCTGTAAAATAAAAAGGCAAAATATAAACAAAAAAGAAGAAAACAAATGATTAAGACTGAATTATGTACTCAAATTATTATTAAAATGTCTACTAAAAATTATTGAGAGACGAATGTGACAGCTAAACATGGATATGAGAATGACCAATAATTTGCTGTAGGATTTAAAACGGTCTGCCGAGAAATACAGGCTGAACATACATTATCTCTCCTGTTCCAAATATCATATCATTGCTACTGCATCTCTAATACATTCTGTAACTGCACAAATATGCATTTAAAACTTAATAAATTGTGTCCAGATTTCATAAAACGCATAAACTTTCATAAAACACCATTTGTGTTTTACGGGAGAAAAACAAAGGGGTTAAAACAAAATAGGGTTGAGTAAAAATGACAACAATATTTTTATTTATGGGGGAACTAGCGCCCATCATTCTTGAAATGTATGGCTAATTGTAGTGTTCAGTTAGTGTCATTTGTCTCCAGTTTTTTATTTATTTACTTCATGTATACAAAAAATACCATCATGAAACAAAATGAGTGTTTCAAACATATCAAAACATTAATAAATCAAGACTGTCTCAGATGGACATATTGCATAAGAAATCACCCACACATGCATGTCTAGTCTGGCACTTCAGTACATTTGCATTCTATCGTAAATGACAAGACATTTAAAACTTCAAACAACAAGCATCATATGCTACACAGACAAAAAGGACACTTTCAAGCTAGCGGGAGTTGTTGTTGTGTTTGAAGGTAGTCTGTACACAAGGGAGGAAGGAAACGGACAGAGAGAGATAGAAGGGAAGAAAAGAGGGACTGGGCCTTTACAGAGGTCACCTGGGGCTAGGAGCATCAGCTGGGGCTCAATACTTCCTGAAGAGGAACATGGTGTTTGGCCTTCAGAGATATCACAGTCCTCAGCACACAGCGACACAAGAGATTCTCTCTTCTTCTGCCTAGAATGGGGAAAGAGAAAAACAAAATAAAAAAAATGTTCATGCCACAGAGAAAGCAAGTTGAGCATGAAATTATGTCCAGTGGAAGAAGATAAACAAACATTTTTAACCTTTTCTTGATTTGTGTCCATTACTATAGCATTGGACTTAATCAAAATCAATACTTATTTATTTCTGTTTTAATATACAGTATATAAAAAGTATTTGCTGATGAGCCAAAAATATATACACAGGTGAATTTGATCATCTCCTAACAAGTCCACATATTAAGGTCTGGGTGGGTTAGATGGTAAGCAAACAATCAGCTCTCGTGAACAACGTGTTGGGTGCAGAAGCAATGGGCAGGAATGAAGATCTGAGTGACTTTGACGAGGCACAAGGGCAACAAAGACTACTCCGTCTGGTCTGAGCCAACAGATGATCTGAAGTCACACAAACATTTAATAGTTATAGGAGGAATGTGCCACAATACACAGTACATCATACTCTGCTGCATAGCTGCAAAGCAATCAGATTGCCTGATGACCCCTGTCCACCAAAGAAAGGGTCAAGAATTGATATACAATCGTTGGAGCTGGACCTTGAAGCAGTGGAAGGAAGTTCCCTGGTCCAATCCAATGTCAAGAACATACTAACAGCACATTTTGGACCCTCGGTGAACCCTTCTTTAAAAATCTGTAGTGTTTGAGCTGAATGATTGACTTATTGATCAAAACTTTCTTGGACTTTTTTTTTCCCCTGACATTTTATGTGAATATAATTACTTTACTAATTTAAGTCAGAGTGACATCATTATGCTCCATTAGAATACTACTCAATTTGGCAAGAACTTTATAATCCTTTTACCAAACAATACACTGCATATAATAAATCTATTTGGATTGCTGAATGGCCTTATGTAGTGTGTGTTTGTTCAAACAGAAAGCCAAAGTCAAAGGCTTACACTTCATGTCAATGAGAGTTTCACTTCTCACAGGTAAATAAATGTTAAACTGCTAAACTTAATGTCAGTGAATTCAGATAGAGACAAACATGCATTTCTAAATGGTATATAAAGTTGTCTTAAGACATGTATAATGCTAAATGGAGCTCTTGTACTATGAAACTAAAATATGCGGACGCAGGAGAGACTTGACAGTATGGGTGTCAAGAACCTTCATGGCCTCTCAGTCTAATCAAAGCTAATTCATTTACTGTCAAACTCACTACAGCAGTTAGTACATCAATGTCACATTCAAGTCAGGAAGAGAGAGAGAGAGAGAGAGAGAGAGAGAGAGAGAGATGAAACTTGGGGAGGGGGGGGGGATAAAACCATTATGATGCTAAGCATTTAAAAGTGGCTACAAATCTACAAAAAAGTAAATGTCTCATAAATGTGGATGAGAAAAGACAATAAAATTCAAATAAAATAAAAAAACAAGTGATTGGTGGAAAACCCTACAATGTGAAAACATCCACCTCTCCTGTTACACAAATTAGTCTAAATGGGTCAAAATTGTGTAAATGGACAGAAAGTCTCTCGCCTTGGTGACATAACCACCATTTGGGCATGTCCAAATTTGAAGATACGTGGGATGATGTGAACATCAGCTGAGCTGCATCTGTGTGTGTGTGTGTGTGTGCATCGTTACATTTTCGATATTTACAGAGCATCTGATGTCTTGTTTTCTCAAGAGAGGGTGACTATTACAGCAGTTAATAGTATGAAAAGAGCTAAATAAATATGTTTTTACCGTACAATGGTAGTTATTTCTGAAGCAATAAAAAAAAACTTGCATATACACTACAGATCAAAAGTTTGAGGTCAGTATGTTTTGTTTTTAGAGGAATAATACTTTTATTCAGCAAAGATGCATTTAACTGATCAAAATGTCCAAAGTCACACTGTAGACAGAATGTCTGCTGAAAATTCATCTTTGCAACTCATTAAATCAATTAAATTAAATTTCAAAAACATACAAATATTTTACCTCAAACCTCAAACATTGAATGCTGTTGCATATGCCTTAACCCAGAAACCATGTAAACAACAAATGGAACTGGGGCATGAACTTAGAGTAAAAATCCTAACTGCAGAGAAAGACTTCCCGCCTGCATTTCAAAAACCACAGTTCACCACTAACATACAATCACAAAAAGGTCAAGGATTCTGCGGTTAATACCGTAAATGTCAGTTGTGTTGGTGCAGTTACTGAAAGCTGTCACAGTGCTCCAGAACGCTCTTGATGACAGATTGAGACACTTCACACTATATCAGCTGTACCATCCAAAGCAAAGCACTTACTGACATACGGTCACCGTTCACCACGACACCACGCAATGAATAAATCAGCTACTGAAGCTATGAAAGCAAGCACACTTGGTGAGGTCAAAGAGTCGAAGACATTAAAGCGCCATGACCCTGCTGACCTGCTGCAGATGAATGAAATCAAAACAACAGAAGGAAATAATGTGCACTTTGATTAGAATTCAAACATAACTATTATTTTGATGTGTAATTATTAAAAACGTTATGAAAAACATGCCAAGGGAATGTGAAACCTTGACTCTCAGGAAACAAACATAAATGACAATGGCAGCATGCAGTACAGTATACTGATATCCATTAGAGTCAAGGTCTTTCAATGCATAAAAAGATCTCTCAGGCATAATAAGAAAAAAGGAGCAGGCTTGTGTACTTCATTTCATTCAGCGCCACTCACAGTCATTAGCACGGCTTCTCAACTCTTACTGAGCGTAATTAATGAGGCCGAAGCCGGTGTGTGAATGGCGACGCTCCCAGCTTGACGTTCGCTCCTTCCTTGCAGCAGCAGAGGTGCCCATGTCTGTCTGTATTTACACGAGCAAAATGCTAAATTCTAATTAGCTGACAGAGATAATTAGTATATTAAATCATGATGCTTTTTTCGCTCTCTGACTCTCTCGACCGCAAAGTACATTTGCAGTAAACACATAAGTCTTTTAATCATGACAGACGTGAAAGGCCAAAAATAAATAAATAAACACTCTATTGACTTCCAAAGCTCTGAAAGTTAGCGGGATGGTCGCCCCTCTCACTACTGCGAACAGCTGGAATGCTGAAGTCAGCACAGTGTGAGCCACAGGAGAGATCATGCTTTAACTGAACACCTGTATTTTGAATATGCATGCCATTCTGATTTTTATTCATTTGCTTTCATTTCAAAGTTAGAGAGTTTGAAAATATGCCTATTTTTTTATTCTACTACAATGTGACCCTGTTCAACTCAAAACGCATGGGGTTTATCATTAAATTTGCTTTTAATCATAATTTAGTTCTAAATGTACTGTACTGGCAAGTTGCTCCACTGATTAAAGGCATCTCATTATCCATTTATTGTCATGTTTTTGTTCATGCATGTCCTCCTATAACTCCAAAAAATGAAACTTTTGAAAAAAATCCTGCAAATCTCAAGCACTAATTCACTGAAGCCTTTCAAAATATATTTATATAAAAGTATGCACCACATTTTTTATTACCTGATATTACAGATTTTTTTCATTTAGAGGTATCAGTTTATATTGGATGTATATCCAACATCAGCCAATATCAGGTATTTACTGTAATAGTGAATTCCCTTAATTTTACATTTATATTCTATCTTTAAAAACAGTTAATTTAATAACATTGTTAAATGCAATCTTTAGCAAATCTGAAAATGAATATAAATATTTCAAACTGTACACTGAGGAAAGAAAACGGAGTAGAAACAATTTTCACCCAGAAATTGCTGTTAAATTTGATAAATAGTTACAAAGAAATGGCTACCACATTAAATTGAACTTTTTATTTTAGGTAGAAAGACTGAAATATTTTCTTGTAAAATATACTCTAATAATCTTTGTTCTATTTACAACTTGGAAAAATCCTTTTTTTTTTTTTTAAGTGTACATTATATGATTTCACTTGAAGCAAAGCAACTGACAGTTTTACCATTTTTAAACATTTAATATCATACACCATTAAAATAATATATTATTGTGTAAAAAAAAAAAAAACTGGTTCCCTTTAAACCTTATGGCACCACACTTTAGGACAAACAAACAAGCTTACGTTTAAGTCATATTGTGCTGTACAGAGACGGTACATGTAGGGCATGTGCTGTCAGAGTGACACCTAAAAACACCATACAGTTCTGTCCCAGAACACCCTGAACCCATGATAAAAGCACGCAAATATCTGCTCTAATGATCCTGTGTTACCAAAGGAACAAGCAGAGAACATTCGCTAGTGCTCCACAGTAGCAGTGGGTTTTATGACAAAGGAACAGAAAAGCAAACACGATAGCATAAGGAGACAGCCTCATCTAATTAACCTCTTAACACGGCCACAGTCCGTTATGTGCCCAAGCTTCATTTATCTCAATCCTTGATCAGAGATCAAGGCAAATGTGACTTCGGTATCCCGAAAGGCAGTGGATACACAAAGATGAGACACATGAAAGCTATAAACTAACTTGTTAGGGATGCATATCTCAGGAGAAGAAGAAACCAGGTTAACCATAGCAGATCATGTAGCATTAGATCCCCAGACTAAACACGGAGGCAGCTGTGAGACATTCATCAGATGTCACAAGTTACAACTCGCAAACAAAACAACGATGAGTTTGGAGCTCCAGCAGTTTCATGGAAATAAATGAAGAACAGAATTTTCAAAAAGGGGTCCGTAACTCCTAGGGGGTCCATAGCAGTACAACAGGGGGTCCGCCTGATCCAGTTTGATCTCAAACTAATTTTTGTGAAGAAATGAAACATGCATTAAATAAATTAGCTTCAACATCAAAGGTAAGAAGCTAAAGTATGTATGTGTGTGTGTGTGTGTGTGTGTGTGTGTGTGTGTGTGTGTGTGTGTCAAAGCTATATATCCATAAATGTAATTATAAACTGAATGGCTTTCCAATGTAAGCATCAAAAGCAAATATACACTATATGTTAGGCTTCAAATAGTCTAGTAAAGTCAAGTCACCTTTATTTATACAGCGCTTTTAACAATACAGATTGCGTCAAAGCACTTAACAATATCAAACTGGAGGATAGAGTGTCAGTAATGTATAATGATAAGAATAAACACTCAATTTTCAGTTAAAGACATTTCATTATTGAATTCAGAGATGTCATTGCACATATACTATTTAAACTAAACTGAGCTAGACAATCAAATCGACAATAATCGCTAGAAATGAAGTGTCCCCAACTGAGCAAGCCAGAGGCGACAGCGGCAAGGAACCAAAACTCCCTCATGTGACAGAATGGGAAAAAAAATCTTGGGAGAAACCAGGCTCAGTCGGGGGGCCAGTTCTCCTCTGGCCAGATGAAACCCACAGTTCATTTCCAACCGCAGCCATGTTATTGTTGTATTTGTGTTTTATTCATTATTTGAAGTTTTTCATTTATGTGATTTATTCATTTGCTGTAATTGTAATGTATAGTTTAATGCATTTATTGTTTCTCGGTCTACTTTTATAATATATATTTGTTTGTTTATTATAATTTAAATTTATAGTTTAATTCATAAATCAAATTCAAATACAAAAACAATTTCCTAATTTTAAAAATATGCTCAATTTTGAAAAAAATAAAAATAATAATAATATATATATATAATTTAAAATAGGGGTTCCTGGCCTCAAAAAAAAAAAAAAAAAAGAAAAAAAAAGAGACCCCTGAATGTGACTTTTCTCATTTATTTCAGTATGATCAACATGGTGCTGCTGCAGCTTTAAAGGGCATCTCTGATGAATCTTAAAAAGATAGATAAATCCTATGACCCTGAAACCATGCAACAACATGCAAAATGTTTAAAGTAATGGTATTCACATTACGATCAATAAAGCATATCTCACATTCCAAGATCCAAAATCCAAAATCAAAAACTCCTGCACCAGCTAATCAAGGTTTTTGAGCTCAATAGAAAATGTATAAGCAGGTGTGTTAAAGCAGAGTTAGAATCTCCAGGAACATAATTCATAACCCCAGGCATTCCTCATTATACATTCCTTAAAAACACATGGCATGATTTGAAATATGTGAATTAACTGGACTGGGTCAGTTCCTCAAGTCCACTGAAGACCAAATCTTATGCTATATCGTACAATGACCCTCAACGACATCTTCCTTCCAGAGACTTTACAACACAATTTGGGGAGGTCTTTTCCACTCAAGAATTGCAAAGCCTCTGTAAACAAAATGATAATTTTCCTTTTTGGGTGAACTGTCTCTAGACATGTGTTCTCAATATGTTGCCCCCCATGAGGCAAACCATTCTGTGTAAAATAACACAGCTTTTATTACACACTGGCCTTTAAAAAGTGTCTAGTTGCAATGACATAAATTTCATTATGTGCTATATTTATGGTTCATTTCAATGGCTCTGTCAGCCCAGAACTATACGCATCTCTAAACAGCTCAGCGCTCGTAGCAAACTCACAGCACATCTGCTGAAATCCTTATTTAGCTTTACTGAAGTAATAAAAAATGAGTAAACAAATATCAGAAAAACAACTGATGAAACAAAGCACAAACGAAAGAGACAAATCATGGGGGATTTGATCAAAGTGCTGACTTGCATATTGAATCAAGTATTTTCCAGAGAAAGCCCAAGAGCAGGATGTACCGTCCCAGACCTTGATTTTAGAACAGTTTGACAAGGCAGGGTTTTTACACTCATTGCCCTCCATGTTCAGTCTCCTGAAGAGTCTGGGTAAAGTGATTTATTTCAAATTTAAAACAGCTTCTTCAAACAGCGCTGAAATGAAAATCCCCGGCTCCTCAGGTCCTTAACCCTGTCTGTTTTGTTCTGCTCTTCATCTCTTCAGTACATGCATACTGGAGATTATAACATAAAAAGGACCCCAGCAGCCCTTAATTTATACTTTACCACTGTTGCTCTCATATTTGAATACAATAACAGCGAAGACTGTAGGTATGATCTAGATTAAAATACAAAACACTTCATCATAACCTCTGGACTAGTATTTTGTTGTAAGTCAAAAGACTAAAAGGTTACACCTTCAAAATAAATAAATTCATAACTACAAATGAATGCTGAAAAACACTTGAGTCCTGAACTAAAATAAAAACCAACAAAGCAAGGGGGGTATATCTGAGAAAAATGCCAAAATGCATTTATACAAAAAAAAAAAGAAAAAAGATTTGTATACATGGATATGAGGTTTAAATATTTAGATGGTTTAGATGTGCATATTTTTATGAAAATATGAGCAACTCCAGTCGCCTGAGGGCAGAGCAAGATCATCTCAGTTGCTTTAGAGGTGAGAGAGAGAGAGATCGACACTTTCAGCATGTAAGTTATGTGAATTACTGACTCTTCACTTATGTTTTTTATTTCATTTTAAAGAGCATAAATGAAAAATAGTTTATGGCAATGTCTGCAATGATTATACATTTAATTGAATTAATGGACTACAACTACTTAAATTCTTACACCTTTTGTAGTGTTTTATAGGAATAATTAACCCAGAAATTAAAATTTGCTGAAAATTTACTCAGCCGCAGATTGATTAGTGGATTATTGTGATGTTTTTATCAGCTGTTTGAACTTTCATTCTGACGGCACCCATTCACTGCAGAGGATCCATTGGTGAGCAAGTGACATACAGTGCATCCAAGAAGTATTCACAGCGCTTCACTTTTTCCATATTTTGTTATGTTACAGCCTTATTTCCAAAATGGATTAAATTCATTATTTTCCTCAAAACTCTACAAACAATACCTCATACTGACAACGTGAAAGAAGTTTGTTTGAAATATTTGCAAATTTATTAAAAAAAAAAAAAAAAAAACCGAGAAGAAAAACAAATCACATGTACAGTATATAAGTATTCACAGCCTTTGCCATGATACTCAAAATTAAGTTCATGTGCATCCTGTTTCCACTGATCATCCTTGAGATGTTTCTACAACTTGACTGGAGTCCACTTGTGGTAAATCCTGTTGATTGAATATGATTTGGAAAGGCATACACCTGTCTATATAATGTCCCACAGTTAACAGTGCATGTCAGAGCACAAACCAAGCCATGAAATCCAAGGAATTGTCTGTAGACCTCCGAGAAAGAATTGTATCGAGGCACAGATCTGGGGAAGGGTACAGAGCAATTTCTGCAGCATTGAAGGTTCACAGAAGCATGTAGTCTCTGTTACCGTAATAGATGAAGTTTGAAACAACCAGGACTCTTCCTAGTGCTGGCCTCCTGGCCAAACTGAGAAATTGATGGAGAAGGGCCTTGTCTAGACTGGTGACCAAGAACCTGATGGTCACTTTAATCAAGCTCCATGATCATATGTGCAGATGGGAGAAACCTACAGAAACTCAATCCTCTCCTCAGAGAAGTCGCATGAAAACACACTTGGAATTTGGACAAAAACACCAAAAGGACCCTCAGACTCTGAGAAACAAGATGAAAAACTAGTATCATGTTTGAGGGAAACCAGCTCTGCTCATCACCTGCAGAGTACCTACCCAAAAGTGAAGTGTGCTGGTAGCACCCGCATGCTGTGGGGGTGTTTTTCAGCGGCAGGGACTGAGGGACTCGTCAGAATACAAGAAGAGCTCAATGCACCAAAATATTGAGAGCCTCAATGAAAGCCTAGTCCAGAGCATTCAGAATCAGACTGGGCAGAAGGTTCACCTTCCAACAGGACAATGACCCTAAGCACACAGCAAGAGTGGACAACTCTGTGGATGTCCTTGAGTGGCCCAGACAGCCTGGGATTGAACCCAAATATTTCTGGAGAAACCTGAAAATGTGCATCTGCCCCCATCCAACCTGACAGAGCTTGAGAGGTGAGGAGGCAAGGAGAAAAATGGCAGATAATGCCAAATGATGATGTTCAAAGTTTGTCGCATCATACCCCAAAAGGTTTGAGGCTGTAATTGGTGAGAAGGGTGCTTCAACAAAGTATCGAGCAAAGGCTGTGAGTACTTATGTACATGTTGTTGTTTTTTTTATTTTTTTAAAGAAATTTGCAAAGATTTCAACAAACTTCTTTCAGGTTGTCAGTATGGGGTATTGTTTGTAGAATTGAGGAAAATAATGAATTTAATCCATTTTGCAATAAGGCTATAACATAACAAAATGTGGAAAAAGTGAAGCGCTGTGAATACTTTCCGGATGCACTGTAACATTAAATTTCTCCAAATCTGCTCCGATGAACAAAAACACATTCTTGGATGGCCTGAGGATGAGTACGTTTTCAGCAATTTCATTTTTGGGTGAACTATAGCTTTAAGGAAAAAACTATTTCAAAAATAAAATGCATTTTATACAAGGTTATATATGAGCATACTCTAAGCATACATGTCACTTGCCATGCACGTAATTTGCTTTGATGCTTTCATCCCAAATTAAATTAAAGGAAATCCATGAACAGCGAAGTCCAGGCAAAAAATGCAATGGTCGATTTCCATGACAGAAATATACGGCGACGTATGAGCAGCATGAATATTCTAGAGACTGTTCATGGGTGAGTAGACACAATCTTCACGTCACATTCCGTACAGCTGCGCTCTAATTGTAGTGCTGTTCAACAACATGTGGCTCCATTACAAATTCATGGAGAACTGTTTTATCATACTCGGCATGTGTGATAATTGCTACGTCACATTGTGCAAAGCTTAAAGTGGAATGACCCAAGGTGTTCTGAAATGGGTTCACTCCATCTATTGAAGTTTCAAGAGGCATTCAAACCACAAGAATGGGGACCTGTGAGGGTCCTTCAGGAAATTGCACCCAGCCTCTGAAGAGATGTTATGTGATGCATACTTTAAAATTCTGCTCTCACACTCCAGATTTCATAGTTCAATCTAAACAACAGCACAAACCAGGGCTCAACAAAGATTTTTCTGCAGACCAAGTTCACATTTTTACATGGCCTGGTGAAATTTTCATGAGTACTGAATGAGTCATAACTGTATTTCTTAAATAAGTTCCCAATATAATTTAGTCAAATACTACTTTCTTTTTGTGGGGGGAAAAAAAACTTATATTAAATTCTAGATAAAATTAACTTTTGGATTTTTAGGCATTTATTGTGTATTGTCCAACTCAACCATGCAAGTGATATTCTGAGAATTTATTAAGGTAGCATAGTTACTATTTATTGTGATACGTAGAAAGTTACTAAATTAGTTTTTGAAGTGAATGTTAAAATGCATGAATGCATTAGCCTATCTCAGAATACCAAAAAAGTTTAGACTGATAATTACAGTAACCCTCTAACTAATTAGCCTGACAACTCTAACCCTACACAACATTACCCAATAACAGCAAACCTTCATAGAGGGCTAAGGCTGATCATACACAGGGCAACATTTTGAGCAATTTTGCCGGGCAACTTTTTTTGAGCAATGTTCTTAGGCACTTTCCCATTGTGAATGGGTAACAAATTTCTATCTGGACATTTGAGATCGGTCATGGGCCCTGTGTCTCACCTGGTTGCCCATTTATGGCAACATTTTCCAAAATTGCCCTCCAACATTGCTCAAAAAGTTTCCCAGTGTATCATCAGCCTGAGAGGTGGCATGACAGCAACATAGAGTAAATCCAGCATTGGCCTATCTGAGCAAGTGGCGGTTCTGTCAACAAGCCTGAACCAGCCTCAAGCTCATCATTGAGCCCTGTAAAAAAAAAAAAAAAAAAAATGCTGACTCCAACCGTTCATCTTCACTTTATAGATGTGAATGTCATATCCTATCTGGCTAGGTGGGAAGTAAAATAAGACAGGAGCACTGTTCATCTGGCATTCTGCTGCCCTGGCACCTGTGGGAAAAGCAATCTGGCATCCCTCCATCACCACCTCTCCCCTCCTGTCCCGGGTGTAAAAAGGTGTTGTCCACTATTTGAACCTTGCCCACAGCACACAGTCAGAGGTGACGTGACAGATGGAAAAAAGCTGTTTATTTGGCTTGTGCTCAGTTTTTGAACTGACAGGTAAAACCTGGCCCTGCTTCCCTGCTCCTGACAGATGTGGCCATTAGTTCTAACACACTAGCATACCAACCAGTTTAGAGTGGCAACATCTCACTGACTGAGGAGTGAGGGAGCTCTGATTGGAGTCAGACTCACAGTGCTAAACTCCCTCACTGACAACAACAGGAAAAAGCTCTAGACTTTCACTGAAACCAATGATTATGCTCATTTGGCTGTCCTTTTCAGACCTAATGAATCAATAAATGGAGGCAGTATTCTTCTGGTAGGGAGCAGTGAAGAATTATAGTCTCAAATGCATGCCAGTATAAAACCATGTCTTAAAGGGACAGTTCACCCAAAAATGAGAATTCTTTCATTATTTATTCCCCTTATGTTGCTCCAAACACCTTTGTTATTATTTTAAAAGTTTATATATTAATAGATAATAACAATAAATTAACTATTCAATTTGAATTTTTTTTTTTTAAAATGTAATTTATTCCTGTGATGGCAAAGCTGAATTTTCAGCATCATCACTCCAGTCTTCAGTGTCACATGATCCTTCAGAAAACATTCTAATATGCTGATTTGCTGCTCAAGAAACATTTCTTATTATTAATGTTAAACACGGTTGTAGTGATTAGTCACCAAACACAAACATTTTGTTGTGACAAATCATTTGGAACCGTACTTCTACAATAAACACTTTACTTTCTGTAACTACAATATTTAGAATAAAATACTTTTAAATATTTTAGTGGCTAAAATATTGTTCAAATTCATGTTTCTAAAAAGAAAGAAAAAAACAACTAAAATCTGTACTGTATGAGCGGGTCATACTTTCTTCCAGATGTTAACACTATTTCTACATATATTTACAAAACACATCACCCTGTGGACATGAAAATATGTGTCACAGACTAGGCAGACTTAGACTAAACAAAACCCAACAATGAGGATGAGTGATTCAGTGATTCACGTAGATGGTCTACATCAGTGACACAGCACCAGCGGTTGGCAGAAGCATTAAGCTGACTTTTTATGGTTCAGAGCGCAGGGCACCTGCTTCCTACAGAGGTTTCTTCAAGGCATGTTTGTACACAAAATGACCAGTCGTCTTAAAAGACCATTGGGTGAATCATAAGGTTTAAGAGATCTGAGCCTCCAGGCTACCGCAGCCTTGGACACATCACAGACCAAACATGCTCCACTTTCACACTGTCCTCCAACACAAGTAATATACCATTCTCCCAAAAGAAAACATTTATTTAAATAGACATGCTTTTACATTTTGTCTAATATTCTAAAACTCGTCACAATTGAGTTTTCACAATTGATTCTGTTAATAAACAGAGTATATATTCAACTCATTACCACTAAATACACATTGTGTTGAAATCAAGGTACTGTACACATGAACAATTTACAATGAGAATAACATGAAATAGCCACATTGTTTCAGCACCAAACAAATTACCACCAGAGTTCAAGTCCAATACGACGGTTTCCTGTCCCACAAGTCACTTAATGCTCTAAAAGATTATGATTCTGTTTTTAGAAACAGACTAGAGTAGACTAATTTCACAATGGATTCCAAGATTTTCTATTTCATCACACATCTGTTCAAATCTTTGTGGAAGTTAACGCTGGATCCTGCTGTGAGGAAAATGACCTCCTTTGACCAAATGTAATAACCTGTCAAAAAATGACTACTTGCTTAAGTATTAGAAAAGGTCAAAGGAAAATTGAAATAACAGGAAGTAACATTTCTTCTTCATGTCAAATTTAATTGCTCAAATGTCCCAGTGCTCCCCCTTGTGTATTTTTTATAAATGTAGCGATACACACACACACACACATGTTGGTTTATGTGGTTTACGGGGACTCTCCATAGGCGTAATGGTTTTTATACTGTGCTAACTGTATCTGCTATTGCCCTACACCAATCCTACACCTAAACCTACCCCTTACAGGAGACTGTCTGCATTTTTAGAAAAAAAAAAAAAACACCATTTAGTATGTTTTTTAAGCCTTTTGATTTACGGGGACATAGGCAGTGTCCTCATAAACCACCTTCAAATTGTAATACCTCTGTCATACCCATGTCATTAAACAAATGTGTGTCCCCGTAAAGTACATAAACATGCGCGCGCGCACACACACACTTACTTTTATTAACAATTTAAATTTTTACTTTTATTAAAAATATGAAGTATAAATGAGGTTAAAGAAGTAAAGAGGTGATTTTCTCAGTATTTTGATTTCTTTTTTTTTTCTTCTTCTTTTTTTTTTTTGCACCCTCAGATTCCAAATTTTCAAATAGTTGTATTTCAGTCAAGTATTGTCCTATCCTAACAAACCATACATCAGTGGAGAGCTTATTAGGTGATGTATGGCTTTCAGGTGATATATAAATCTCAATGTAAAAAAATGGACCCTTATAACTGGTTTTGTAGTCCAGTGTCACAAATTCTTAAAACATTTTCAAATAGAACATATTGAGGTATATGGTCAATTTTAAATGGCCGTCAATGGAGAAATATGCTATAACAGGGGACAACCGGAATGATTTCAACGCAATTACATTGATAAAGTTTGTCACCAGTTAACATCAATGTTGATTACCCAATCAAGTCAGACCCAGCATAATTGAGTCTTAAGGCAGCACAGACAATGTGTTTTACAATGCACCAGCCCTAAAAGGACCAGAAAAAAATAGGTGTTTGGTTCTTTACACCAGTGTCATTTCCATATCTGTGCAGTTTTGCATGGTCTGCATGCAGTTTAGGCCTATAGAGGAGTCATTACCACCAAATGAGCAGCATTTGCATACCAAGAATGGCTTAAGGTGCTTGTTTTTATGCAGCTCTCTATCATTTCCTGTAATTGAAGACAAGCGTGCCATTTTCTTCTCATTTACAAGATAATTTGATGGAAGGCAAATGTTATCATTTGGTGGGGGGGTGGGAGGCGCATTGCATCTGTTTGCTTTTTGCGCAATTTTCCTGCATGGCCCATCGTTTACCGTGACACCAAGACCTCGCGCAATAAAAGAAATGCCAATGAAAAGAAAAGTAAAAGAATTAATCTGCCAGTACGCCTGGCTATGTGTCTCTAATTACCTTGGAAATCAAGTCAATACGGAATTAGTATGCAGATAGCCACAAGGATGAGACGCCACTTACACTGGCCTGATCAAAAGCTGGTTGTGCTGTGAAAGTAATTCACGTTGAAATGCATATGCAAGAGGTAATCAAGGGCTACTACACCAGCATAAAGCATCGAGAGCAACAATTACAAGCACAGAAGGCTGACGAGGTCTAATTCGGCAAAGCAATTGCTACAAGTTTCCTTAATTAACAATCACAAATGAGACACAGAACAGTGAGACAAATTGATTTCTAAAGAGGTATTTGAATAGTGATTGTGAATGGGTCGGCCGTTTTATATTTGAATTTGTAAGAAAGATGTCAATGACCCAAGACGAAGCGGTTCAGGATCATTCAGTCTAGCGAGATTGAAACATTCTGGATCCATTACTCTACACCAGAGCCAGTGCTCATTTCATTTCTGTCTCGTGTCTTTGATTGGATATAATGACTTTGAAATCTCAACACGATAAGAAAGGAGAATGTGGCCGCCTCAACTCAGGAGAGAGTGTATGGGGAATTGTTAAGACCGTGATTATTGGTGTGTGTTCCTGGCATTTTTTTCTTTTTTCATTTCCTTTGTTGTCGGTTTAGAAAAATCACAATGTCTCATTAACACAATATGCCATACCAACACAATCTGTGATAACACCTTACATAATTTAACCAAACACTGAATAATTTGACTGCTTTGCATCTGGTGTGTGCTTAATAACACCGCAGGAAACATTATGGACAGTGAAATATGCATTCACGTTCATCCTGATTTAATCGTTAATAAGCTTGTTCATTACATAAGTCCTTAATAGACAAGTTTCCTGTACAGACGCATGAAGAGGTTTAGAGAAGAAATCTGATTTTTTTTTTAAATCCTACAACTTTATCCTAAAAGATAATTTCAAAAATCCTATACATATTACAGGTTTTAATTCATTAAAATATATATATTTTTCTATGTGGTTTCAGATATTGGACCCACTGTATATGTGGTCAACTAGAATATTCTGGGTTCAATAGAAATTAAGCTCAATCAACAGCACTTTTAACATAATGTTGATTACCACACACAAAAAAAATATTCAAAATAATTACTAAATAATTTATTTTAATCTGGGTTACAGATAGTAACAGAGTAAATGGGTGGTGTAAAACCATAAATATTAAAACACTCAATAATATGTCTGTGTTAACATGATTTTATTGTGACAAACACACACACACACACACACACACACACACACACACACACACACACACACGTGTAATCCCGTTTCAAACACATTTGCATCGGTAAAAAACGATTTATTTATATATAATGACTAGTGGATGCGCTACACTTATTGTTTATAAAGTGACCAATAATCTGTAACCAATATTTTATATGTAGATTGATTTCTCCTCTCGAAACTGTTTTCGCGTTCTCTGATCACCGCTGCGTGTGAATATGACAAATCAAAACAACACTACGGAGATCTGAAGAAAAACGGGGATTAAAGTCCAAAACATTCATATGTATCTTCAATGTATCGTATCGTTGGCTATGCATCGAGATGCGTATCGCATCAGCCTCAGTTATGGAGATGCACATCCCTAATATATATATATATATATATATTTACTAACCTTTAACCTTACTTACCTTACACATTTTCAACTACACTGCTATGACAACATAACACCATACATCCTAAAACGACCATTAAAAAAATTAAATAAAATAAATCACAAAAACATTTTAAAATTATACAAATTATAGAAGCAGAAATGGGTCCCATTTACTTCCATAATAAGTGCCTCACCATAATTATTTAAATAAAATAAAATAAAATAAAATAAAATAACTGAGTCTATCTTGTACTGAACCTGGAAAACTAATCTTATCAAATTATTGGTTGAGTCTAAAAATGAACAATCCATTAATATGCAAGAAAATGAGATATCGACAGCATTCTCCTCACGTCCCATAATACAAGGTCTCAGAAGTTTACCAAAAACACAGTTAAAGGACCCATGCAGATAACCTTTGACCTGTGGTCACTAACGGTCACTTAAAATGCCCTGAGCTACTTTGGAAACAGGTCAGCAGATTGTGGCTCGCTCAATGCCAGACATCCTGGTACTAAGGGGGTGACGCCACCACATGCCAACAGCAAACTGTGATGGTGATGATGATAATGTAACAGTGCAGTACTCCGGTAACCCTGTCACTTCTTCGTACATTCATGGTGATATTCTATCTGAACTCTGCCTTCCACTGACTGTGTGCACATATTTGTTGACGTAAGAGGACATGCTTCATACTGTCTCGCTCGCTAAGAGTAAAAAGCATGTAATGTTTCATGGGCTGCAAAGCAGACACAGACTTCAAAAAAGCCACCTGGGTGTTGGTTGACCTACATAGGAAACCATATGGTGGTTTTCATACACTAAATCATACGTGCAGAACCATGATACAATATAGATCAGTTCAGACAATTTTATCTTTTCCAACCTAAAACATCAGATTCCCTGTACTCTATATCTCTGTACTTAATTCTATTAAAATCTCATCTTATTTTTAGGAATTTGATCAGGAATTATCCAAAATGAACTTACTGGCTATTTATGTAATTACAGAATTTTAACACAAACGATCTGCAAAAAAAAATTTTTTAGCTCAGAAATCTGAGGGGGCATGTGCTTCTCACTAGATTTCTGCAAATCAGTTTAGAATTGTAAGTCATTAGTGGTCTGTTGTAACTTGTAATATAGACTGACAAACCTTTCTGAGCTGTTACTTATTTAGAAATGGACCCAATTAGAGGACACTGTTATCACAAGTGATGGTGGCTGAAGTGTATATTACTATTCTAGGCACACAGCAATAAATTCGCACATTATTATACACCAGACTGTTAATTATACAGAAATAAATAATGTGCATTCACAAGTCTCCACATTTACTGAAAAACGAGGAATTGCTGCACTTTATTAATGTTGTAGAAGAGCTTCTCGGAAATGATGCAAGGAGGTTGTCATCAGTTCACTGCACATCAGTCAGTACGTCTGTTTAGTCTGTCCTGTTTTCTGCTTAATGCTGCTGTAGAATTGTTTTATAATGAGACAAGCATGTGACAAGTAATGTGTGTTTTCATTATTTCAAAGTAAAGCAAACTGCGCAAACATCTGTATTTTTCAGGACTTCACACAGCATACACTACAATGCCACAAAAAACATGAAATAAAATGTTATGAAACATGGGGTGAACATTTTTAGGTGAACTACGCCTTTAAGACACAGAAAACCGAGAAAGACAATGAAACAGTGAGGATGGTCACAGAGGAAAAGTGAGAAATGGAATTAGAGAGGAGATAGCCCAAGTGTGTCTTGATACTGTATCAAAATAATGGTACAACAAGATGTTTCACACATTCTTTTTTTTTTCTGCAAGCTGTGTTTGTAACAACTATCTCCTGTTGCTATGGTCGGAGAAGACCTGTGGCGGTGACAGCTGTCAATCAAACTTCATCAGCCAGGAAGAGTGTGTGTTCATGTGTTCATGGGTTTATGTGTATATGAATGCACATGTGGGATAGATGCAGAGGCAATATCTGCTGAGGCAGAACAAAACCATGAGCCTGAATATTGTTTAACAAAATATGTTGGATGTCAGAACTGTAGAATATAAAATTAGTGACACTACACCTACATTTCAGAAAAAAAATATCCTTTATTCTTTGGACTTTAAGAAGGACAAAGAAAAATATAAGCTACAAATAATGCCTTTCTTTTAACATGACAGATCAACTAGATAAAGGCAATTTAGGAAATTTGTGGAAAGACCCCACTGATCTGCAAGAAAAGCCACTATCCACTGACTTGCTTTGAGAAAAATAATTTTTAAACTTTTAAATTTGACTCTGACCTGGACCATTTTATACAAAGACAACTCTATATATACTATTTACAAGTTGGGAAGTCATAATTATGATGTCAGATGTATTCAAATCACTTTGGGTGGGGAAAATATAGCAAGATTTTTAATCTCTACTTTTACAAAACGATAAACTAAGGATGTGTATCAGGTGTCTTTTTACTTTCTTATGTTTTTATTTAATTTATAAAGTTGACATAAATTAAATTGTTTAATATAATAATGTAATTGCAATAGTATTGAATTTTGTACATGCAACTTAGCATGTTTTATTATAATATTATATATATGTATACCCCCAACACAGAAACAAATGGCTCAAAGAAAATCTTGTCTTTGTGGTCAAACATGTAAATGTGATTATTTTTTTTATTTTTTTTTATTTTTTTTTTTACATTTTATTTTATTTTAAGGTGTCCTTGTTACAATGTAATTATAGATTTAAATACTGTGTAATATTAATTAACTACATGTACTTATTATATGGTTAGGATTAGGGTTTAGCTTAGAGTAACATGCATGTAATTATGCTTAATTAATTGTTATTATAATAGTAAGTACTTGTGTAACAAGGACACCTTAAAATACAGTGTTACTGATTTTTTTTTTCATCATGACTTGAATCTTGAATGCACCAATAGTACTCCTTGTGGAAAACACACACTGTATAAAAAAAATCTTAAGAAATACAGAAAATGTCCTGGCAGAAAATTACCAGTAAATTTTATGGTAAGTCTGCAGACATTTTCCTTCAGCCCTAAAACACAACAAAATTCAAAATACATGTAAAACCCCTTTGGGGAAGAAAAAAAAAAAATAATAAACCAGAAAATTTATTTATATTAACATGGTATATTGGGCCCTGTAAAAGTATGAAAACAAAGTTACAATTTAATTTGACCATGACTGTCATGAGATTGCCACAGGTGTAAATCTACTATGCCAATTTACAATGTTAAAACGCTTTTCTTCAGAGATTTCCAAGGTTGATAATGTCTAAACCAGTTGTCTTACGTTTTTGCAGCCAGTATCATTATTAGCACTTGCCCCTTGATCTGAAACTCCTGCCGTCTTACTGTCTAATTGTCATCCACCTCTAGTCCAGGTCTGGCCTCTACAAAGAGCTGAGGGGAAATGAGCGAAGACACAGCATCCTCATCCTCTTATCACTAGGGCAGCAAAGAGCCCAATCCTATTTTTTAATTAAGGTGAAATGAAGTTTAAGCATCATTTCCGTAACCTAATTTAGACACTGTTTTGTGCAGCGAGAAAGAAAGCTGTGAGTTCAACAAAGACTAGCCGTTGTTTACAGGGAGTGCCCAAACACATGACAGGCCACATGGCTTCAAAGACGCTTTCTAACTTGCCCCTATGACTATAATTGCTCATAATTCATTGAGTGCTTTTAATGAAGGAATCAAACCTGCCAGGGTGATCGGAGTGAATTCGGTTCGCCCCTTCTGTCGCAAACTTTCCCCAGGTGCCTTAGTAATTCTATCCATGTGCGTCTCTTGTGGCTGAAGCTCGATACACAAAGCATGACGAAATTCACTGGGTGATTGAAAGAGCACCTTCCGTTCCGCAGAGGAGTTTCAGCAGCTTCCAGGATTTAATCAATCGAAGCGTTAAGTGCAATTCAGGTCACACAACACGTAGCACATCCTGGCCCGCTTCGCCTTTGCCTCACACAACAGCTTTTACACGTGTTGTAGATCTCGTTTTGTGTGGTCAGGGGATCGAGGATACTCTGGGTACAAGCCCTTTCTGACTTTTGAGGACTGAACAATGGGACTGAACATGGATCAGAGGTTACCAGGGTTGGGGAAAATTCTAAATGAAAACAGTTGGCTTCCTGTCAGTTCATGAGTTGGAATTTTAATTTATTTGATCACGTTCCACATGAGACTGAAAAGAAATTTAAATTGAAATGACAAGAAATCATTTAATTAATTAATAGAATGAAAAAATATACTATAACTAATAGCAACAACAATAGCATTCTATAACATACTACATACAACATAACAATATTCTATAATATATTGTCAATTCAAGTTTTATATATACTGCTATTCTAAAGTTTGCGATCAGTAAAACTTTTCATGTTTTTCAAAGACGTTTATGCTCATCAAGGCTGCAGTTATTTGATCAAAAATACAGAAAATTTCATTTATTCCTGTGATGCAAAGTTGAATTTGCAGCATCATTACTCCAGTCTTCAGTGTCACGTGATCCTTCAGAAATCAGTCTAATATGCTGATTTATTATCAATGTTGGAAACATTTGTGCAGCTTAATATTTTTTTGGAACTTGTGATATTTTTTTCAGGATTCATTGATAAATAAAAAGTTCAAAAGAACAGCATTTCTTCAAAATAAATAATATTTCCTTACAATATACACTACCATTCAAAAGTTTTGGGTAAGTAGGCAAAATTTTTGGTCTGTCTCTTTTTTGAAGGAAATTTATATTTTTATACTTTAAAGGTCAATGCACACTGAGTCCGAAATTGTCGTCCGAAATATTCGCATGTTAAAAAATTAATACGACCTCTCGATTTGTCAATCATATTTGCACACTGCCTCCAAATTTTTCGTCCGTCATAAAAAATTTGGATCAGGTTAGATTTTCCGCGTTTTCGCATCCATAGCAAGCATTTTGACAGGAAACGATGACGAATACAAAAAAAAAAAACTTTATTCAGCAAGGATGTGTTAAATTGATAAAAAGTGATAGTAAAGACTTCTATTGTTAGAGGAGATTTCTATTTTGAATAAATGCTGTTCTTTTTAACTTTTTATTAGACATGGAGCATTAACATGAATTGAGGATGCAGAATTGTAATTCAAATTTAAGGAATCTACTAGTAGGTTTGTGTGTGAGAGAGATATTATATATATATATACACACACACACACACACACACACACACACACACACACACACAAGCACCACACATACATACAGTACATACATACTTCAGTAATTTCTACTTCCATGCTTCATGTCTAATAGCAGTACAATAAATGTGAGCGCAGAGACATTATTCAGAATTTATAATTTTGCTCAGTCATACCATTATAATTTCTCTACAGTCCCATTATTTGTACACTATATTGTGTTGCACCAGTTTTTAAAAACTGAAGGATTATTCACAGAATTTAATTCATTTTCATATCCCACACAGCCAGCCAATGAGGCTTGACTTGTTGTCTGAAGGTAAAGAACCTCACTGGTCATTTATTCAGGCAAAGACAATCAACCATAAAACTATTATCACATATTCTTGAAAGATATTGATTAAAGGCTGTTGTAAGTCATTCGTCTTGATCACAGCCTGAAAATTAAATAATTCCAGCGATGGAGTTAGTGCCATCTACATAATTATGTTTTAGAGACCTAATCTTATATTCGGTGAAAACTTTGAGCATCTGGAATGGCTTGTTTATACAGTACAGAGCAGGCGACACTTAGAAGCAAGAAGAGTTTTGTCATGTCATTATTAATATGTATTGTTGTTGTTTTGGATAGAGTACAAAAACATTGATTACAAACAATTATACTGGCAATATAACTGCAGTAATAAAATAATTACTGTAACGCTTCTCAATTGCTTATGTAAAAGCTTTTGTTGTGCCATGTTACATCACACACAAACCCTAAATAATTAAAATGCAAGCTCAATCATCTCTCAATTCAAAACACTCATTCTTCATCCTTTCATGAAATTACTATGTGTTAATTCAGACATTCACTGATTCATTTTCATGTGCATTCATATTCATTTATTTTACTACTACAGACGTGTGTAGCGGGTGAAAGGGAATGAGATATGGGTCAGGGATTTACGCAGTACATTTGAAAAGGAATAGGAGATTGACTCTGTATAGAGAGACAAGCTTTGACCTCAACGCCTCCTGTGAAGGAAACTTGGTCAAAAACATTTCAAAGGAAGGAAGTATGTATGGTGTGCTCACAGTGAGGGGAAAAAACGAACATCAAACCCCAACAATTCTAAAATGCTCTTTTTTGTTCCTTCTCTGGTCATGTAAGGTTAACACTTGACTTTAAGACTGTCTCACTGAGTTTGGGCGAATGATTTGAGGATTTGTGTGCCGTTCTCTGCTTGTTACAGTTTAAGGGAGCATGCTGCAATATGACAGAATTGTTTTAGAAACTGTATAGTGCAATTAAAATTTATAGTAAGTGCTTCTTGATTGGAGTTGAACATTTTTAGACTTTTTTGTCACCAAAAGGCATATTTGTCAAATCAAAAAGATTAGCACAAAATTGCATTTATGTTGCTCCCTCAGCATCTGTGTGTAAAAATAATAAATAAATTGCCTTGTTTTCCAATCTGATGCAAGTCAATGACAAACAAGACGGAAACTAGTCTCCAGGCATAATTGCAAGTTTGGAGCTAAAAGTAAAATTACATTAAAACAGGAACTCAGATAGAAATGGGCTGTTTTCTTGGTGGAATACAGGTGCATTCTGACTATTCTTCCTGGAGTCAAGGTAAAAAGTTTCTGGCTAAAAACTTCAGGGAGAAAATGTCTCAGCCTACATTTATCTTCCCTAAGATTCTCTCAGAAAGCCACCATTCCATGGGTATTCACTTTAAAGGTCTTTTTATTTTTATTTATTTTTTTTATTTTATTTTATTTTTTTGTTCCCAAGGTTTTCAAAGACCTGCTGCTTGGAGCAGGGCAAGTAAAGGAGATGTGTGTAAAAGAAGTCTTTTTACCTTGCCAGAATGTGTTGAAAGGCACAAAACACTGGCTCTAATATAAAAAGAGCTCCACTCACTATACCGTTTTTCAAACAGAATTCACAATAGTTGTATTGCAAAGATAACGTGTACTTCAGACCATTTTGAAAATGATACTACTTAGTTTCAATTCCTCCGTTCAATCACAGACTGTCCACTTTTAGCTTGGCTGAGTAAATCATATTTTATTTTATGTTACACTAATGCCATTTATCATAATTACTTATCTGGTCTTAGATTTTGAAACTATTAAATCCCATTCAGGTCTTATATTACATCCGTTGTATGAGTTCAAACTCTTTGACAGTAACAATTCTTTCCTTAAAATAAAACATTCACTGAAAGTCCTCTCTGGCTGTCAGAGAAAGCCAAATACAGGGATTGTGAGCCCATGGTTTTGCTGTCAGAATGAGTGGCATTGAGCCAGCAGTAAGACACCTTGATAAAACTACAATTATTCTCACGAGACTGTGGCCTGAGGTGGTACATGCATCAGGGTGAGGAATATAAACTTTAACAGCAGTGATTTGGACCACAGGTATACGATCTCAACCTATAGGGCATGTCAGAGATACACAAAAAGTTATTTATTTCCATGTATGTCACTAAACAATTTATTATTCATTAATAAATGTATATTACAATAAAATGTTAGATAATAATATTAATATAGACAATAATACAGGTGCTGGTCATATAATTAGAATATCATCAAAAAGTGAAACTTGTATATTATATTCATTCATTACACACAGACTGATATATTTCAAATGTTTATTTCTTTTAATTTTGATGATTAGAGCTTACAGCTCATGAAAGTCAAAAATCAGTATCTCAAAATATTAGAATATTACTTAAGACCAATACAAAGAAAGGATTTTTAGAAATCTTAGCCAACTGAAAAGTATGAAAATGAAAAGTATGAGCATGTACAGCACTCAATACTTAGTTGGGGCTCCTTTTGCCTGAATTACTGCAGCAATGTGGCGTGGCATGGAGTCGATCAGTCTGTGGCACTGCTCAGGTGTTATGAGAGCCCAGGTTGCTCTGATAGTGGCCTTCAGCTCTTCTGCATTGTTGGGTCTGGTGTCTCTCATCTTCCTCTTGACAATACCCCATAGATTCTCTATGGAGTTCAGGTCAGGCGAGTTTGCTGGCCAATCAAGCACAGTAACACTATGGTCATTGAACCAGCTTTTGGTACCTTTGGCAGTGTGGGCAGGTGCCAAGTCCTACTGGAAAATGAAATCAGCCTCTCCATAAAGCTTGTCAACAGAAGGAAGCATGAAGTGCTCTAAAATTTCCTGGTAGATGGCTGCGTTGACTGTGGACATCAGAAAACACAGTGGACCAACGCCAGCAGATGACATGGCAGCCCAAATCATCACTGACTGTGGAAACTTCACACTGGACTTCAAGCAACATGGATTCTAGGGGTGGCACGGTACACAGATGTCACGGTTCGGTACGTACCTCGGTTCGGGGGTCACGGTTCGGTACGATTTCGGTACAACGGGTGGGGTGGGGGGGATCTACTATGCTCAGTTTCTTTTCATTTATTTTGAACAGACAGTAGTGCAAATTACAATTTTTTTCCATCTAGATGTGAAAATACTAAATATTATTACATGTTATTTATATATAATCTGTTTTGTTTTCATTGTGAGTGTACACAAATAAAAGCAGACCTTTATACAGTGATTATTAATAAGACAATATGTGTTTAAAGTTGATTCTGCTGGTATAAGGAAACAGTTGAAGTGATCTCGCGCACACACACACACACACACACACACACACACACACACACACACACACACACACACACACACACACACAAACACATCAGTTCCAGCATTGCTAACTTGACAACGCAGTTGGTACTTTATCAAAATAAAATTCATTGAGCCAAACATCAGCGCGCGCGCCTCTGTGTCACCTTTGGAACGCGACTGAAGTACAAAGCCTATCATTTACATAATAAATTATAGTTTCGCATTCAGATACGTTACATCGCAAATATGGAAATATTATGCAATATTTGGATTAGTGCCGAATGAGAGAGGTACCGTTAGGATCCTCGAGCACAAAGCTCCTTTTCGCAAACAGTTGAGTGCGCAAGCCTTTAAAGTATACTCCCTTGTCAGTCAACTTGACGCGTTCACAATCAGCACATAGTCACTGTCTAGTGGGCTTTGTTTTCAAGTGCGCAGCTCATGGCATTCGCTGTTCTTCTGCTGGCGGTTATCAAACAGCGCTGCATTACTGCGGGCGCCCCCTTCTGGATTGGGGGTAAATTGCCTGTATTCGTCGTGAAGCCTCATGCACCGAACCGAGACGCCCGTACCGTTACGGTTCGGGATGAATACATGTACCGTGCCACCCCTAGTCTATATGTATGTTCGCGCGAAACTGTCTGAGGCAAAACTGTCTGAGCACGGGGCTACATTGCGCATGCGTCAAACCGTGCGACGCACACACGAACCGAACCGAGACAAGCGAACCGAACGGTTCGGGTGTCTTTTCATGTACCGTGCCACCCCTAATGGATTCTGTGCCTCTCCACTCTTCCTTCAGACTCTGGGACCTTGATTTCCAAATGAAATGCAAAATTTACTTTCATCTGAAAAGAGGACTTTGGACCACTGAACAACAGTCCAGTTCTTTTTCTCCACAGCCCAGGTAAGACGCTTCTGACGTTGTCTCTGGTTCAGAAGTGGCTTGGTAGCCCTTTTCCTGAAGACGTCTGAACGTGGTGACTCTTGATGTACTGACTCCAGCTTCAGTTCTCTCCTTGTGAAGCTCTCCCAAGTGTTTGAATCGGCTTTGCTTGACTGTATTCTCAAGCTTGTGGTCATCCCTGTTGCTTGTGCACCTTTTCCTACCTAAATTCTTCCTTCCAGTCAACTTTGCATTTAATATGCTTTGATACAGCACTCTGTAAACAGCCACACCTTTCAGTAATGACCTTCTGTGACTTACCCTCTTTGTGGAGGGTGTAAATGTTCGTCTTCTGGATCATATCCAAGTCAGCAGTCTTCCCCATTATTGTGGTTTCAAAGAACAAGAGATACCCAGAATTTATACTGTAGGGATGGTCATTTATTCAAACTCAAATGTAAATATTCTAATATTTTGAGATACTGATTTTTGACTTTCATGAGCTGTAAGCTCTAATCATCAAAATTAAAAGAAATAAATATTTGAAATATATCAGTCTGTGTGTAATGAATGAATATAATATACAAGTTTCACTTTTTGAATGGAATTAGTGAAATAAATCAACTTTTTGATGATATTCTAATTATATGACCAGCACCTGTATATAATAATAATAATAATAATAATAATAATATGATTTTAAGCTATAATTTATAGTCTGTTATGTCAAATTTTGTATTATTATCAACAGCAACAACAATTCAATGCATATTATTTCATTGTTGTAGTCTATTTAAATTACTGTCAATTCAGAAATATCATAATTATTAAAAATGATTAAATTATTCAAATTAGTTCTGCTTAATCAGCCACTTTACAAAGAAAAGTAACCTTTGTGTCACCGTGAGAAGAAAAGATCTTCTTTTTATTATATATTTACAGAAGGATGATGACGCACGTATGACTAAATAAGCAGGTTGTTGAGCTGTGAGTTCTGTTCTTTAAAATTCTCAGAAAGTCATTTTCACTTTCAAGCATTTGCCAGCATCTCACTATGAGGCAAATTATTACACAGGAGAAAAATATCTCCAAACAAAAAGCACCTAATCCTCTTTATTCGGCTCTTTAAAAGTGAGTCTTCCACAGGGATAGTGCATTAAGCCAGGTTTGACACAGTCAGTGTACAGCTTTGTCTGTGTTTTTGCAGGCTCTGTCTGCATGAGGCTGGCCTTATGCACCCTCTGTAATTTTAGAGCTTTTCATGGACAGAGACGGTGAACAATGATGAAAAGCCACAGTGGTTTGCCTCCCTCTGCATCACCTCTTTCAAATGTGAATATTTTTTTAAGGGTAGTATCAGGTGTTTGAAGACAAATTGCGTGCAAAGGAAGTGTCACGCTTTAATTTTGCAGTCACTTTATTAGGTTTTGTCTGAATAAAATTAATTTCAAACAATTCACAGATAAACAGTTTCTTCCTTAATCAATTAACAATGTGTTCAAGGCTCAGTTCACCCCCCTCCCCAACGTACCCACAAAAAAAAAAAAGTTCCAAACCTGCATGACTTTCTCTCTTCCATAGATCAAAAGCAGTGATTTTTTTTTTTTTTTTTTTTTTTTAAATATCCTTTTTCCCAATTTCTTTTTCATTTTCATGAAAGTGAATGGAGACTGTGTCTGTCAAAATAATGACAAAAAAGCACCATAAAGGTAGTTCAAAAATCCCCCCATTGTGTCCCAAAGAAGAAAGTAATATTGGTTTAAAAGGACTAAAGGACAACATAAAGTAATTTGTGGGTGAACTATTCCTTTAATATAGGTTTAGGAAGCTGTTTCAACCCAATAAACCTGTCAATTACATTTGTTAATTAGTATGCCAGTAGAATCTAATATCTGCTCAATTTTATGTTTTATGCAGTTTTCAGTTTTTGTGCAACCCTCTCACAGCCTTTATAAGCATAAGCAATGTTTCATTTAGTAATATATTGTTTAAATGATCCAAAGCAGAGCTGCCAAATGATTGAATCTATTTTTAGTTCTCCAAGAGAAGGATGACTCACAACTCTTTTAAAACAGTACAGCCAAGGTTTGCTACAAATGCCAGCTCATTTAGTGTCCACGAAACATACCAGTATCTATCCAGGTTGTGTCCTTTCCTCTTGATAAGACCATGATTTAAATATGAGTATATATTAAGAGTAATAAAGTGTGATGTATTGACTGACTCCTATTTCACATAAATGCTTTAAAAGACTTTGAAAACATAATGACAGACCAACAGCTTTGCCATACGTTTTGGTGTGGTAGACTATAAAACATGGAAAACCATTCAAAGTGGCCTAGAGATCTTTTTAGGAATATGCAGAGCAGATAAATCATTTAGAGCCATATTTAGCTCAATTGTTCATTGTTTCAGTGGCTGAAACCTCTGTTTTTATCCTACAAAGCCCACATTCTCTACAGATTTATTCCATAGTGACACAAATGAGCTACCACCCTCCTCCGTGCTATTATCTGATGGGTGAAATTAAATGTCAAAGATGTGTCATGTCACACAGAATCGCCATCACTTGTGACTCCAGACACGGGCCAGAGCACATGACCTCAGGGCTTTGATCAAGATAACCAGGTGTCCACTCCCATTAACACAACAGCTTCAAAGAAAACCCATCCATTTATCAGTATTGCCATCACTAGACAGGAACAGTTTGTGGTTCGCTTTGAAAAGAGGTTCACCTTAAGGTTTTCTTCTAGCCCTCTGAACTCCTGTGATTCCTGCATTAATCATAGCACTAAAAATACAAATATAAACAAGACTGAGTTCATGGAAGGCTTTGATAAATCTAGCCTCGAGGACCTGTTTTCGTGTTCTTTTTAAACTCAACATGAAATCAAAATCGAACCTATTTACTTTTTAACACATGCTCATGGTCATATCGTGCATGATACAATGATATAGAGTTGCAATGATATAATGAAGCATTAACATTTTGGCAATAAAAGATATATAACATTAAAATGTTACAATATTTTTGCATAAATAATAATAATAATAATAAAAAAAAAACAGAAAGAAAACTATTATTTAAAATCAACATTGTATGCAGTATGAAAAATGAATGTTAATTTTGAAATTTGCTAAAAATTACATTTAACAGTGTATTTTAAAATTATTTTTGAGTGAATGTTATATGGCAGAAAAGATGATCTAAAGTTAAAAAAGGGGGAAACAACCATGAACAGTTAATACAACATCAGATTAGAAATTAACAACAACAAAAAAATCTCATTTTAGCCAGTAACGTCTCGGTTACGTATGTAACCCTCGTTCCCTGAAGGAGGGAACAGAGACGTAACGTCAGTGTGACTGACTAATGGGATTTCGCCCGAGAGCCCAATCACCTTCGAGTGTTAACAAAACAAGCCAATGACAGTTGGTGTGCGTGTTTCGCCATGCGCACCCCGCCCCGCAGTGCGGGTATAAAAGGAGAGCGCGTGCAAACGCACATCAGTTTTTTGCTGAGGAGCCGAGACTGTGTGCCCCGGCCGTACAGCGGTGGTACAGCAACTGTGGCGACGGGACGTTACGTCTCCGTTCCCTCCTTCAGGGAACGAGGGTTACATACGTAACCGAGACGTTCTCTATCAGTCAGTCACGTTCGACGTAACGTCAGTGTGACTGACTAATGGGATCCCTTGGAAAACGCCACTATTGCTGACCCCTTCCAGTGGTCTGCGGAAGCCGGCAAGTCCCCCCACACCAGTTGGGACAGAAGATAGGACAGGGCTTAGGCAGAGATGACAGCCACTGCTGTTCCCTACAGTGGATATGGATAACACTGGGAAAGTGTACTCCAAGTAGGGGAACGCTACGGAAGCCACATCCTGCGTAAAGGAGGTACCATGTGGAGATTACACATGTGGACTGACCTAGGCAGTACTACATATGGAAGTCTCTGAGGTAGACTCAGCCAGCCTGGGGTGAGATCAATACACAGCAGAGACAGCAGAAGGTCTCTGCCAGGGAAAGACACAGGCTCTCCGTGAGGGGAGCCGTACTGTGGAAAATACACATGTGGGATCACCCAAAGGGGAATCACTACACACGGGCACCTATCCCAGCACAAGGGCTGACCTTGGGCAAACACACGAGTGCTGGACCTGGCGTCAGGCGCTCTGCCACGCCTGACTGCTGAGGGTGCGGGAGGAACTTCAACAGGGTTCGCCAAGGGGAACTGAACTGGGAAGCAGTAAAAGCGCACGTATCCGGACCGTAGAGGGGAATGGCGCAGCAGGCGTGATCGACACCGAGCGGGTCCTGTGTTACTGGCCACCTGAGGTGAGTACACGGGAGGACACGGGCTCTACACAGAGATTATAGAACCTCGCAAACATGTTAGGTGTCGCCCAGCCGGCAGCTCTACAGATGTCTGCTATCGAGGCGCCCCGTGCCAATGCCCAGGAAGAAGCAACACCTCTCGTAGAGTGTGCTCTTACTCCGAAGGGGCACGGCAAGCATCGGGCCTGGTAAGCTAAGACTATAGCCTCTACTATCCAGTGGGCGAGTCTTTGTTTGGAGACAGCCTTTCCCTTCTGCTGTCCTCCGAAGCAGACAAAGAGCTGGTCTGAGGTCCTGAAGCTCTGCGTGCGGTCCACGTAAACGCGCAAGGCGCGGACGGGACACAGCAGAGCAATGGCTGGGTCTGCCTCCTCCCGGGGCAGCGCTTGCAATTTCACCACCTGATCCCTAAAGGGCGTGGTAGGAACTTTGGGCACATATCCAGGCCGGGGTCTCAGGACAACGTGAGAGTTACCCGGCCCGAATTCTAGGCACGAATCGCCGACCGAAAATGCCTGCAGGTCCCCTACCCTCTTGACCGAGGCCAATGCTGTGAGGAGCATTGTCTTCAATGACAGAAACTTAATCTCTACTGACTGCAGAGGCTCGAAGGGCTCCTCCTTCAGGGCCGTCAGGACCGAGGGGAGATCCCAAGAGGGTACCAGATGAGGGCGCGGAGGATTTAACCTCCTCGCCCCTCTGAGGAACCTGATGACCAAGTCGTGCTTCCCGACCGACTTACCGTCTACTGCATCGTGATGTGCGGCAATAGCGGCAACATACACTTTGAGGGTGGAGGGAGACAGCCTTCACTCCAACCCATCTTGCAGGAAGGATAGCACGACCCTGATCGGGCATCTCCGGGGGTCTTCCCGGCGAGAAGAGCACCAATCGATGAACAGGTTCCACTTCAGCCTGTAAGCGTGTCTTGTAGACGGGGCTCTAGCCGAAGTGATGGTGTTTACTACCGCTGGAGGTAGCTCACCTAGAACCTCCGCGTCCCGTCCAGGGACCACACGTGGAGATTCCACAAGTCTGGACGCGGGTGCCAGAGGGTGCCCCCTCTCTGAGAAAGGAGATCCCTCCTCAGAGGAATTTGCCAAGGAGGGGCTGTCGCAAGGAGCATCAGTTCGGGGAACCAAGTCCAATTGGGCCAGTAAGGCGCCACCAAGAGGACCTGCTCCTCGTCCTCCCTGACCTTGCACAGTGTCTGTGCGAGAAGGCTCACTGTGGGAAACGCATATTTGCGTAGGCCCCGAGGCCAGCTGTATGCCAGCGCGTCCGTGCCGAGGGTTCCCTCGGACAGGGAGTAAAACAGCTGGCAATGGGACGTGTCTGGGGAGGCAAACAGGTCTACCTGAGCGTCCCCGAAGCGTCTCCAAATCAGCTGGACTGTCTCGGGGTGGAGTCGCCATTCTCCCGGAAGGGCGGGCTGATGTGAAAACTCGTCGGCTGCACGATTGAGCTCGCCTGGGACATGAACGGCGCGAAGCGACCTCAGATGCTTCTGACTCCAAAGGAGGAGATGGCGGGCGAGTTGCGACATGCGACGGGAGCGTAGACCACCCTGGTGGTTGATGTACGCAACGGTCGCAGTGTTGTCTGTACGGACCAGTACATGCTTGTCGTGTAGCAGCGATTTGAAGTGGCGCAGAGCAAGCCATACTGCTAGCAACTCGAGGCAGTTGATATGCCACTGCAGTCGGGGCCCTGTCCAGAGCCCCGCAGCTGCGTGCCCATTGCACATGGCCCCCCAGCCCATGGCAGAGGCATCTGTTGATACAACAACATGCCTGGACACTTGCACTAGGGGCACTCCTGCCCGAAGAAAGGCAAGGTCCGACCACGGGCTGAAAGTCTGACGGCAGGACGGGGTGACAGAGACCCAGTACGTGCCGCATCGCCATGCCCATCTCGGGACCCGGTCGTGAAGCCAACGCTGAAGCGGTCTCATATGAAGCAACCCGAGCGGCGTGACAGCGGCTGCGGATGCCATATGCCCCAGAAGCCTCTGAAACTGTTTCAGTGGAACCGCCCTCTTGCGCTGAAAAGACTCCAGGCAATTCAGCATCGACTGAGCACGCTCTACTGAGAGACGTGCCGTGAGGTTGACCGAGTCCAACTCCATGCAGAGAAAAGAGATCCTCTGCACAGGGGAGAGTTTGCTCTTTTCCCAGTTGACCCGAAGCCCCAACTGGCTGAGGTGACTGAGCACCTTGTCCCTGTGTCCGCACAACAGCGCCCGAGACTGGGCCAGTATGAGGCAGAGATGACAGCCACTGCTGTTCCCTACAGTGGATATGGATAACACTGGGAAAGTGTACTCCAAGTAGGGGAACGCTACGGAAGCCACATCCTGCGTAAAGGAGGTACCATGTGGAGATTACACATGTGGACTGACCTAGGCAGTACTACATATGGAAGTCTCTGAGGTAGACTCAGCCAGCCTGGGGTGAGATCAATACACAGCAGAGACAGCAGAAGGTCTCTGCCAGGGAAAGACACAGGCTCACCGTGAGGGGAGCCGTACTGTGGAAAATACACATGTGGGATCACCCAAAGGGGAATCACTACACACGGGCACCTATCCCAGCACAAGGGCTGACCTTGGGCAAACACACGAGTGCTGGACCTGGCGTCAGGCGCTCTGCCACGCCTGACTGCTGAGGGTGCGGGAGGAACTTCAACAGGGCCAGTATGAGCCAGTCGCCGAGGTAGTTGAGAACGCGAATGGAACAAGGGCTGCCTCCACAACCTTGGTGAAGACACGAGGTGACAGGGCTAGCCCTGAAGGGGAGGACCTTGTACTGATATGCTCGCCCTTCGAACGCAAATCGGAGAAACGGTCTGTGTCGAGGGAGGATCGAGACATGAAAGTACGCAAGCTTGTGAAGGGCCCGGTTCAGAACACGCAGATCCAAAATTGGTCGTAACCCACCGCCTTTCTTGGGTACGATGAAGTAGGGGCTGTAGAACCCTGACTTCATCTTGGCAGGAGGGACCGGCTCTATCGCGTCCTTCGCCAGCAGGACCGCGACTTCTGCACGCAAGACAGGAGCATCTTTGTTCAACACAGAGGTGAACCGAATGCCTCTGAACTTGGGAGGACGCCGGGCGAACTGAATCACGTAGCCGAGTCTGATGGTTCTCAGGAGCCAGCGAGACGGCCTGGGGAGCGCTAACCAGGCCCCCAGGGACCGTACAAGCGGGACCAGGGGAGCCACCGACGTATCCGCGGTGGGGCAGCGAGGTGGAGCACAGGGACCCGACTCGGAAGGCAGTGCGTCCCAGTGTGGGATCTGAGTGTGCGGTGCAACATTTACCTGGCTCCACGGTTGGGCAGGGGGCGCGGGAGAAGGCATCGCGTCCTCGGACCGGACCCTGCTGCCCGCTGGCGAAGAGAGAGGGGGACGGGGGTGTAGAGACTGTGTCTCGTGCACCACCATCCTGGCCCTCTTGGGACCCAGAGAAAAAGGAAACTGCTCTTTTTTTGAGGTTTTGGGAACAAAATAAAAAGGGAACAAAATATTCTCCTCCCGGCCCTCCTCCGGGGGAAGGAGTGGTGCGGTCACCATCTCCGGAAGAGCAGGATCCAGAGACTCCGGGTCTCCAGGCGGCGGCGCCCCTCCAGGCGGCGGCGCCTTGCGGGCAGAGCTGCATGGCAATAGCGCGCTCGACTGGGGGGGATCTCCACATACCCTTGGGCCGCCCCACCGTCGAGGATGGTGAGGGTGGAGGAGGAGCCAGGTCTGTTTCGGGCAGAAAAAGGTGCCCTCCAAGACCTAGTCACCTTCTGATGCACTTCCGGGGAGAATGGAACCGGAGGCGGCTGCCGGCGCCCGGCCTGCGCCCCCAGGAACCAATCGTCCAGCCTCGAGCGTTTGGGAAAAGGAGGCAGCCCGACGCTCTCAGCGGCCCGGGAAAGCATAGCAGTCAGCTCTGGATCTGACTCGGAGAACGCCACTCTTCCTGACGGAGGCAGCGCAGTCGAATCATCATCTCCAGAGCCTAGCTCGCCCTCCGATGCAGCGATCGACATCCTGTCATCCGCTGGTGCTCCGAACGAGATGCTGGGCCCCGCCCTGACCGGGGCCCAAGCACGAGACACAGCAATCGTGACCATCAGATGAAGCCAGGAAACGACCACATCCAGAAACACACGAGCGGGAAGCCATCTTTAAAAAGACGCCCGTCGCTCGTGGAGCTCTTTTAGATATTTTGCTCTTTTAGAAAAAAAGAAAACACTCTTTTAGAGAAGCGCTGAAGCGCCCAGGGGAGGTCGCGGCGCGACCGCAGAATGACGAGCTGCAGCAGGCCGTCAGAATCAGCAGCACTGGAAACAGCAACCTCCGCTGACACGCCGTAACACCAACTGCTTCGTAGCTGTCTTGCAGACACTCTCAGAGATTCGTGCTGAATGGCTCGGCTCCGAAGCGAAAAGCTGATGTGCGTTTGCATGCGCTCTCCTTTTATACTCGCACTGCGGGGCGGGGTGCGCGTGGCAAAACACGCACACCAACTGTCATTGGCTTGTTTTGTTAACACTCGAAGGTGATTGGGCTCTCGGGCAAGATCCCATTAGTCAGTCACACTGACGTTATGTCGAACGTGACTGACTGATAGGGAACTGATAATATTGTATATATATATATATATATATATATATATATATATATATATGTTTTTTTTTTCTTGATGAATATGCTGTTTTACTTGTACATACGCCTCATTGGCATATTAAAAGATTTAAATGGGTTGAAAACGTGCTGACTTTCATAAATAATAATTTAAGATTATCGACGCTTCTGTTGACAGTGGACATATACATCTTTGACAAAAGGAGGTCAATAAATAGCTTTTGTGAAAAAAAGTTTGGAAGGACGCAAAAATATTGTATGTATTTAATTATGATACTGGGTCGTGTTCATTAATGACGATTGCATTAATGAGGGTCATGAAAGGTAGGACCCAATCTAAAGCTCTGTTCTTTCAAGGCAATGGCTCATGCGCAGTTAGAAGACTCAAGGATGACTAAGATGTCATCGAACAACCTGAAAATAATTGAAGACGATGTAACTAATTAAAAATGCCACTCACAGGGCCTTCCACTGATTAAATAATTACATCAAAAGATAGAGTGCCTGAAAATATTATTCATTATGCAATCTTAAAATATGAAAGTGAGCTTCAAATGAATTTTTATCATGTGCTGGCAGTAGCAACTATGGAGAGATACTGAGTGGTTGACCACAGTCATTTGTGCAATTTAAATGTCAAATTTTTATAATATTTTTCCAACTCTTGTACAATTAAAATGATCTGTATGACCTCATAATGTTGTAATTGCTTGATGACATAGAATATGCGTAATCTATACAAATGTATTTGTCACACCTGTTTAAACAGACGTGTGATGAATAAAAATGCTCTTAAAATTAAAACTTTTGAAATTATGAAATTAAAATAAATAGAAATAATTAAAAAAAAAAAAAAACAGATTCCACAGATTTTATAAATACAATTTAGGATGTTGTTTACCGAAGTTAATTATTGATTCCAGAGAATTTTTAATTTTAATTTCACAATACAATGACCTCATGTTTTTCTCAAATAAAAAGAAAGGGTATCTACACAAAGTAAACAATTAAACTCAAACAGGGACAAATATATATATATATATATATATATATATATATATATATATATATATATATATATATATATATATATATATATATATATATATATATATATTTACTCATCCCAAATTCAATTCCCCTGTAACATTTTGTTGTTTTAACAATTGAGTGACTAACATGCAAATGAAATCGAATGTCTCATTTAGCAGGCAAACACACTTTTGTTTATGCACAGTGGTTTGAATGGGGCGGTATGCTAATATGATGCCGTGCTAAGAATTTGCACCGACTGAAGTAGGTATAAGAATAAGTGCAAAAGTATAACAAAACGTTTAAAAGATCTCCACAGAAAAATGCAAAAAGAAAAGAGAGCCTTTGGGTATTATATGTGAATGAATTAGAATCAAATCCTGTCACGGCATGCATGTCATGCCCTTTAACCACAACAGAAGAAAATACAGCGGAACAACCAAAGACAAATGCTGTTTGTATAAAAGTTATCACAGGTCGGTCGGTGAACTTCCCCTTGCCTTTGTCTTTATATAGGTTCCTGGTCTTTTAAAGTAAAACATGCAAATTTATCTGACAAGTTTCATAGCATATTTTTTAAAAAGTCAAACAAGGCAAGGATGAGCAAATTTCATGTGGGTGGTATTTACTTGAATGAAGGAGTATGAAACCAGCTTCCATCCAAACACAACGGAAAATTATATTGTAAACTGTAACCTACGACATGGTACAAAGTGTTGTTGCCAAATTCAGATGTTATCTTTTTCAACATTGAAACAAATTTCCTGTGCAGTCAAGAAGATTCTATATCCGGTAAAGTCTTATTTGGACATCAGATGTTTTAGATAGAGACATAATGTAATTTCAGTATTTACAGTATAGTCTGAGATTTTATTTTTTGCTGATTTACCATCTGTTTTCTGACATACGTGAATCTTAATTCAATTTCATCTCTGAGTTTGAATTGAGGAATTGACTTTGAATGTCTTTTTTGGCCACCGCTAAGTGCCGTTGGGCTGCTATTTGACACTTTTGCAGGTAATGAGTGTTTAGGTATTTTGCACAAAGGATCTTAGTTTCAGACAACTAACAATTGAAATATATTGCTCACAATACATACACAATGGAAAGTTTTGTGAGTGACAACCATATTTACATGTAGCCTTGATTCTCCAAGTTATTGTTAAGGTAAGGAATACAAGACTCGATTCTGAATAGTTGGATGATGCAGCGACACCAATTTGGCATCTCTTGGCTTTAAATCAACAGTTTAAAGCTTTTGCAGTGAACTAGTTTTGACCAAAGTTAGAAAACAAGGACTAAAACAATGGGATGTGACAACGGTTTAGCTGCATGTTGTACAGTATATGAATTAATTTGTCCCCTCTTACTCCATGAATTAAAGAGGTACCCAAAAATGAAAACTGATACCATTTTCCTAACCTATATGACTTTGTGATATATGATATTTTGAGAAATGTCTTATTGTTGATTTATGTCCATACAATTATACTGAAGCACGCATGGGACTCATGGTGTTTTCAGCCCCTGCCGCCTCGATATATGAGGAAATGAACATATGAATATAATCCTACGGTGGCCGAGAGAGCTCAACGCAGTGCAAATAGAAAAAACACCTACAAATGTCACCTACAACTTCATCAATTTGACAACACACGCGCTGCAAATGCTCACAACCCAACCAAATAAAGAAACGCACTGCAAATAGAAAAAAGACACCTGCAAATTAAGAAAACAACTTCATCAATTTGACAACACACGCGCTGCAAATGCTCACAACACAACCAAATAAAGAAACGCACTGCAAATAGAAAAAAGACACCTGCAAATTAAGAAAACAACTTCATCAATTTGACAACACACGCGCTGCAAATGCTCACAACACAACCAAATAAAGAAACGCACTGCAAATAGAAAAAAGACACCTGCAAATTAAGAAAACAACTTCATCAATTTGACAACACACGCGCTGCAAATGCTCACAACACAACCAAATAAAGAAACGCACTGCAAATAGAAAAAAGACACCTGCAAATTAAGAAAACAACTTCATCAATTTGACAACACACGCGCTGCAAATGTTCACAACCAAATAAAGAAACTCAATGCAAATAAAATTCTTTATTTGTTTGTGTTGTGAACATTTACAGCGCGTGTGTTGTCAAATTGATGAAGTTGTTTTCTTAATTTGCAGGTGGGGTTTTTTTCTATTTGCATGTGTTTTCTGAAGTTGCAGCGCGTTGAGCTCTCTCGGCCACCGTAATAATCTCTAGAATTGCTCTAAGTCACTTTATTAGGATTTTACCGTTTCTTTAAGAAAAACTATAGTCATAAAGGTCTTCACAGCCCGTCAAAATAAAAGTTTGATTTCACTTCAAACTGTAGCCTAATTGTTTAAAAACTAGTAACTTAATTTAACTACTGGTATCTGGAAATAACACTGCCACCAGCCCAGGACAGGGGTCATTTTATTCCCTAGTGGTAACTATAATATTCTGCTACATGTCTCTGCCAAAGCATATCCCAATTAGCTTCTGAAAACTATTCCGATCAGAATGACCACAAGGACAAGCAAGAGTGCGGAAACAAAATGAGGTCATTCTGGGTATCATACACTCTTCAACTGCTGATTCAAATGAAATCTTAACATGCAGGTCCAATGGAGTGTTACTGTTGAGAAATTAAGCTCAAGTACTTTCATTTCCAAGATAACGGTTCTTTTCTTTTCGGCAAAGCTGATTAGTGTATGTTAAGCAAACAGCAATGTTGTGTCTAATCAAGCCGCCTCTTAGCATCAGACATAAGTGTCATGTGTGCAAGAAAAGGGATGCACAATTGATTTACTGTCCTCTTTAGGTTTGAACTTTGCATCTTATCAGAGACGCCTGTGGCTTTAAGGTCATTCAGTCCATGTTAATCACACAAATTTCCTGAAATCCCAACAGAGAACATTTTCACTTCAGCTAATCTCAGGCCTTTGGGAAATCTCATCATCAACTCAATAACAGTGTTCATCGTCAGGCAGTAAATGACTCTGCTGCTCTGATAGCAGCCACAACGTTGACTTCTTGGAAACACTGTCAATCAATTTTCTGTCTCTATTCAAATGGAAATCGTGCTTGACAGGTCTATTTGTTTATTTTATGAAAAATAAAAAGCCAAAGAAAATAAGCAAAAGACCAAGCTAACTCCCCCAAATGGTTCAATTCCATCAACAATAGGTGACAATAACAAAGCAATATACAGACATATCTGCTAACTATTAGTCCTAACCAAAATAAACCCCACAAATTGTGTATGTCGGTCAAACATTATGGGTGTCTATTTTTCCCCTACATTTTGCACACAGTGATGTTTTTTTTTTTTTTTTTAATTTATTTATTTTTTTAGCTGAAGCTGGTGTTAACTCATAAAACAGTGATGATTAATCAGTGCTTTTCATATAAACATGATGATTGATTTTTCTCATCTATATTTGTATGCAGTTAAACCATGCATTGATTTCAACTGAATATTAAAGGCTCCATATGTCCCTGATTATCCCATTACATTATTTGTCCGCTTCATAGATACAAAATTTATATGGGCTGCACAGGAGTGTTTATTACCCTGCATTTTGCTCATTCATTTGCCTGTGACAGCACTGGACTTCAGCCATTCTGACAAATGAAAATCGATAGCCTGATCAATCTGGTAATAAAAACCATAAAAGTTCTATTTTCAATTTACATAAGACCTAGTGACAGTAAACTTTTTTGTACTGACTCAAATTAACCTTGATATTTATATGCATAAATGTTATACTTGTGGGCATTCAGTAAATCACGATGTGTGCGCCAAAATGACAAAGACAAAATGGGTGAAATTACAACAAGTGTTGAAATTGGTTGATGTAACAAAGATAATTATGAAGCACTATACATATGAAAATCAGTCATCATGGTGAAATGTGAGAACTTTCTTGTTGCCAAGCAGCAATTTGAAGTGATGAAAATTCCTATAAAAATAGTAACTGGACATATATGAACATACAGTGGGTTTGATTTTGCATGAAATGTTAAACGTTCACTTTCACTTTCAAAAAGATGGTGCATGACAAGCAACAATAAAAAATAATAATAATACAGATTTCCTAATTATTAGTATTTTTTATTTTTCTGTGGGAAAAATAATAATAATAAAAATAAAAAATAAATGGTAACACTTTATTTTGATGGTCCCTTTTGAACATTATGTTGACACTAAGTAATGTTGTAACTACATGTCAACAAACTCTCATTAGATTATTAGTAGACTGTCTGCTTCGTATCTACTAACTTTTTATTGTGATGGTCTCTCAACACACACTCTACTGACTGTAAGTAACTTTGCAACTACATTGTAAAAAGTGATAAGTTGACTTAACTTAAAAAAAACTGAGAAAACCCATTGCCTTAATATTATTAAGTAAATAATAATTTTAAAAAAATAAGTTAAGTGAATTGTCAAGTTCACTTAACTTTTATTATTATTATTATTATTATTTACTTAATAATTTTAAGGACACGGGTTTCCTCAATTTTTTTAAGTTAAGTCAACTTATCACTTTTTACAGTATACGTCAACTTATTCTAACCCTAATCCTACCAGTCAACTAATACACTACTAACAATCTAATGAGAGTTAGTAGAAATGTAGGTGCGATGTTACTTATAGTCAACAGAATGTGTTAAAGGGACCATCAAAATAAAGTGAAACCAAATAAATAAATAAATCACTGAAATGGAACTTGATGACAGACATACAGCTTGGAATGACAAGGCAGATTGGTCAACGGCAACTTCTCCATAACTTTATTGTAATAATTAGGAAATCTGTATTATTATTTCTTTTATTGTTGCTTGTCATGCATAATCTTTTTGAAAGTGAAAGTGAACGTTTAACATTTCATGCAAAATCAAACCCATTGTATGTTCATATATGTCCAGTTACTATTTTTATAGAAATTTTCATCACCTCAGATTGCTGCTTGGCAACAAGAAAGTTCTTAAGAAGCACAAAAACACTTTTCAAAATGATGATTGATTTTCATATGTAAAGTGCTTCATAATATGCTTCATATATATATATATATATATATATTTTATTTTATTATTATTTTTTTTTTTTCTTCTTCCCAAAGTAAAAAAATCTAATCTCACAAAGCTAGCTTTTTGTGGTCTTTACCAGCTTTTGGTTTAGCCTTGCTGTTTTTGTACAATTTTCTCTGGACGTCATGTAAATTACTGGAACCAAGTGCACAAACAAAAATAAGCATGTTACATTTTCTGAGTCTCCGTTTACTATTCCTTTACATGCAACATGCAATTTTCCCAGCCAGTGATGTCGGTAAATCGTGGGCCTGTGCAATTCAATAAAGAGCACTTAAAATGCTGAGTGGCTCATGAATTATTCAGAAAACATCAACCTGCATACCCACAGAGCCAAACCCATGTCTCAGAAGCAGGGCCTGGACGTCCGTCGGAGCGCGGAGGCTCGCTTTCCAAGATCTATATATCTCTGCACACAGCAGCTGATGTGGCATGAAAAAGGTTCTGATCTCTCATACACTCAGGAGAACCCCAGTCATCCATTGGACCCGACATGGAGACAAGCTGCTCTTGCTGCTTAAACACAGTTATTGTGAGAAGGGGTCTCCATGAATAAATCAGCAGCACAGTGATCCTGCTGGCTCAGCTCACAGCACCAGTGTGACACCCAGTGATAGAGCTCAGACTTCGACTGGGAGCAGGGATAGACTGGGGCTAACAGACAAGGAAGGAGCTCCTGAAAGGAGGAGAAAAGTTGACAAAAACGGGGATCCCAAATTCTCTCCTGCAAGATTTTAACTAGGGTTCTCAACTGAAAAAAAGATTTTTGCATAAATGGTTTAAACACAAATGAACTGCATGATAGGCAGATTAATTAATTAAGAAATAAATAAGCAAGAAGTGGCTTACTTCAAGCTTGAATTGTATCGTTTGGAACAAATTTCATTGGTGGAGCATGAAAAACAGACAAAACAACCCAAAATGTGTCTAAATTATGCATTATATAAGATTTAACTAGTAGAGGTGAAAAAATAAAATCAATAATTTGATTAAGGGTGTGTTCACATTTTTGTGTGTGGTTGTCTAGAAGGGTGTGTTTACTTTTTTTTTTTTTTTTGTGGTCATATTTCAGTTGAACTGGACTTGAGTTCATTTGGAAGTAGACAGAGTCCCACCTTTTTAGGGGGTCTCATTTCACTTGTTTGGTGCGTATCAAGGTTTGTATGGCAGCTTGATACTTATTCAAATGAACCACACTAAAGCCGCATTCACACTGCATGTTGCCAGGGGCTGGCGATGATGTCGCTAGTGGGCGTTCCCACTACTGGTCATAGATATATATATATAAACACTAGATACCTCGTACGCGCTGTTGGCCAATGGAGGTCGACGTCCGCACACGGCGGCCATCTTGCCACAGGGTGCTCGCTCACTTGTAACATTGTGTTGTATGAAGCATGTACTTTTTAAATAACCATAACTTGCTCAATTATCTACCGATTTTCAAACGGTTTGATTTGTTATCAACGTCAGAGATGTAGTTATGACACTGCATACATATGAATAAGAAAAGAAAATCTGCAATTTCAACATGTTACAACATTCAGAATTATAGCCACGTTAATAACGTTTGTAAGAAACCAAACCGTTTGTAAATCCGTCAAGATTTCAGCGAGATAAGAAGATTTATGTTCGTGCTGATCACTCATCTTACCTCAGATACCTCAGAACTTGCCAGAAAGCTTCCCTGTGGCAAGATGGCCACCCTACGATGCCGGAAGTGACTCCGCCTTAAGAGATCTAGTGTTTATATATATATCTATGCTACTGGTTGCTTTGACAGCGAATCAGGTTTCTTGCCGCTAAATTCAAACATTTTGGAGGCAAAAGACTAAATATAAGCTAAATCTAAATTATATCCGTACATACAAACAACAATGAATGAGGTTTTAGGCTATGTGTACACTAGTGCATTTTTGTTTTAAAACACAGAACTTTTGCTATGGTTACTCCTGTCATTTAGCTACATTACTCCAACGCTGCAGACCCTGTTTTAGTTTGAAAACTCTGGGGTTGCATTTCAGTGTAAATGGACTAAAATGGAGACTTTTGTAAATGATGATGGGGTTACCCAAATTCACTCTGCGTATCTTTGATGACCGACAATAACAATAACATCATTTTCATTATGAATGACCATGACATGTGTTTTCGGCTACCTGGTCTCATGGCATTTACGTACCTGAGTGCACTTTTTAGCGTGACATGAAATACGTACCAATAAGTACATATCACTGCAGTTTCCAAAATAAATGAACACTTTCACACAAGTTTACAGAGTTTCGATTAATAAAGCGTAATTTTCGCACAATTACTTGAAGAATATCATGCTATGACTTCAAAACAATATTAATATGCTGGGAGATTTGAAAACTGATGCTTTTGAACTTTAGCATTGCATGCATCCAGCTTCATATCTATGGGTTTTCATAAATGATAAGTTTGTTCGGTAGCTCACGGAGTACAGAGACGGACTTAAGAGACGAGAAGCACCGGTGGGAATCCCGTGCACCTACGGTTCGACAAAGCAGTTAAAATCTGCATAAAAGGAAGTTCAAATGGCACAGTTGTATCAGCTAATAAGTTTTTATATCAGTTTTGCATTTGTTAACACTATCGGGTAGGTTTAGGGCTGGATTTGGTGTAGGGCATATTTCCAGCACTAACCTTTAGCGATAGTCCCCGGATATTTTAATTCTGAACCGCCGCAATATCTAAAGCAACGCGATAAAAAAAACAGCAATACCTACCAATATCTACGTAATAAAAACGTGCCAGGGTTCACATATTGAACCTGTGTTTAATACCACTCAGTGGACATTTCTATTTGAAACTGCGGCGAAACGTGCAGCAAGGTACGTAAAATGGTGTCACACAAAAAGTGCGCAATGTAGGGTGGATAGAGATCGTTTCTGAAACGCAGTGAAAACTCCAGTGTAGACCTTGTTTTCCTTTTAAAACGAAAATGCACTAGTGTAAGCAGGGCCATAGTGATCCTTAAGACCTTGATGAGCTTTTTCAGATGTGTTTGATCATGGTTGGAGCTAAACTCTGCAGGACAGCGGCTCTCTAGGACCGAACTTGCCAACCAACTTACCTGCCCTAAGTGAAAAAAATATTGATTGTAAATATAACACATTTAACCCAACAATAATTTTCTGTTTATTTTAAAGGGATAGTTCACCCTTGCTATCTACAGAGGGTCAGAAAGCTCTCGGGTTTCATCAAAAATATCTTAAATTGTGTTCTGAAGATGAACGAATGTCTTACGGATTTGGAACGACATGAGGGTGAGTAATTAATGACAGAATTTTTATTTTTGGGTGAACTATCCCTTTAAGAGCACAGTTATGTTGTCTGCCACTTTAAATACTTCTTTAAATTCTGATTGCCAGCTAGAAAAAAAAATATTCTGAAAGTGATTCCAACTAAATGGTTTCTCTTTGGCATTGTTGTAGTTGTAGTGTGGACCAGTGTTGCCAGGTTTTCACAACAAAACCCATCCAATTGCTATTCGAAACTAGCCCAATCATATTTTGAGGGTGGTCCACCAGTAAAAATTGCATTCAGGGGAGTAAAATACAAGTGTTTTGGAGGGAGTTCCCCTGGTAAAACTCACATTTCATGGGCTAAATATCATGTTTGGACATGGATAAACAACCCTCGCCAACAGTGTTAAAGTAGCTCAATTCCGCAGACTTGGCAACACTGGTGTAGACTTGAATGATTATTGAAACGTTATAGTTTTCACCCTTGATGTGAACCTGTGGTGCCGGTGTCAATGTCAGTCGCTGCCTATCTAGAGAGTTCAGTCACTTATCAGTTAGAATGCCTTTTAAAAAGTCCGTCAGCAGCATTTGTAGGTATCAATGCAGCTCAGTAGGTTTTGGAACTGGGCTAAACCCATAGGAAAAATGTATTGCTCAGTGGTTGCTTTTCCTAAGCTCAGGAGACTTAGATGAGAGTTTCATATATCTCTTATTTAAGCATCAACAGCATTTCAGATGTTTCTCCTAAAATTCCTTAGGAGAAATAGAAGTAGATACAACTGAGACATGAGAAAGTTCTGAAAGAAAATGAAAATGACAATGGGAGAGAAACATGTGAGAAACATGGGAGATCTCTTTATTGTCTTGTTGTTATCTCTTGCAAGACTCCATTATAAAAATGATTTACTGCTCAGAGGTTGCTTGTATTATTGCAATGGGATTTTTCACCATTAATGGTCAGGACAGTAGGAGTAGAGACAGGAATCAATTGGACAGGTGAGAATTGAACAGGAGCAGGAAAGTACCTTTAACTGACATTCAAACCCATGCTGTCTGAGGTGAAGTTGTACCTTCACATCAATGCTGCCCACAAGGCTGTGGCTCTGACAGTGATTATTCTACACTCAGGATACTAAGGGGTGATTCTCTTATATGTCTCATTGAGATATCAGTTTTGTTTTAAGATGTCTTCTGTTTTATTTTAGGAGAAACATTAAACTTTCACTAATATTGTAAATACTAAAACTATCATTTACAGTTTTTTACAATCGCTAGGACACATTTCTCAATACTAAAGTCACTTTTTCAAAACTCTTCACACACTTCTCCTATCCAACTTTCAGCTTGGCCCAGCAGTTCATTCCACATTCAAAATGCACAACAACTATCAAAACACTTCATACATGTCTCAGACCAGCTCATTCTTTCATAACACTAGCAAGGGTTGTCAGTTAACAAACACACTTGGTCATCTATAAAAGTAAGACCTAAAAAACACTAACAACAGGTGACATTACAGTTTTTCTCGATTGCTAACACACAATTCATGAAACAATTCACCATTTTCTCACAACTATAAACACAATCTCAAAACTACACACCAACTTGTGCAAACTTCAAATTTCCAGGTCAAAATCAAATAGTTTAGTCAAAAACATATTCTCTTTTGTCAGACTCAAACTTTGGCCTCAGATGACACACAAACCTGTCAAATACTCAGACTACGTTCCTGTTTAGAGAACACTAGTGAGATCAATTCAAAACACTGTTACAAAAACCTCCTTTTGGGAAATAGGAATCCTTTTGCTAGTCAATGTCTGTTACAGTATACAGCATAAATAAAGGGGTGCAGATACAGTAAAATTCAGCAATAAACTTTAAGAAAAGTTTCTTTCATTACATGACTGTAAAGAGATCTTATAGTAGATGAAAAGCACTAGAAGAGAAAAGTTTAAAGACCAAACAACTGAATATACAGTAAACACACACTGGACTATACTGTCAGTTACTATGAATGAATAAATAAATTCATTCATTCATTCAGCATCCTCAGCCAAATAGCATTACAGTATTGGTAGTATCCTTATTTGTTATAGGAGTTTCTTAGTCTTCTGAAAAAAGACTTCTCTGCCTTCGCTGGACAGTTGTCTCTCAGTTCTGCAAAAATAAAGTAGATGTAAGGACTACTTGGCTACAAATCATTTCAACAGTAATGAGTTTGAGGGTGTACAACATGTGCTACATTATTTACTGTACATAGAATAATGAAAGTTCTCTCATCTGAAGTACTGCTGCTATGTACTGTAATTATACTGTATGTGTCAGTAGTATTGAAACCTTGTAGATGAGCCTGTAGGCCATCTTCCCTCATGGTCAGTCCACGCAGAAGAACATGGTCAACTATAGTGCTTTGTATTTCATCAGGAACAAACGACCTTTGACCTCATCCCCTTAATTTTTTATTTTCTCCTCCTATTCCTCTTTGTCTCCCACTACCAGGATTCATTTTCCAAAACACATAATCACTTGTGCTCCTGTGCATATCATCCTGAGATTCTGACCTGTGTGTCATCAGTTTTGCTACTGAATGTTCACACAAGGATAAACATGTGCTGTTTGTGTTCATTTTTTGATTCTTGAGTTAATTATATTGTGTGTTTGAGTTTTCTAAATGAGAACATGGTTAAACCTGTGCAAAATGATGACGTTTTTGTGTAGAGTTTTGCAGAAAACACTGAGCAAATTGGAACGTGTGTGAAAACAGGTGAAATGTGTTAAAAGTTTTGAGAAACATGTCTTTGTTTTGAGAACTGTATGAATGGTTTGGGAAAATGGGCCAAATGAATCAGTTATAGTGTGTTAGCAATCGAGAAAAACTGTAAACACTGTATTCTTCTGTAAAAGAAGGACACCTACTTAGGACTACTGTTTACAGCAAAATATATCTTACAGGAATGAATTAGACATGATGCTATATATATATATATATATATATATATATATATTTTTTTTTTTTTACTTTTCAAAGTTATTCCAAAATGCAAGAATTTGTATACACTGTACATTTGTATATATTGTATTGTTGGAATCCTAATCAACTCTATGTACTGCATTTGGCCACAGATTCTCATCCACATCACATCGTATGTCATCTAGGGCAATACACATAGGAAAGAATCTTTTGGCATGCCTGATCCATCACTGGCAATCTTCTGCTGATATGTCCAGGCATGCTGCATTCATTGCGTCCAGGAGTGACATTTGATCATGAGGTTGGAGGTCATATACCTTCCACCTCCATGAGGAAAATAATTCCTCTATGGGGTTGAGGAATGGAGAGTAAGGTGGAAGGAAAAGTGACATCATCCTGGGATGGGCTGCAAACCATTCTGTGACTGCATGAGAGTGGTGAAATGCCACATTGTCCCATACAATTATAAATGTTGGCTGATTTCTGCTCACTGCATCCCTTTCTTCACCAGGCACAACTCTTCCATAGAGCTCATCCAGGAACAAAAGTAGACGCTCAGTGTTGTATGGCCCAATCTGCGGTCTATGTAACAGCACTCCATCAGTGGATATTGCTGCACACATTGTGATGTTAGCACCCCTCTGGCCTGGGACATCCACTGTGGCTCTTTTCCCAATCACGTTCCTTCCTCGACGTCGTGTTTTGGCCAAGTTGAAACCAGCCTCATCCACAAAGATGAATATGTGTGGGGTTTGCCTGTCATCTTACCTGGACATATTTGTTCCTGAGTTGCTTGACTCGGTCAGAGTTCCTCTCAAAAGGCACAGTGTACAACTGCTTCATCCTGACCTAATGTTTTTTCAGGACTCTTGAAATAGTCGTTATGCTAACACTGTGAATATTCGCAAATGTAGTGTTGTCTGCCAATACTCGGTCTCGAATTTCTGTGAGTTTTATGGCATTGTTTCTGATGACCATGTCAGCAACTGCCGTTTCCTGCACATCGGTGAACATCTTACCTCTCCCACCATTGGGAGGTAAACGTTGGGTCCTACAGCAAGTAATGCATAAGCAATTACACACAAGTAGGTTTGGAGGAGATGGTCTTGCAGAATACAACTTACCTGTTGGTTTGCCGGAAAACTCTAACAATAGATGCCACTGTTGAGCGTTGAAGATTTGGCTGCCTCTCCCATTGAAAGACCATGATTTATTACATGATCAATTATAGTTGCCCTGATCTCATCTGAGACTACAGCTCTTGATCTTCCTCTTATTCTTCTTCCACCACGCATATGTCTCCCTCTTGCTCTTTCAGCCACTTCTCTATGTCTGGCTTGGTCCATGTTTACATCACAATGCAAATTCTTCAATGCAAATTCTTCTTATAGATGATAATGAAATTATGTAAAGGAGTAACACATGTAGGTCTTCAGCAACAAAAGGAATCACCTGTGGTTGGTCCAACAGTTTTGATAGCATTTCATTTTCTTTTTCTAAATATATTTAAATGAAATATTATTGTAGAAATGCAGAAAATTGCTGTTTTATTCAGTTTTGTATTGTGATTTTTTTTAACTCAAGTTTAACAATTTTGAAAAGAGTATGTAAACGTGTGCAAACTGGGCTGTAGGTACACAGAGTTTTGACAGTTGTTGTGTCGAAATGAGAAAAGAATTCATGGAATTTGAAAGAAGTAGTCAATGAATGCATGTTGTGCCAAAGCAATGAAAAATGATCCACAGTTTAGCTCACACAGACTGCTGTTGTGCTCACTGTGTGAAGAGTTTTGAAAAAGTGACTTTAGTATTGAGAAATGTGTCCTAGCAATTGTAAAAAACTGTAAATAGCATTAAACATTTCAGAATATCAAGGGTTACTAGTTTAAATTTATCTTCAATGTCCAGCATTGTAAAAGGACTTACATGTGCAAGATGTTTAGTATAACAGCAATACCTTTTTTTTTTTTAACAAATGTAACATGTGTACCAGCGTTTGATTAACATTACAATTTAGTTTTGAACAGCCCATTCTTGCATGTATGTAAATATAGGTTATGGTTTCCTCTGTTAAATCATTGTGCAATAAAACACTTTCTAAAATATGACAATGCATGTGTTGTCTTTGATTGAAATGGTGTGGATAAATAACATTGAAGCTAACCAGAGGGAAGAAAAATTAAATAAAAGAGATCTCTTTAACATTTCAAATATTTCTCCTAGACAGAAATGGGGTTCTCTTAAGATTGAATGGAAACTTTTGCTTGAGTCTCCTGCTTCTCAAACTTGTCTCCTGAGACAAAAACTCTAACACTCTCACAATGGTCTCCTTTAAAGCTTTGGAAGAGATCTCAACAACATCACATATATTTGCTCAGATGTTTTTGCTTAGCTAGAGACTCTGGATCTGTCACATTTGTCTCTTTTAAAGCTTTAGATAGATCACAATAACATCAGAAAATGTGCTCAGATTTTTCTCCAACACTAACGACTCGAGAGCTCTCACATTTGTCTCCTCTAAATTTCAGAAGTTATCTCAAGAACTTGTGTGCACCAAGTCAAATGCCTCAATATGCACTCAAACATTTATGCATTTCAAACATTTCATATAATATGTATTAATAATCAAATGATTCAATTAATAATCAAGACTGAGTCATAAGCCATTTATGTGCCTTTCAGCAAAGAAAGCTCCAGGGTTACATTTTCTGTAAATCAGTTTTGATTAGGCATCCGGTACATTACTAATTCCAACAACAAATTATGTGCCTAAGTACAAACATGGTCCTATAAAAAGTAACATTGTCCTTATTTCTGTATAATGCCTCTCTCGATATAGCCTTTAACTCTAAATGCATGACCCCCCCCCCCCCCCCGCTCCTTTATTTTGTGACTTTCAAGTACTTGACTTGATGCAGACTTTGTAAAGTTGTTGAGATCTATTTACAGGACACAAATATGAGACCACCAGAGTATTTAGCTAAAGAGAAAAATCTGAGCACAATTTGTGATGTTGTTGAGATCTCTTCTAAAGCTTTAAAAGAGACAAATGTGAGAGATCCAGAGTCTCTAGCTAAGGAGAAAAATCTGAGCAGTGTGTGATGTTGTTGAGATCTCTTCTAAAACTTTAAAGGAGACAAATGTGAGACCACCAGAGTCTTTAGACTAGGAGAACTATCTGAGCACAGTGTGTGATGTTGTTGAGATCTCTTTTAAAGCATTAAAGGAGACCATTGTGAAAGTGTTAGAGTTTTTGTCTCAGGAGACAAGTTTGAGAAGCAGGAGACTCAAGCAATCTCCATTCAGTCTTAAAGTAACCTCATTCATGTCTAGGAAAAATATTTGAGATGTTAAAGAGATTTCACTTTAGATTTTTCTTTCCTATGGGAAGTGTTTATACAAAAATAAGAATAAACTGTGAAAGATCTTTGGTTTAGGAAAGAGAATAAATTCAGCATCACGTTAGTTCAGGGCCATGTCAGTCAAGCTCGCATCAGCTGATAGTCAGATGTTCCTGACGTGTACCAATCCAGTCTTGACACCTATCACAAGCGGTCTATTTAAATTCCCATTCTTCAGCGTCTCTTCCATCGCATCGCTGTTTGCAAATTAAACTCCCACCTCCAACCCCAACTCCTAACTGAACCTGTAATCTGATCTGACTTTTGTTTCTTTTCTTATACAGTTTGCTTCATTGCAAGCATTCTCTATCATGTTTTTTTGTTTTCTACAACTCATGTAATTGTGAATTGTAATTATGTATGCATATAATGGTTCTGTTCTGTAACCCCTGGGTGTTGCCCAGAACAGAACCATACCGCAACACTAACTGCATGCAATATAATTGTAATAAATATACTTTGATGAAAGTGGTCATGATTGAAAAGTCTTAAGGCAATTTATGCATGTACATGCTCATGTAATGATGTATACATACATATTTATATGTGTACTCTGTATCGTTTACACAGTGGAAACACAGTACAGTCATCCATTACAAATACGGTAACATTCAACAGTAGCTTGTATCAACCAAGGCTTGTTTTTGACTTTATGCTTCCACAGTAGCCCTTCATTGTCAGTTCTATGACCGTGTAAATGCAACACTTGAGGTAACTTTTGGCCAGGCATCCTTCCAGAGACCTTAAAGGTAATATGCCCATGAGAAAATCCATCCATGTTGTAAAACTACTGCTCTTTGATCTACCACTCTTGGATAGAGACATGACAATGCTTTATCTCCACTGCATGCCAAGGAGGCAATGTATCCATGGCAACAGGGAACACGTCAGATGATAAATTGCCTGGCTATATGCTGGTGAGTGCTCTACGACTAGAGCAAAGTTAAACCAAGGTTTGTTTTTCTCATGAGTCTTTACATCTTGCTATTAAGGATATAGAAAAGTTTTCAAAGACACTGAAAATGCTATACTTATTGCTCTCATCTTAGTGTTAGTTCTTTGAGGCTTACACACCTCATTACCTGGCATTGACATCAACTTGGACAGTGCAATTACAACTTTAAAATAAAAAAAAGAAAAGAAAAGAAAAGAAATAATATTGGTGCAAAATATGCAAAAAGTACAAAAGTAATAGAAATGTTGAAAAAAAAAAATTGCCATCACAGGAATACATTACATTTTAAAATATATTATATTGAAAAAAATACATATATATTAAAACAGAAAAATTGAAATTTAAATAATATTTCACAATATTGCTGTACCGTATTTTTATCAAATAAATTTAGCCTCAGTCAGCATGTTTTTGAAAAACTTCTTTAAAATTATTCCAAACTTTTGAGTGGTAATTAATATAATATAATATAATATAATATAATATAATATAATATAATATAATATAATATAATATAATATAATATAATATAATATAATATAATATAATATAATATAATATAATATAATATAATATAACATGTAAATCAATTTTAAAACTGCAGTAATATATAGCCGATTTGACAATTCAATGCAACAGTGTTGTTTTTTGTTTTTGTTTTGCTTTTATGACGCACTTAACACACTTGTGATCCCAGAGATGGATCTTAACAACAGAAGTAAACAGTCAAGCTTATGTGAAGCTCTCAAATAACCTAAGCAGTTCACATGAACTTGACTGCATAGAGTCAGATTCATAAGGTTTGCTTAAGCTGTCCTCCTGTCCAATTCATAATTCAGGACACTTCTGGCTGAGGGGCTTAAATATGGTTATTCTTGGAGAAATGTAAGACTCAGACATGGTGCAGTAAAGGCTGCACCACCCCTGACATCATTTGAAGGATTAGTAAGGGCCATGGCCCTCAATGTATATTGACATGGGAATCTGACTTGTTGGGCATATTGACAAATGCATACAGGGTTAAAGCAGTCTGCATGTCTCATGTCTCTAAAGCAGTCTCATCTGATGACTAACCTTGATATTCTATGTGTTTTAAAGAGACCATAACATTGATCTGAAGATGAGATTAAAAGCATAAGAGGCATCCTTTGTAGTCTTTGTAAAACTGGACAAAGGAGTGAGAAAAACAGCAGACATGAGAGGACAAGAAAGCAAACTATAGAAAAGGAAGAAGTCATTAAAAGTAGCATTGTATGACTTGATCTTGTTTTCATGTTATGCCTCCCACTATGTCCTCTGCTAAACTATAGTTTATGAGGGCATCGGGGCTGTTCATCACTGTCAAAGATGAACACGTTAAGAAACTCAGTAGGGATCACAGGCTCATTTCCATACATTTACAGACATTGACCTGAGGTAAGATGACACTGACAGTGTATGCAGAGCATCTTTCTTCAGACCTACACACACACACACACACACACACACACACACACACACACACACACACACACACACACACACACACACACACTTAAATAATATAGGTTGCAAAAGAGCAGAGGATGTCATCACAGTCATTAACGGAAAAGGACAAATAAACTGTGTATATATGAATGATATCAATGCAAATAAATAAATAACCTGTTGGTTTACTCAAAACAGGTGATTGTGAGATGAAATGTGAATGAATGAGTGAGCGAGCGAGCGAGCGAGCGTGCATGCGTGAGTGAGTGAGTGAGTGAGTGAATGAATGAATGAATGAGTGGGTTGTGAGTGAGTGACAGTTATGAGATATATAGATATATATATTAGGAAATTTTTAGAATTTGATCAATTTTGGATCAATACAAAAATCAATATGGACAACTGTCTGTAATAATTACACTGCAAAAGATTTAAACAATTCAACTGAATCCTAAAATTTTAGCTAAAAATATCAAATCAAGAGATTTTTTCATCAATGTTTTAATTTATATAGTAAACCTCCGTGGTACAGCACTTTATTATTATAAATTAGTATTAACTCATAAAATCCATATAGTCTTAGCATTAGTGGTAAACAGATTTGGCTTGATGTCTGCAATGGAAGGCTCAGATAGACTATTCTACTCGAGCCCCCTATAGACAGAAAGATAAATAAATAAATAATTAAATATGCATAAAAGGAGGAGATGGGGAGGAGGAGGGATGCTGAAAGAACTAACGACGGTAGTGGTAAGAAGCTGTCTTTTATTCTTGGATGTTAATTGGAAGATTAAATGGGTGTACTCCTCCCAAAATTACGTTAATAACTTCACTTTTGATGACTGAAATTTTAATTTAACCATTAAAACAGCCAAAAATATTGAAATGGAAAACAGAATTTGGGAAAAACAAGTTTCACAGGGCCCTTGATGTAAAGTCACTCTGTGAGATATAAAGTCACAGTCATGAACCGACATGCCTCACAGAGCCTTAGACGTCACCAAATTGAGCTAGACTTCAGTTACAGCAATCATTATGTAAATGATCAAACAAGCCGTTGAATTTAGCTGTACTGTAGAGCCCTAAAAGAGTAAACACTCCTCTCAACAAGACACCACAAGATTAATCACAATCTGTGGACACCATAAACACTTATAAAACACTCTGCAAAAGACAGGGATTACATCTATGGTGATGATGTTCATAAATACAGCAATCTCACTTCAATAAATGCTGACATAATTTATGTGCATTAATCCAGTTTACCCCAAGAGATTCTAATGGCACATCAATAAATCATCACATCTAGCTGCTCTTAATATCACCTCAAGAAACTCACTCTTGGCACTATCCATTCAACATTCATCCACATTTGTAGTTTAGAAAGTAATGTGCTCTATGCTGTTTTCCTCTCTTTCAGTTTCATTGTTTTATATTCCCCATAAGGAGAAGCAGTTGGTTTGTCTTCCCATGCGTTAAAGAAAATAAACTGTCTGCAAGAGGGCCTCCGTTGAAATACATATTGCTTATACACATCCACTGAATTCACCATAAAAATGTGAAAATATGTGTGCTTTTCCTTTTGTGGAGTTCAATGCAAGGTTTCATGGCAAGGATGCACAAATAAGGTTTCATGGCGAGGATGCACAAATAAAGTTCACTCTAAAGCCAAAGCAAACAGCCTTGAAAAAGAACTAGTCAAAAACCACCATAAGGCTATTTGCTCCAGCAATAACACTGATTTCTCAGGAAATAAAATGATCAGGTCATAGTTCATCCAGCAAGTGAGAGAATATTGAGAAATTGAGATGATCTTTCAAGTGTCAAGTATAGCAAGCTCAACCTGCTTTATAAGAGACCACATAGAAAATGTGATAACGTCTGTTTGACAATCAAACAGTTAAAGCCGTCAAAATAAGCATTTCAGTAAGTGCATATTTAAGCGCACTTGTTCAAGTTTTCTTTTAAGATAGTGCTCTACAGAGAGAAATGTGCATATAAATGAAAAATACATATTAGAAATGGAAGTGAGAACACATTTATCAGTAGATGCAATATTTACACTAAAAGAAAACACTAATTTAATTTAATTATCTAAATTCTCATTAGGCTAGTTTGTCACCACAAGGTCAGACACTTGTATAGAAGCAAAAAAATATGGGAAGATTACTTAGAAATTGTAATCCATTACTGATTCCAGATTGCATGACAAAAATTGTAGTCAGTAACGTAATCCGTTACATTACACATTTTAGGTAATATAATCAGATTACTTTTAGATTACTTTTGATTTAACTCGTTTATCACATTGATTTAAATAGCATTATCTTGTACCATAATGATGTATAAAATGCAAAGAGTAAGAAAACTTGTTCTATTCATTGTAATTTACAACATGAAGTGCATTAAACATATTACATCAAGGTTTCCCAAACTAGGGTTCGTAAAGGAACTGCAGGGGGTTGTGAGTTTAATGAAAAGCTGACAATTAATTAAATCATAAAAAATTAAAAAAGAAAATAAATCATTTTAAAACAAACTCCCTTTCAAGGAAAGTCTCTTCACTCGGCGGCCATATTTGCAACGCCTCCAGGCAGCTCGTACAAGACCAATCTTAATGAATGGGAGAATCCTGAAATCTCAAAAACTGCTTGCTGAACTCACAATTAAATTGCATATGTCAAATCAGCAACAAAAATATGAAATTAATTGTCCCATGAAAGTTGTTTCTTACGCTCAAATAGAGTTTAAAAAGCTTATTTTTCAGGCTAGACCAGGCAATGCGCATTCGGAGTCATAACGTGCTTATAACTGCGCATGTGCGTTGACTGGTCTAGTCAGGGCTGCGTTCAGCCCTGTCAAAACATTGCTAAACTTTTTTTTAAACGGAAACGTTGGTGTGTTGAACACCCTGTTCTGATGACGCAAGAGAAGGCCATTCTTTGTGTTCTTTTTGAAGAATTTTCGGAGCCTGATGAAATCGGTATAAATACATGTTTAATACTGCAAAATATGTTCAATGTTGCAGTCACAGCCCTTGCCGTCCGTTCTTATGCAAAGAACTTAATTACCATTGTATATGAAATTTGGTACATAAATAAACTTGCCTTGCAATGAAGCTAAAAATATACTACATCATCATGTTGATATGCTGTTACTATAAAACTCCTATGACAATCATGTCTTCTAATATCTTCAGTTGTTGCGTATACCGAGCTGCAGCGGACACATTTGTAAACGACTTTACTTGGACCCATTGTGCGAGCTGTCTCTTTAATACAGCGTGATTTATATACATGTTGCTGATGATGAGAAAACATATCTCAAACCTCGTTGCACACCGTTTCCAGGAAACATGTCGTTCATCCCGGAAACCAGGTTTGGGCTTGAATGTGCCCCATGTTTCTATGGAAAATTTGGCTTTTTCATTTTTAAAAGGTGGGACTATTCCTCCATATTGCACGTTAGTTTCTCCCATTCATAAGTATAGGAGAGAACCGTCTTTGTTTTAAATAAAACACTTACTAAGAAATATGAAATATTTTTGTTTACCTGCATGCCATGTGATCATTAATCAACACCAAAGAAACAATGAACATGCAAATGTGATACTTAATTATTGAAATATTTACTTTAAAATCTCAGGGGTACTTAAAGAAAATATAGGCTATTTGGTGAATAAGGTTTAGATAAAAAAAGTTTTGTAATGCCCGCATTACATGTAACTAAGAAATAACGTGAATATGTGCATTTTAATTAGTTATAATTAATAATACATGGTTAAAAAAAACCCTACAGAGTAATAGTTCAAATAAAAATGAATGTGTACATCAGTAGTTGATGCAATGTTGAAACCCTTCTTAAACCTGAAATGATTTTTGTAAATCCAGATGTCAAATGCTGTTGCCACCTGACTAATGACTGATCTTTGTGTGAATGTCCACAAAACTGGACTATACATATATAATATGTATATAATTGGTAGGCTATTTCAGAAAGGAAAACTTTAAAAATGAAAAAGAGAAATTAGGGAGAATCAATTAATTATGGATAATTTATTGCTATTGTGTGAATAATATGTAATCATGTAATCCATAAAAAGGTAACTGTAGTCTGATTACGAGTATTTTAAAATGTAACTTATTCTAATTACAAGTACTTAATTTTTGGAATCTGATTGCGTAATCCAGATTACATGTAATCAGTTACAACCCAGCTCTGGTTGTGACCAGGCAAATATATATATATATTTTTTAAGTTGTTTACGAACATTTACAAGTATAATTGTAAGTCTTACTAAATGCAGCATGATATACATTTGTGGTGTGACCAGAGACAGGTCCGCTCAACAAATAAATGGAGTGTAAACTCCAGGGAGCATGAAACCTACCACAAAGCACAGCAATTTCTTAAGAAAACACAAACAGAGAGTATCAAACTTGACCCTCTGACTTGTGCCCACCCTCAGATCCATCAACAGACTTCTTACGGGTATACAGTAAACCTTAACAGCTGGAAACAAAGGTGAAAGGTTGTAACAAAGCCTTCATTTCATGTGGCAGGTGGGAAGAGGGTCGACAAGTAAATTACTTTAATTTATTCCCCTTTTAATTTGCTGCAACTTCAAGCCAGTTTAATTAGCGCTCCAGGGTCTGATCATGTGATCTCGTCGTCCACCACACTTGCTGCTGACTCCGAGCTCCCACAGAGATCCCGAGCTCTAATTCATGCCTTCCGTCAGTTCCAACTTTGCTCTCTGATCTCATACAGAGGAGTCATATTCTTCCAGCGTGTGCGCCTCAGACATGTCAAGCACAACGCACAGATGCTGAGAGGATGTGTGTGTTTGCAGGGAAAGCTCGAACATGTGTAACAACATGTGTTAGATTGCTCGCTGAGGGGGTGAGAGGGGAAGGTAAAAGCTACCAACTCTAGGTAGAGCACTTAGAAACAGTAGAAAACTCACTGCTGGAAGAAAGTCGTCCCTGAACAAAACAAAACAAAACAAAAGTAAAACAAAACAAAACACAAAAATAAAAGAAAGTAATTCAAAAAGTAATGTAACACAAAAAAAAAAAACGCAGCTCCCTATATGCTGAGTACGCAGTTTGCGTAGGGCACCATCTCCCAGGGGGGCACCATCCCAGTTGCTCAAAAAACAAAACAAATAAAAGTTTCCCTTATGAAAATTACATACCCTTACATACAATTTATGTACATTACATATTATTACAAATGCCGGTAAAGCGCGCCAAAGGCCTGATGGTTGCTGCTGTTACACTTACAGTACAGTACCATCAAGTCCTTGTTTAATATTGACATAGGCTAATTCAAATATCCACTTAATCTTTCACTTTTGGCCACCTTTTTGTGATAGAAATGCTACGGCCTCTATAATTTCTTCAACAAAAACATGTGGACATCACAACCCTTAAAAATTTTTACCATGGTTTTATCGTGGTAAAACTGCTTAATTTTCTTTTGCGTGATTTCTGAATGCTTGAGATTATAAAATCAATCAGAAAACTAAATCGTAGCTGTAGGTAACTGTCTAGAGCTACAATTGTAATTTTCAAATAATAATTTATTTATTTATTTACTTTTATATTTTATTAAAGTTCTATTTTGATCCCTGTATGCTTTTTTTTAATTTTATTTCCATAATATTTGACAGAGGGAGCACAACAATACAATTCTGCTTAGGGCACCCATTTGGCCAGCAGCGGCCCTGAAAACACAGAACAAACATATTTACATAAATTCAGCTTTGAATATTATTATATTATTTGACAATGTTTTACACACTGTGTGACTGTCACAGTTGTTGCTCCAACCTCTTACATTTACCGAAAAACTGATTGCCCAAGTTACTGGTCTGTTCCTCTCAAACTGAGACTGTATGTTGGCATGTTGACTCACGGCTCTCACTGGGCTGTGGAGGGCTGTCAGGGCTGCTGCTAACGCTTCAACAGAGGCAGCACAGTGGAGAATAAACCAAGGATACCTATGTGGCTCAGGGCTATGTAAATATATTTTAGATTTAGCCCTGAATTTAACCCATGATTTTCAATGTCCTTGGTCAACATAATAAATCACGCAGTTTATAAACTGGTAAATTAAGCTCTTCAAATAAAAAAATAATAATAATAATAAAACTCAACGTGCTGGCATCCAATACTGCAATCATACATAAGGGTTTTAGAATAAATCAATATCAGTTAACATCAATACATTTTACGTAGAACTGCCACAATCTTAAAATTATAAATAATTATCTGTAAATAAAATGTCTTAAAACTGAAACCAGTGGTTTTGGTTAATGCACAGCATGAAAAAAAAAGGATATTAATTTTGAGATTTGCTAAAGATTACATAGTGTTGTACGGATCAACTTTAAGTCAAGACACCTCATCTTTATTTATGTAGCGCAGATTGTTTCAAAGAAGCTTCACAGTTCACAGTATCAAACAGGGAATTAACAGATTCAATAATGCAAAATTCAAATACGAGGAAAACACAATTTCTGCTGTAAAGACAATAGAGTGTTATTATTCATCTTTAGTCAGTTCTGTTGTCGTAAGAGTTGACAGTTCGTGTTGACTCAGTGCTGTTCAATAACTGTGTAAAATTCATCAAACCTGAAACAAGTAGTGTCAGTATTCAACTCGAGTCAGTTCAATTTGGATTCAAAGCAGTTCAGTGTCAGTGTTGCAAAATTGGATTCAGCTAAGCAGCTCTAAATAAGACAATAGTGTCATTATTTAGCTCAGTTCAGTTCAAGAGTTGTTTAAAGGTGAGTATTAGATGACGGCAAAGCTAAATGTAAAATGGAAATATAAAGGACGTGAGCATGCAATTAAATATCCAATATTGGCTAACTGCATCCTTAGATATTTTATTGGTCACTATAGCTATTATTGCATTGGGAGTCAAGGTAGAGCAAACAGCAATAAAATGTCAGCAATAATAATACTGACACTGTCAAATGAGACATTTAATTTTGCTTACACTGTTCTTTTTAGAAACACTTACAAAATAAAACTGAAAAAAAAAAAAATAGAAAACATAAATCCAACAGACCTGAATAAAATCTACAGTAAGCTGTTTTGAAAAACATGTATTTGCATCTCACTGACTGAAAGTGATTCAAAGTGGCTGTAAACACTACAGCAGGATCTCTTTTGTGTTACACACATACAGATGAGCTGATTCACTGTTACTGATCACACATTTTGATCACTTGACTCCAGTCAGATTACATTCAGGTGGTCATCCAGATTTCAGGGAGGCTCTGAATGCTGACCAACAATACCATCCTGTAATATAATAGCCTATAAGTGACAACAACTGTAGACATACTGCAGCAGGAAGGCTCAGAGTGTGAAATAAATTACATCTTTAACCTGCAGTTTGATTTAATCTTGCACTATTGATCTTTTGAGATGCATTACAGAATTTTACACATTCAATCTCTGGTGAATGCAAGCAGATATTACACTATAGTGAGAGATGAGGAGAAAACACAATGAGGGAGATAAATGACTAAAGCAGTCTAAAAATCTACAATCTCCCTCCTACGGCAGCTTAGCTTCAACTTTCATCTAGCACCAGCCTTTTTAACCATATTGTACTGATTCAGATATTGATTTACAGTGGTGTCTTGATAAATTGCATGTTAGGAACAGAAGATTTCTATCCACAGTTTTGTTCTCTGTATGTGTACGTTTTAGAGGTCAGCAAGACTCTGGGGTGAGTTTGGATAGCAGGCAGGCAACAAACAGAATTTCTTTTGAAGGAGTTTATGTGAATTGATCACAGCAGCATTAAATCATCAAATGAAGACCAAATAATGGAACAGAGCGCAGTAACAAGCAAATATCCATATGCACCACACAACGATTTTTTTTTATTAGCCAAAAAGTCTGTATGGAAACGGAAAGTATTGTTTTGTTCAGTGTGTTAGACTCATGTCCTATATAAGTGAGCATGGGAAGTCATGCACAAACTTTCTTCCATTTTAACAACTCGAGTCTGCTCACATTATCATTGTTTAGAATGAAACCGTGGCAGAAGAAGACAGCTGAGTGAGTATGCTGGAAGTCAGCAGAATTTTATGAGAATCTACAAAGGCAAATCACAGAAAGCTTCAAAAGCAGCCAGCAATGTGTCTGACTAGAGACAAATTAAGTAAATTCAGTGCAAATTTAATATGGCTCATCATTTTCATGTTTTGAGCATAATGTAAACTTACTCATGCCAGAGGGACCAAAGTCAAACTCCACACACGTATTTAAAGAGCCAAGACCCAGATAAGGAGAATAATTAGCTTTGGCAGAGACAGGAACTTCCTTTTAGCAAGTCAAATTACACAGTCTCCCCCCAACCGTTTATTTGTTGTGAAAATCCAATTCCCTGCTAATTTTGGGCCTACTTGACTTTCATGAGCACATTCTTATAAATGTTTAAAAAAGTGTCTGAATTTGATACACAGGATTCTAGATGAAAGACAAAATTAAACAGTCTCAGCGGGACAAATGACTAAGCCTAAACAAACCAATTCATAACAACATGTGTGCATGCATGAATGAATCCGGTCAGCTTTTTACATTATTGTTTTTTGTTTTTTTTTTAATATATATTAAACTACTCATCAGTTCTTTAATATTCGGTGTACTGATAAATTCAAATTTGGTTTATCTCTGAAGAAAAACTAAATCCTACTACAATTTATTTAGTAGAAAACAACAATGTTCAGAATTAAATATTTATACTGCTTGCATAATTACGCTTTACACAACATCATGTATTCTCAAGTGAGAAACACAGGATTTTAAGCTTAACAATGGACATATTTTTATTTTAGAATCATCAAGATGCTACTAAAGTTTTTATTAATATTATATTCCATTATGTTTATTTTGAGCTGAATTTTATTAATATTTTTTATTTTATTTAGTCATTTTTATTTTAATATTTAGCCATTTTTATTTTACCTACGAATCGCTGCATTTCTTACAGATTTCTGCTCAGTTGAAATCGGATAGCAGATGAAGTAGCACTGTAAGATTACATTTGTTTGAATGCATTATTGAGAGAGCGATTGCGCATGGAGGTGTTGTACCTGTTTAAATCATGCTTTCACTCGAAAATATTCAGTATCTAGAAGGAACAAATTCCTTGAGAACTTCCCGCTCATGTCCATTGCCATCAGCATAATCTTCACATTCTTTCTGATTTAAGCAATCCAACTGAAACTCAAGAAATCATAGTATCAGTCATGAAAAAAACAACATCAGTTGATCGCTAACGAATGAAAATCAATTTCCTCTTTTAAAGCATTTGTATGTTGGTAGTTAATACTACAGTGGATTATCGCTCCAGGCAGATTTACACTGCTGATGGCTCATCTTTTATTCCAGCTTTTATGTAACATCCTTGGCTCCACTAACCTGCCTATTGTACATGGTGAAGGGGGAAAAAAACCTCACAACACTGGACTCAAATCAGCAAAGAGATCTATTTGTGCAATGACATTAGCAGTCAGGCTAGCGCATGTGGTGACTGAGAAGGGACTCACAGAGCAAACAGAAGCTTGCATTAAGCATTTAATTAAACTCCAGCCTGGTGACATCCTGCATTAGTCAGGCTGTCGAGATGCCACGGAGATAAATGAGGTGTGGATTTTTGAAACTTTGTTCATGATAACTTCTCATTAATACTCTGCGTAATTAATACTGGCATTCAGCGCACGGGAGCCACTAATTACCCCACTGCCTCTTTACGCACACCTGATGAAAAATGTGCAGATGAAACACTCTCAAAACTGCAAAGCATCATGGGTTTGGCAGAAGATCACGCGCAACTATTTATCTCCCTTAACGCCAAAGAAGATACAGCCACATTTAAGGAACAGGAGTAAAGATGTTCCATTACATCTTTAAAGAGTTAAAGAGTTACACTACAAACACGGCTGATGCCTTTGCCTTGTTGAATAATCTTGTGGTACATCAAGCATATAAAGACATTTCCTAGTGGAATGAATATTTCAAAACTTACAACAAAGTCATTTTGCTTCTGCTTGCTTCATGTTTCTTGTTGTTTCTCTGGTGTAAATGCAACTATTGCTGATGTAACAGGACGAGAAAAATGTGCGGAAAACTGGAACTGCTTTCAGTTATGTTGTAATGCAGTGGTTCTCCGGTGGATTTGCTTCAAGAGACAGATTTTACATGGGCATCGGGTGGCAACACTAAAATTATGGCACAAAAGTAAACTAAAACATCTCAAATGCAATTCATAAACAAAAGACTCTTATGAACTGGTTTATTTTAACAAATTTTAATTGTTATACTTATATAACTTAAATGTATCAGTAATACAAATAATAAATACATTTCATTTCTATAATTGCTATAATATATAGTGCCATTCAATAGATTGGGATCAGTAAAAATTTGAATGTCTTTTAAAGACGTATCTTCTGCTCATTAGTATTTATTTGATCAAATGTACAGAAAAAACAGACATATTGTGAAATATTATAAAAAAGTTTAATAAAATATAATTTATTCATGTGATGCAAAGCTGAATTTTCATCATCCATTACTCGAGTCTTCAGTGTCTCATGATTCTTCAGAAATCATTCTGATTTATTAACAATGTGAAATAAATCTTTTTTAATAATATACACTACAATTCAAATGTTTGGGGTCAGTATTTTTATTTTTATATATGTATATATATATATATATATATATATACACACACACACACACACACACACACACACACACACCACTGTTCAAACGTTTGGGATCAGAAAGATTTATAATGTTTATTTTTATATATATATGTGTGTGTGTGTGTGTGTGTGTGTGTGTGTGTGTGTGTGTGTGTGTGTGTGTCTTTAGTCCTTATACTGCGATTCAAAATGACAATTCAAACCTGCAGTCCAAGATGTTAAATGAATAGTATGATTTTATTAGCTTTATAATACGCTGGATGGGGCGAACTTTAAAAAGCTGTATGTGCAATCAAGCTGGACCACTGTCTTGTTTCAGCCCACCTGAATTTATTGTCATCACATTTTGTGTGACAGACCAGTTACAGGGAACAATTATGGTAAGGGCTGCCGTGACAAAATTTGCCACAGGAAATTGACTCCTTGTTTGCGAGCAGACTCATGACTGAAAATATGTCACTTAATAGCTTAATTACATGATAAATTGGCATTTGCTGCAAAAAGGTTTGGTTTCATTGTAAAATAACATCCTTTGAGAGAATGAAAAATAGCACTGGAAATTTGAGTCACCACTTGTAGATAAATGTATCGGGGACAGTGTCTCCTTTTACAACTAGACCCTGGCTTTGTCAGTGCACTATTTATTAGCTCAGCTCACAAATGTCAAATCTATATACTGTGCAGTGTCACTAGCGCTTACCAGTCGTTTTTCACTGGTGCACTCATGGCCTCTGGAATCCCAGATAAACGGGTCATCATCTCATCCAGGCCGGCTCCTTCATCTCTGAGGTCAAAGAGCTTATTACCTCTCTGAGAGCTTTATAAATAACAGTACTCAAAAAGAAACATATAAATAAATAAAACGAAAGAAAGAAAAATACTGCTGAAGAATGAGTAGGCTTCTCCAAAAAAGTATCAATTGCTTTTTCTTCTCATGACCTTCCACAAAATTATTGCAGTCAGTAGCAAAGCGATATATACTGTAAAACTGTTTTGTAGGGTAACACACAAAACATGTATTTCATGCAAGGACAGACTATGACGTCAGGATGCTCTGAGAACACTACCTCACGTGTCTACACTGAAAGTCAGTGGGCTATCGCAATGCAACAAAACTAGGTTGTATATGAAATATCATATAATCTAACAGAAAATGTAACGTCAATTATATCAATAAGCATATTTGTTTTTTTTTTGTTGTTGTTTTTTTGAGAAGAATGAAAAAAAGTTTACACGAATTCGAAGCTGGTTACCTAACACAGTCACCTTCTTTCTAGTGTGCAAACTTCAGCTTAGCTGTCTGACGCCTGTCATTCATTGTCTGGGAGTTCAGGGCGAGCCAGGTCACTCATAAATCATTAATGTGGCAGCAGTGTGGCTGTTCCAACATGTTCAGATGTCTCGGTCTCTGGGGACGATGTGGCCACTGGTGACTCGTGACATTAGAGCAGCGGGCATCCTCAGATTCTCCTTCCTCCATATCACAAGTCAACCTGGGGATGTGGCCATCAGACACCCTAGCCTGAAATGGGCCGATTCTCATCGCTAATGAGGTGCTAATTACATAACTTAGCCAAGGATGTAGAAGAAAGACATCCAGTGACCCAGTGTCACAGAGTTATCTATAGCTTAATTGCACACTTTGATAAACCTGTATCAAAAATGGAGAATGGTCCCGGGTACTATAGCGGCATGCAAATTGCATTTAATGCTATTTTAGAGTGGTGTGCTGTTATCAGGGCATAATAATTTTAGTCAAAACAGTGCAGATTAAAAATAAGTGATCAATGGCATGATTCATTCTTAGTGTTTTTCCTTTGTGCTTATCTAATTCACAGTGATGTAACAAGCACTGGAGTATTATTTCCACTACTCATTTTAAAGGGGTCGTCGGATGCCCATTTTCCACAAGTTGATATGATTCTTTAGGATCTTAATGAAAAGTCTATAACATACTTTGGTTAAAATTTCTCAATGGTAGTGTAAAAAACACCTTTTTTACCCTGTCAAAATCAGCTCTGTTTTTAGCAAGCCATTGTAGTCCATGTTGCTTTAAATGCTAATAAGCTCTGTTGACCCCGCCCCTCTCTTCCAGCAGTACTGTTTACTTTAGCCGCGAAACTGGCTAACTAGCACCTTATTAGGAAAGGCAATTTGCAAAGATTCATAAAAAAGCCTTATACTCATTTCTTCTGTAGATGAAACTGGATCATGAATGATTCACACAAACATAGACACATTTAGGCAGATCAGGGATTGGCGCATTCCCTTCAAAACGAAAGTAACGTTAATCCTCTGCGTCTTCAGTGGCTCAGATGTCAGGAGTAAATGATGACTGCTATATTCATCATTACATCCAACAACAAAACACCTCAATCATTTAATCGGAGACGTTCTTGTCTTCCCCTGATACAACAGCTCTCAGCTCACTCAGGGCGGGTCTAAGGTAAGACGGCTTGTCAATCAGCTGTCATGGGAGCGGCCTGTACAGAACTACATCATTCTGACAGGAACCTCAGAACAGTACGGAGCCCTTTAAAGGACATTGTGGTGGGAAAAATTCGGGGTGAGTGGAAAAAATTCAGGGTGGGAGGAAAATTTTTTTTTAAATGTTTTGCATTCTCTCGCAAAACTTTTGCGTTCTCTTGCAAAGATACTTGCGTTCCCTTGCAAAACTTTTGCGTTCCCTCGCAAAACCATTTGAGTTCGAACAAATTCTTCCTGTTTACTTTACAGCTTGCAGTGGTTACAGCTCGTATGTTCACAATGGAGCGGTTCATAGAGTTTAATTTGAACTTGGACTCAATAAACTAATACAGTCAGTGCTCATTTCGAGGCACAGTGTTGGGACATTCTAAAATGCTTAATGTGGCTTAATGTTTTAAAACAGTGACATTCGAGGACTAAATTTGATAATAATAAATCCTGATAAAAAATATTAGGCTAACATTAATAACCTTATTAATAAAATTACTATTAATAAAGCAGAATATGAACGCAACGCCCTGCGCGTTAAGCCTTTTCTTCCCCAGAGAAAACGCTTAAGGTAGGCTATAATGAAAGGTTCATACAGCTCGTTCATACAGCAGAATAGCCCAGAATATGAATGCAAAATATTTGGTATTTTTAAATCACCGTTTTCAGTCATTAGCCTACCTTAAGCGTTTTATGGGGGAGAAAAAGCTTATGTGCAGGGCGTTGCGTTCATATTCTGGGCTATTCTGCTTAGTAATGTTATTAATAAGGTTATTAATATTAGCCTAATAAGCTCCAAGTCACTGTTTTATTCATTTATTTGATTCCAAGTTCAAAATAAAACACTATGAACCGCTCCATTGTGAACATACGAGCTGTAACCACTGCAAGCTGAAAGTAAACAGGAAGAATTTGTCCAAACTCAAATGGTTTTGCAAGAGAACACAAAAGTTTTGCGAGGGAACGCAAAGTTTCTCAAGGGAACAGAAAAGTTTTGCGAGAGAACGCAAAACATTTGAAATATATTTTTTCCTCCCACCCTGAATTTTTCCCACCACAATGTCCTTTAAAGGGCTCCGTAGAACAGCCTGATTTGAGAAAGGGGATTTAAAAAAAAAAAACAATGGGTGGATTTTTATCATTAAAGGATGGATGTGTACACACTTCCAACACACATTTATGTTCAGTGAATTTTGCATCCGATGACCCCTTTAAGAAATTAGTAAACATTTATGAATCTCATGCACTACCCACTACATATTTCTTTGTGCTGTATAATGATTTTCATGCATGGCCTATAACTTGTTTCAGCTGTCCTGTTTGTGTAATGAATTTAGGATTTAAGATTCTGCAAAATTGTTACAAGCAAGGGAAAAAATTCTTGACATTGAACTTAATAATGATCATACTTTATATTTATTTTAGCATTTACTGCAGTTTTAGGCTTTTAGCAGCTAATGAATCGGAAGTCTCACATAGTCACAAGAAAATAAAAAAGGTAGATGCATATAGACTTTAGAAAAATTTATATTTTTAATTTAGAGATTCTGATGAATTTTTAGGAGTATACTGATTGTTGGAGAACTCAGTATTCACATAATGAAAATGATACTTTAATATTTATTGGCATCCTAACACTACTGGAATAATTTTAAATGTCACTGATCCAGTTATTGTTACAACAACGAATTAGATTTAGTTCTGTCATGATTAATTAATGTTGATGTCTATTTTATCATAAAGTAAACAAGTAACTCCATCCCTCAATTTTATAATGGCACAACAGTTAGGCTACTCCAAACATTTGAGATGGCAATGACTGAGCACTTAGATGAAACTTTGTTTCTGCTACCCTAGAAAAAAGGCATCATGGACAGCCACATTTACAATGAAAAACCAGCTTTGAGGTTGACAGTGCAGTGCAGCAGTGCAAATAGCAACATTTTTCAGCGGAAACAAAAAAACAACAACCAGATAATGCGCATGCATTTGTTAAGCGTGAATTAACCAGAAACCAATCATTGATTAAACCTGGTATTCTATTATAGCACAGCAGCAATGACATTATGAATTTCTTCACTGAAAGAGAGCATTAGAAAAAATATCTGAATTGTGCAACCAACTATCTCTGTATCTCAGATGACTCTTCAGGTGCTTCAACAGCTTAAAATTCCAATTCTTCTGTTTGTATATGCTTAAAAGAGATGGTTCCTGTCATTTCTGATCCACTGTTGATTATTATTAATTATTCTCTTTCTGTATGCTGCTCTAAACACTACAGATTTGCCATTTCTGTTCTCTACTCACACCGTAAGACACCCATCACGAGGTTCACTAGCTCCTGTCATGCCCGGATCCACCCCTGGGCCACCATCAACCCCACACCTGTGCCCCATCTGCCACGAATGTCATCCAATGCCAGCCATAGTGTCTGTCATACACATGGGTTCCTATTTTATTAAGAACCATTATGATCACAATATTTAATGTGTACTGTGTTGCAATTTAAAATGTCACATTCATTAATCTTGTACATTCATTTTCTATTCTTTGCGAACTCTGTGATGTATTCAGTATTACTGATGCAAATTCTGCTGACTTCTCAACCATAATGTTATCTAGCTAACATGAATAATTGCAAAAAATTACTATTCTTGAAAGTCTTGAAAGTATTAATAAGAATGTGTTAGAGCTGACTTTAAAAATCTTAAAATATAATTTACATTTATTAAATATGTAAATATAATAATATTTAATAAAATAATAAAATGTAACATTGAATTAAAAATATAAGTATTATACATATACATACACACATATATATATATATATATATATATATATATATATATATATATATATATATATATATATATATATATATATATATATATATATATATATATTTATATATAATTGCTAAAAATGAAAGTTGATCAATCTTTTGTGGTATAGGCCCTGTAAATATTTCAGTAGTGCAAGATTGCATTCCTGTCGCTCAAATAGTGGCATGGAGCTTGCAACACAAGGTTATAGGTTTAATTCCCAGGAATACATGAACAAATAAAATGTGAATGCATTGTGAATGACCTTAAATGCTTCTGTCAAATACATGAAGGTAAGGTAAATTGCAGTGACTGGACCAGGAAAAAATAAATAAATAAATACAATTAAATAAAAATGTATAAATAAATAAACTTATAATGTTGAGTCCTGAACAGTGCCATTGGATGTGGTCAAATTAACCCATGCATCTGTGAATATGCATACTTTGTACGAATGTGTTTAAAAATGTGCCAGCCGGAGCATTTTATCCTAATCTACTTTTCTAAAGTTTACATTTTAGAAAATCTGTCCTTGCTACAGTCACCTTTAGCTTATTAACTGGGGTTGCAAAGCCGCTTTGGAACAATATGCATGGTTAAAACTGCAATGCAAATCAATTGAATTGAAAAAATAAAATTGTAATGCAGCTCTGGCCAAGTTTGTAATAACAATCTTCCAATATATTCACAAAACTAATTGTCGTTCATTCCACAGTGTTCTACTTCTCCAGACCTGCCTGGTGATGAATACAGCCTGAGTGAAATTAGCTAGTCCTCAGCAAAGAACGTTGATGGAATAAGTACAGCTGTAAAAAAAAAAAAAACCTGAAGGGCACTGAAAAAGGTGAGTTGTGTATCAATGAGCAATGGCACTTTAGGATGCCTGCACAGCCGGACAAAGGTCAGTCGAGTAGCCGTGTTTCACAAAGATAAAGGCCTGTGCACAGCGTACATAATCATCCTGTTATGATAAAGCCCATTGTGTACAATTGTCCATTGTGATTTAAATTATAAAAAGGCAGAAGATAGGAATATCTTCGCTTGCACTTGAGGAGGCAAAACACTAAGGGATCTCAAAGTTATTTCTTCTTATCGGTGAAAGGAGCAATGTCCTCACCGTCCTGCTAATTGATAGGTACTGACTGAGTTAGGAAGAGGACAGAAATAAGAAGCAAAAATAAAGAGAAGAATAATATTAATTGCGATGTTGCTGGCTTACGACAAGATTTATTTCTTAATTGGTGTTTTGAATAAGCTTTGAGTGGGATCATTGCCCACAACCAGAACTTCTTGCAGTTTTAGTGTCAAAATGTGCCACATGGCTGCAGACCAATCTTTAACATTTTGCCCAGGGAAAGTTCTGTTTATTCTGTTTACTGTTAATTAATATTTTTTGGCCTGAAGTTAACTTTGAAATTAGAACTGGACATTAAAACAAATTTTAGAAGGGAAAAAAAGTTTATATGAATCAGTAAGACTACATGGCCAAAAATATTGGCACCCTTGGTAAATATGATCAAAGAAGGCTGTGAAAATTGTTAATCCTTTTGATCTTTTATTTAAAAAATTCACAAAAATCTAACCTTTCATTGGATAATAAGAATTTAAAATGGGGGGGGGGGGTATTGTTATGAAATAAATGTTTTTCTCTAAAACACATTGGCCATAATTAACGGCACCCTTTTATTCAATACTTTTTGAAACCTCCATTTGCCAGTTTAACAGCTCTAAATGTTCTCCTATAATGCCTGATGAGTTTAGAAAACACCTGACAAGAGATCAGAGACCATTCCTTCATCCAGAATCACTCCAGATCCTTCAGATTAACAGCTCCATGTTGGTGCTTCTTCTCTTCAGTTCACTCATTTTCTACAGGGTTCAGGTCAGAGGACTGGAATGGCCAGCAGAAGCTTGGTTCTGTGCTCAGTGACCCATTTTTGTGTTGTTTTTGAGGTTTGTGTTTGGATTATTGTACGGTTGGAAGATCCAAACATGGCCCATTATATGATTTCTAACAGAGTCAGTCACTTATTGATTTTTTTTTTATCTGTTGGTATTTAATAGAATCCATGATGCCATGTGTCTAAACAAGATGTCCAGGACCTCCAGCAGAAATATAGGCCCACAACATCAAAAATACAGCAGTATATTTCATTGTACTCATGGGGTACTTTTTATCCCTGTGTGCACCAAACCCATCTTGAGTGTTTGCTGCTAAAAAGCTAATTTTTTAGTTTCATCTGACCATAGAAGCCAGTTCCATTTGAAGTTCCAGTCGTGTCTGATAACTGAATATGCTGGAGTTTGTTTTTGGATGAGCTAGGAGAATTTTTCTTGAAACCCTCCCGAACAACGTGGTGATGTAGGTGCTGTTTGACAATTTTTTTAAAAGGTTTTCTGACCCCGAGACTCAACTATTTTCTGCAATTCTCCAGCTGTGGTCCTTGGAGAGTCTTTAGCCACTCAAACTCTCCTCCTCACCGTGCATTAGGACACACGTCCTCTTCCAGGCAGTTTCGTAACATTTTATGTTGATTGGAAATTCTTAATTATTGCCCCGATGGTGGAAATGGGAATTTTCACTGCTCTAGCTCTTTTCTTAAAGCCACTTCACTAATTTGTGGAGCTCAATCATCTTTTGCTGCTCATCAGAAATATATTCTTTGGTTTTTCTCATTGTGATGGATGATTAAGGGAATTTGGGCTTCCCTCCTATTTATATTTTTGTGAAACAGGAAGCCATGGCTGGATAATTTCAAGTTCATAATCACCCTGGAGTGAATGGGAATATACTTGTGTCCAACGTGTATTCGAGAAAAAACATTTATTTCATAATGATATTTCCCCCCCATTTAAAATTCTTATTATCCAATGAAAGGTTAGATTTTTGTTAATTTTTTAGATAAAAGATCAAAAGGATTAACAATGCAGATTCATTTTCACAGCCTTCTTTGATCATATTTACCAAGGGTGCCGATATTTTTGGCCATGACTGTATGTCTAAACCAGCCCCATCTCCACCTCAGATGACCTGAGGAGAAGCATATAGGATAAAGATGTTTGATATTCAAGGACTTCCTCCATCTTTGATGTAATATTGTTTACATGCAAAGCGACCTCTTTTGGCTGATAGATAATCGAACTGCTCACCAAGGGCACGGTGCTGATGAAAACTAAGCAAGGGAGTGGAAAAAAGCAGAATTTGCCTTGGGTGCTATACACTCAAATCAAGGCTTCAAATCAAGTCTTGCTTTTTCTATTAGTTGGTGAAGAAGTGAATATGTGAAATATATATATATATATATATATATATATATATATATATATATATATATATATATATATATATATACTAAGGCTGGTTTAATCGCTTAATTGGGAATAGATATAGGTTCATCTATCAATTGATTTGTCTAGAACTGTTATCTACACAAAGATACACATGCCCAAGGCACAGTCGGAGTACTTGACCACACATGCTGGACAACAATAGCAAGCAGAGATGAATGATACTGTCTGATCTTTGTGCTGTCAGCCAAGATTAAATTCTGATTGTGATATTCTCACTTTCAGATCATCTGTCTACTGGCCTCAAGCAGCCGAACTTACAGTCAGCTAACTACTGCTTCCACCATAAATAAAGTTGTGTAAATATGTTTAGTTTTTCATTAAAGAATAATATATCGTTAATATAAATATTTATATTATTATTCTAATTATTTATTTATTTTTATCATAAAACGGTTAGTTTCAGTCCTTAATTCTGATTGGTCAACAGCTGTTTTATTCACTATAAATAACAGCTATGACCGCTTCACCCAGTGGTTGTTTGTATCACTGCACAACACCCTTAGCAACAAACAATACAGCTCAAAACTGGTCCATGTATTATGTATTTCTGCAAAATTAACTCTTTATTATTCATGTAAGCTAATTAATTATATGCGACCCTTGCTGGTGTTATATTGCGTCATTCACCTTTAATGTTGAAGCCACATCTTTCCCGTTGTTAAAGAAATTCTTCTCATGGGAGGAGCTGTGTTGCCAAGTCCGGTTTTCCCGCGGAATTGGGCTACTTTAATACTGTTGCCGCGGGTTGAAGCGACCCCAGTAATGTGATATTTAGCCCCTGTAATGAGAATTTAACCAGGGGAACCCTCTTCGAAGCAAAAATTGGCATAGTTTTGAGTGGCAATTGGATGGCTTTTGTTGTGAAAACCTGGCAACCCTGTATAGGAGCTACGTTGATACCCAATGTACTGTATGTCTGTGTGGAAGCCCACTGTTTCTGAAGAGGGAAAATAACTGTATTGATAAGTTTTCTGTTTAAGGTATGGATTTTATGTCCATCAATTTTCACTGTATATATATATATATATATATATATATATATATATATATATATATATATATATATATGAAGCTGGAGGGAATCCTTCAAACAAATTATTGAGTTGAATATTACCTCTAAGTTTGCGGTGTTCTCAAACTGCACATTCATAAGTCAATTTCTGAACGTCTTTGCAGGATTCTTCAGCAGTGTTTTATAGAATAAAGTAACTCCAAGCGTCCAGAAGCCAGTCAACCTCTCTGGCATCAAAGCCTTTCTGCCATAAAACCCCAGACTATGTAGCACCACCATGTGAGTGACAGTAGCCTATATCCCACAGTGAGCAGAGCTGACCAGCTACATGCCCAGAAGAGTCCTGTGAGGGCTGCTTTCAAAGATTCACTCGGTCCTGTCTCTTCAACATCCACTGGCCAAGCACACGGAGGTCAGGGACCTTTCCTCAAGGTTTGCTTGGCCTTTGACTTTGAAGGCGAGTAAGGACAGCTAGTGGGACGAAAATAAGAAAGAGCAAGGAAAAATTGAAGCTATCAGGACTTCCATTTGCAGCTGTCACTGTAAGAGAACTTTTGGAGAAAGGGTTATGGCAGTTGTGGATAGCATTCATCCTCACTTTTATCTCAAAGGAGTATTTTGAAATGGAATCAGCTTGCACCAAAAAAGCTAAATCAAAATAGGAGAAGTCACTGTTCATGTCAGATGACCTTTTTGACTAGTAACTTAAGGCAAAAAGCTTTATCTACTTCGTGAGGAAAAGTTTGATCAATTCTATGAGTGAAGAAGAGGTTGTAATTCTTCACTATTTACTGAGAGAGAAAAATCTAATTGTCACCTTTATCGTTTAAGATTTTGATACATGAGTCTTCATTTGAAAAGAAATGGAAATTAAGTTATAGCTACACATATCTGTTTTCTTCATTACTTTAAACTGACATCCTGCCACCCTGCCCTGACTGTATGTAATGAGCCTTGTAGGACAAGAGACAAAACAATTGGATGGCGATCAATAGCAGTTCCATACAGCACTGTGAGAGGTCAGAGGTTTCATTTGGATTGTATGTCATGTGACACAGCAAACACAGGGATACTACAATCCTGCGACTCAAGTTCATCAACCATCAAAAAGGTTAGATCTAGTTCTCCAGATTGAACAGAATAATCAATAGACCTGGGTAGAGCTGGACTGCTGGCCACTGGATTGAAATTACAGGGAAAAAATAATGAAAACGTTAATTAAATTGAAATAGAAAACATTAATGTGTAAATATCTCACTTGTGATACATATAGTCATGTGACAGAAAATTCAGCTTTGAATTACATTTTCAAATATATTAAAATGGAAAACACTTATTTTAAATTGTAATAATATTTCACAATATTGTTTTTAAATTTTCTTTATCAAATGCAGTTCAAATTGCAGTTAATAAAATCAATAAATCGTAAATTACAAGAAAAAAAAACATTCTATTGACACACAATAAGGTACACAGAAAAATTGCTAAAATGTTTTATTATTTTATTATCATTATTATTATCATCGTCATCATTATTATTCAAGTTTAGATGTAACAGACATCTTTGCCATCTTTATTGAATCTTTTTGCATGTAAAAACCTACCACACAAAAAAGAAAGAAAATAATAATAATAAAAGTTAAGGTGGCAGCTGAAAAAAAAGAAAAAAAAAATTCCTAAAATCATCATCTATGCACTTTAAATGCAGCAAGTGTAAAAACAATAACATTCTAAGAATAATGGTTAAAACATTTACATATTTATGCCCTTTGCCGTGACCTTGGCCAAACAAGCTTCCAGGCTCCATCAAATACTCCTTGTGTTTCAATATTGCTAAGACCTTCAAACATAGGCAAGATCTCTTTCATTTATTATAATGCAGTACCTGTACTTAGCATGCTAATAACACATTTCATCTTTCTTCTTTTGCAATAGAGTAACTGAAGTGCAAGCATTAACATTTTCAAATTAAAATGAAAATCTAGACAAAAATAAAAATAAAGAATCTTATGTTATTTAATACCCAACTGTATAAATGGTTTGTTGAAAAGCGACGGTCTATAATGATTTCAGTTATTTTTAAGAGGCATTTGCAGTTAAGCAGCGTTGTAAGGCTAGTTTCTGAGAAACAGAGAGAGAAAGCACAAATGAGACATTTTGAGTCTCAATCTCTCCCCCTTTTCTCCAGTTTATATAAATAATGTCTGTATGAAGTCAGACTAGACCCAACTCACTGAACCTGTGACCATGAAAAGGAGCAAGTGTGGAGAATTACACATGGGAGCACAACAACAACAACAACAACAACAGCAAAAAAAACCAAGACATCTTAAAGTTGCTAGCAAAAAAAAAAAAAAACTGAATCTGGGAGGTTCAAATGTTTTTGCTTTTCCTATTCAAATAAAATGGAGAACTGTGAAGATGCGTGAACAGCTTTAAAATATATCAAGCACTTGTCTTGATAAAGTATGTTTGGATCATTTCTGAGCTCATTATTACTAAAAACATGTTTTTCGGTCGCTCAGGTAGACAGTTGTCCACTCCACATGATCAAAGTTGCAAAAGGATCATAAAAACCAAAGTACAGCTGGGTGAAACAACAATATAAATAACAATGTTATGCCTCTTTGAGACAACTGCCATCGAAAGGCACCAGAAACACCTGCAGTTATTAAGTTTCATCAACAGTACACTGAATAAAATTGTTAAAAAACATAAGTCAAAGGTGCTTTCAACTGCTCTTTAGAATTAAAGGTGGAACAGAATGAATTTAGACTGGCAGAAAGTTATTATTTTTATATTATAGAGCACTGGCTCCCATAAAATGACCAAATAAAGCACAGACTCATCAGTTTCCCTTGAATGTTCGGTATCAGAAGAGCAGGAGAAAAATACAGGAAGACTTCAGTCCAATACAAGCTTCTTCATCAACTACAAAGCACAAGTACATGGTAAGACAAGGCAACAGAAAATGACAACGCTTGGAATGAATAGTGCCCTTTTGTGGCCAAAACAAAAAAAAAAACATAGTACTTTTGTTTAATATTCCACCTTTGGAGGAAAGGAAATTGAATTGTCTTACTGTTTTTGTGAAAAAAAAAAAAGTTCAGGTGTTGCTTCATTACGACGTTTGCTACATTTGCAAATGTAAACGTTTGTCAGAGCCAAACTCAAGGCCCTTATTCAGATGCGAGTTCAATGTTGCATATCAACATCTCATGTAGAAAATACTTTGTACAATATATCAGGCACTGATAATATGATTTTACTATTAACAACCTAGAAAAAAATATTTTTTTTAATTCCTTCCCAAATTTCTAGAGTAGAGAATTGCATCCCAGCAACTAAGGCAGCAGCTTAAAAGTTTTGATGGAATTCTGTGACTTGAGTTACCTAACCCTACAACTTCAACATAAAAAAAGACAAGAACAAACAGAAAACCATAAGACATTTAGTATAATGTTAACTCGAGACAGACTATAAACTAATGTTGTCTATTCAGCCATACACATTCCCTGAGGATGCTGGATGTTTGTTTGAGGACGGCAGTCATTTATGCTGTTGCCATAGTGACAGACGACTGCCACATTTTCCTACACTGAGCCACACATGCAGAAACACATCCTCATTTTTATCAGAACCAGGTAAGAGAACTTTCCATAAATCTGCGAATACACACGACGACGAGAAACGAAGCATTAAATTGGAGTAGATGTACCTTGCTTGCTGAACTGCCTTGTCGAAAATTACATATCTGGACTAACGAAAATATATCTAGATTGAGTAGCTACATGTACCGATGTCTTCAAAAAGCAGTCTTTGTTCGTTAAAAGTGTACGTGTGTGTGAGCTCCCACAGAAATGCTATGCTGACTGAAGTTTCTTGCATTGGCTGCTTAGGCACCATGATCCGTCTTGGCACATTTCAAGCAAAAAAAGTTCAATGCATTCATTCGTACAAGCGCTCGCTTTCCCTGCTGCTCTAGTTGTGCTCGGACTGCAGGTTCGTAAAGCTCATTGGTTAGAGGGGTTGGCGTTCGCCTCGGGGGCGGCCCGGTGGAGGCCTCGCTGGATATGTGTTGTGAAATCGTACTTATCGGCACAAGCGTGCAGGCAGATACTGCACTGGAAGGGCCCGCCGTCCCCATGGCAACTCATGTGCAGGGCATACAGGACCTCATCCAGGAAGACAATGCCACAGTGGGCGCATTTACTCGAGATGTCATCTTGCGTGGCCTGATCAACCTTCTCCGGTTGGGCCACTGGCGAAGTAGAGCGCTCCTCTTCAGGTTCTTCCGAGCGTTCTGTCTCCTGCTCCCTTTCAGAAGTGGGTGACGCCCGTTTCTCCTTGCCGACGAGGGTCCCGTTGGGTGTAGGACTGGGTTTGGAATGTTTCATGGCCAGGTCGAGAGGCGTGTCGCTTTCGGGTCCAGATGGGGTTGGTGGGGGGAAATGAGGTGGTAAGCCGAAGGTAGGGTAAGGCACAAAGCTTTGGCACGGACTGGGAAGGCCAGCCACGGGGCTCAGGTAGTGGCCCGGGTTGCCCGGCACAGACATCTTGTACTTAGTCCAGAAGCGCAACCAGTCCGCTTCGTTTTGCAGGTCGTTGTGGAGGAAGGGTAAGCTGAAGAACGGGTACTGGTACTTCTCGATAGGGCTTCCAGGAGGGGAGTAGCTGGCCTGCTTCGACGGACGCATGTACTTCTCAATAGGGCTGCCCCGTTCAGAACCACCCTTACCATCCCCTCCCTGGGGTGCTGCGCTGAGCCCATTGCCCTCAGCCCCGCCGTCCGCAGGGCTCTTGTGCATATGCAGGGGTGGCATGCGCTTATGGATCTCCAACGTCTGGTTAACGAGGAAAGCGTGAGTGGAGCGGGGGCTAGGGTGACTTTTGGGTCCTGAGGGACCGTAAGCCTCGTATTTACCCAACTGCGCTTGGGCCTCAGCACGTGATAAAGACCCATCAGATCCTGCTTCCTCAGTCCTCCTCTCTAAGGGGCTGCCGTTGAGACGCTCCTCGCTGTTGACACGCTGCTGCTTGGACCCCACCTGCTCAGATGGTACAGGGTCAGGATTCAGGCGCTTGCGTGTCCGTCGACGGATGATCTGCTCGCCGTTGTTTTGTTTGATAATGTTCAACGGTCTGGGGGTCTGAAAAAGAGACATGGAAATTATTACAATTTGAAATTGGGGTCACTGACATGACAATATAAAGTTTTAGTAATTTTAGTACAACTTCAACTTGTTTTACTTTAGTTATTTGCTAAGGCAAGATTTCTAATTTTCATTTATGCATTTTAAGTTTACATTTTCCATCTAATATTTCTACTTGATTTTATTTAAGCTATATTTCAATTAAAATGTCCTGATATCATGAAGACAAAAAACTTGTTAAAATAATAAAAACCTAGTGGTTTGAAATCTTTTTTATTTTATAGGAATTAATAATTCATTGCATTTGTTTAAAAAAAGTTTTACCTTAATAAATAGATTTTTGTTGAGAACAATTAAGATGATTTATATACTGTATTCAAGGAGTAAGATTTTTATTATTATTATTATTATTTACTTAATAGTTAAACCACAGCCATCAAAACCATGTGAAAACAACAATGCATTTCTAAGGATGTAGAGAGGTTTTTGAACTATTTTTTTTTTTTTTTTTTTAAACACAAAGCTGCAACCAGAGTTTTTAATACCAGATTTGGGTACGGTTGGGTACAATCTCCATGAGTGTGATCCAAACAAACAAATATTCACACGCACTCCCAAGTGTCTGTGAGACTGGACCTGATCTATTTACTGACTCATAAAAAGGTCTCTGATCTAATATTGTGATTTCAGTAGAGTGATTCATCCCTTCTGGGACTCAGAGGACACACTCCTGTAATTAGGCTGGTTAGCATAATAATCTCCCATCAAATGGCTATTAATTACTGCTTTATTTTCACAGGACTACGTAAGCCTAGCTCAAAAATGAAGGCACTACAGTGAGTTCACAAATATAAATGAGTGAATTATGGAAGTGACTTTCAGCTTGACTACCAGAAAGAGACAGAAATCAATGGGTGAAACTGTTATCAATTGTGCTACTTTACAAGAAAAAGCCCGAAGTAACAGTATGTTCCTTCTCATTTCGCATCCTTTACGTCTACGCTAAAATGGAAACTACTGTGGTTGGAGAGATGTGAGATATGCATATTTCCTTCGGTGGCAGACCTGCAACAGGAGGGAAAGAATGGAGCACTTGTCTATAATCTATTTTTCTGAGCTCAGATTCCATCCGGGTAAGCAGTGGCTCGGGGGGAAAACTTCAGTAAGGTGACGCAACTCATCTAGCTACACTGCCAGACACATTCTTCCAAGTCCTCGCTTGATGCAGAGATCACCCACGACTCACCCAGAGCCAGAGATAATTGGCAGAAGAACCATGTCGCTCCCCTCTACCACCACCTTCCGACTGCTTGTTGACTTTGAGGTAGAGGCACATCGAGAGAATCAATCATGTATGGTAGCCACTTGCCTTTGTAGCACCCAGATCCACCGTCATGTTCTTAGGCTAAGGAAAGCAATCTCTCTCAAAGATGGGGAGGCTTGGGAAACCAGAATGTTTCAGTATGACATAAGGAAAATATTTCTTTGGTACCCATTTTTCCTATAAAAGCTGGAAAAATAATTTATGCAAAAATGTAACTCCACCTCAAACTAGCCTTTGGCTCCGCGCCATATGTTCTAGGGGAAGAAACATGAGATGCATATTTTCAATAATGTTTGGCCACTGGGGACCGGAGTTCAATCTAAAACAAATCTTACTGTGTTGCAGTCTTTGTTAATCTTAAGTTAATGCCCTGTGATAGATGGTGTTAAAATAAATGTGAGTGCTCGCTCTATGGAACATGTCAGGCTGGCTGTCGGTCTGAAGAGAGGACGGGGATGAAAGTCAGACAAAAAGAAAGAGTGCCCTCTACTGCTGGACCACGTCAGGCCCTCACTGCACACTACAGAAAGAGGGCATTCTTTTCTGTTCTTTTTTATAGGAGTATTATTATTTAAAAAATAAACAGTGCTTGTTTCATCAAATGGCTATGAGTTCTTGACTTTTCTGTTCCAAATATCAAACCAGACAAGAGACATTATATTCTTAAAGCCTTTGATTATATCTACTTCCTACTACAAAATGAACAACTGACTAGAGGGATATATATATATAATAAATGTGTATTAAACTAGAATGTGTATGAAAAACCTTGAAAAATAAAATAAATGGCTTCCTTCCAAAGAATCCCTTTAAAAAAAACATATGCGCACACATACATATATATACATATATATATATATATATATATATATATATATATATGTGTGTGTGTGTGTGTGTGTATATACACACACACACACACACACACACACACACATTATAATTATATAATATGTATATATGAAAAATAAAACTATATGATAAATGCATACAGCACAAATGAAAGACTAGTTCTACAAGAAGATGTGAGAACGTTTTTAGAGAACGAACGACATATTCTTTCTGCGTCCCACATAAAAAGTTCCATGATGGTGAATCTTGAAAACGGAGGCAGCCGCAAGTTTTATGTCGGGCATTGATGCACAGCTACGGCGCATGTCAGGTCCTATTATTAGAAGATAAAATCTGAGAGACATTTATTATTGCAATGTGTTCTGGCACGAGGAGCCCAGACCTCCATTTAGGGCTCTCTACAGTGTGGTTTTATGAGGTGCTATTATGAAATGATTTCTGTACAGCATATAAAAGTTTTTATTCAAAAATATAAAAAATACTACTGGAAACTGACTGCCAGGCTGACATGAAGGACACGGTCTCCGCTGGACTGCGTTAGCGCGCCATCAGTGCAACAGTCACTTGATTATTTATCAAACCAAGAACCCGAAAGACTACGAGATATCTTCTACTAAACATACCCACTTCCTTTACTCTGCTCCACAAATGAAACTGCCGTAGATGACTCAGCATCTTATAGCAGAAACCAAAAACAGAAACATCAGGCAAACAAATCCTGTAGCCAATCGGCAGTGGTCCCGAGGGCTTCGGAGAGACGTCTCCACATCTTGTTTATTAGCTTCTAGTGGAGTGTGACGTGTACACAACCTGATGGTCCACTGCAGAAGCTATTTTACAGTAAAAGAACACAGAGACTATGCCCAACTGGTCATTCAGTCCACCGCTGGAATGTACATGCTTTAGATCATCGCACCACACAGCTGTAAGTATCATCAAAGGTGAGCACTGAGCTAGAACTAATAAAATACAGATTTATGCTATTGCTAGTTTTGTATACAATATGAGGGAAATACACATTTTCACCAGCACTGTATGCAGTCATTGTACAAATGCAAATAAAAAGATTAGCTCAAGAAGAGTAAAGGTAGCAGTTCTCAGTAATAGGTTTAAGGTCATAACGGATTACATCAAAAATATCAGAACCAACGATTTTCATACATTTCATTCATTAAAGGTTCTGAAATGTCTACAACATTCTTTCACTAATACTGATAGTGCCACTTTGCCACTTTAAAATTTGCCATTGTCAAGACGATCAGTTTGACTTATTTTCTGTCAGCTATCAAAAATCTAATTTTAAATGCGTGATTCATTCTTTCCTGTGCTAAAAAAGCTCATTTGAACACAGCTTTCAGTGGTTTACGTGTCACTTCTATATAACCTGTGCACTGGAAATACTTCTGCACACTTTTTTTTTTGCACACAACATGCCTCAGTCAAGCTAAATACAAGATAAGGGTTGAGCAATATATGCAAGCATGTTATGCAATACAATACAATTATGTAATAAATTGCAGAACTTATTACTGTTCACTACATTTTAAAATTTTGAGTCAAGGTTTTTTAAAAAGAAATGAATGCTTTTATCCAGCAAGGATGCATTATATTGATTAAAAAAATGCTTTTTACAAAACATTTCTATTTCAAATAAATGCTGTTCTTTTGAAATGTCTATTCAAAGTATCCTTAAAAAATGTACCTTGATTTCCACAATAATACTAAGTAGCACAACTGATAACATCAGTTTCTTGAGCAAATCAGCATATTAGAATAATTTCTGAAGAATCATGTGACAATGAAGACTGGAGTAAATAGCTGCTGAAAATTAAGTTTGCCAACAAAGGAACATTTTTTAAAAATACGTTTTAAAATTGGACACAATTTTAAATTGTAATAATATTTCACTTGTAACCAGCTATCGCCTGTGTGTCTGATTAGGCCTGAAGAATAACTGAAGCCACTGTGTTCCACTCTCATCAAATTCATCACCCCTCAACTTTTAATATCAGCGTGATCTCAGTAGTAAAACTGTCAAGAATTGTTCCCATTTCCCTTAAAGTCATGGCCACCCCGCTTTTTCTGTCCCAGGAAGCCAGAGCAAAGACTTATGCGAGCTTCAGTACAGCTGCTGCATCAATGCATGATGGAACTCCAACATAAATGTCAAAGTTAGAAAAACTTCCAGCGTGAGGAAACTTATTTACTCCAGACAGTGTTTAATGTGGGGCAGTAAATAGAGCATACAGTATTTCACAAGCTCGGCTGTGAAGCGCCCATTGATTGCAGGCTCTCTGATGAAGCTGTGTGGACAGACGGGCAGATGTGAGTGCCTGTGCCGGGTCAAGTTAGCACGACTCAAGCCACCAGGTGGCATGGCCCCTGAAAGAGCCTCTTGTGGTCTGGGCGCTGTGGTGCCTAAACGCCTTACCCCAGCCGACCACACTGATTCAGTCGGCCCCCTGTTTCCAAGCCTGTGCCACCCAGGCACTAGTCCCGATAGCCCGAGGCCACCGAGGCAAAGAGCGCTTCCAACATTGCATATCAAGACAGGAAGAAACCGTAACACTCACAAACTTGACCCAATTCTGAAGGAGCTCCAAAGATTAGAATGCAAAATCAACGTTAAGTCCAGGAACAGGCCCGAGCACAATGCTTTTTCTGTTTCTCCGGCTTAATTACTCACATGTTGTCGAGACTGTTTACCCGGCATGTTTATCCAGACACCATTTCAAAGGAAATAGAAGAACACTAGAACACTTTCAAGGCTGCAGACAAAGCTTTAGGTACAACTGCAGATGTGGAAAAAAAGAAGCTAATTCAAATCAAAATTAAATTGGGAGAGCAGAGAACTGAGGCGTTAAAGCAAATCAAAGGGGTCCAGAAACGAGTAGTTTCATTTCTTTGTGCACATTGCACACAGACTGAAGAATTAATAAAATAGTCACTGTACAGTCACAATTTATGCATTTATAAATATCATATATAAAATGTATTTTCTTTTAAATTGCTGATATTATTCAGATAAAAAGAAAGCATGCGTATGACCATAATTAAATTGAATCAAATAAGCTATGAATCAAACCAATGAGCTATTAAAGAAATGACAACCTGAAGGGGGGAAAAAAATGCTAAAATTGGACAAAAACACAAAGTTACAGACTGTGTACTTAATGAGGGAACAAACTACAATCTAATGATGCACTGTGAAACAAACTAAAATCAATGGAGAAATAAAAACATAATTAATAACTTATATTTTCTTTGCAGAATCATGGGTAATGCAGATTTTCACAAGGAAATCTGCTGTAAAAATGAATGATTATTAAAAAAAAGCAGGCTGATTGCTTCAGCAAAATTAAAACCTTGGAGCTCAAAAAAGTTCTCTTTAAAGGTTTACAAGTTATCATTAAAAACATCAATACTCCTATGGAGAAAATAAATAGGATTTTTACTTTAAGAACCAGGATGTCGCACTCTATAACATTAAGGAGGTTTAAAAACTTAAAAGGAATAGTTTAACCAAAAACAAAATTTTTGTAATTTTTTCTCCCTTCTAAGCTTTGACTTTCATAGACTTATAGGCAATTCCCAAGCTACTTACTATGTAGCTTACTACTTAGCTACTTACAAGCTGCATACTATGAAAGTGGATGGGCACTAAAACAACTGTAGTTGCCACTGACTTTATCGTATGGAAAAAAGCAGCTTAAAACGTCTCTTTTTGTGTTCCACGGCAGGATGTTGTTGTAAATAAGAATGTGTTCTTAAGTGACTTGCCTGGTTAAATAAAGGTTAATAATAAGAAGAAATTCATATGGGTTTGGAACAACATGAAGGTGAAAAAATGTTAAAAGAAAGACTCCACTTGACTGGGTTTTAAGGTTGTGCCAGTAGGCATTGTGTCTCAGGTTTTAAGGTCAGGTGTTTGTAAGGACTGTGGGAAGTGGGGCTCCCAGCTGGTGCAAAATTACTTCCATAGGGCCATTAGTTGGCTGCAGGGCTGAGGAAGGCCAAAAGGGCTCTTCCCCCGGGGTCCTCGCCTGACAGCGCGGAAATGAAGCGATCAAACCAGAGCTGCTACGCTGTCACCTCTCCGTTCATTTTGAACTCTATTTCTGCGATTTGTGGGTGGGCTGGCGAGGCGTTCTCGCCGTCCCTTGCACTGATGTTTTCTTAGTTCCCCCCTTACCGAGTGCAGCTTCTGATAGAGGCCACACGCGTTGCACACGTAGCCGCCGTTGGCATTCTTCCTCCACAGCGAGGTCTTGGTGGTCAGACAGTTGGCGCAGAAGACCCCCGAGCCCCGCCGTCTCTGAAATCATAAAAAAGAAAGAGAGCCAAAATGAGTAAAAAAAGCAAGCTGTTGAGAAAAAGAAGGATGGAGATTCATGCTCAGCATGGAGACGGGAGGTGAATGTAAAAGAGAAAGCAAGAAAGAGAGGCAGAGGGAGGAAAAAAGCGGGGGGAAAAATCCCAAGACTCAGCAGGGTGTAGCTGGATATGGCAGCTCTGATGGTGAGGGACACAATGTGTCCAATCAGAAAGCCAGGATGAGGCACAATTAATAGAACCAAGCTGATTCTAACACTAATTAACCTTCCCGTGATTTATAGGCCTTGTAAGACACCACTGTGTCAGTGACAACACACCACCAACTTCAAACTGGGTCGCCCGCACCGGCCTGACATAAATATTTTGATCTTTCAATAAATATCTCATCTCGAACACATGTATGACAGGAACCTTTAAATACATAGCTGGAACTCAGAATATCTAGTAGCTTGAAATATTGCACTCTACTGTGAGAGAAGGGGAAAAAATAAACTCAAGTAGGAAAAAAAGGAGAGAGATATAGCCACATGAATCATCCACTGGGAACGGACAGAACTACAAGTGAATCCTGAGAGTCAACCGGGGGAAATCACAGGAATTATCTCGATTATGGTGCCTGTAAAACTCATTTAGCCTTATAGAATGTGTACGATTTATTTAGCCTAACTTCAGACGGCTTGAGCAGGGAGCACATTTCTCCTGCCAGAAAAGTACAATGCTCCTAATTGTGCTCTAATACATTTAGAATGGAAAGCTTTCAGCAGACATAATTTTGGCTTCGAGTCGGTAGAGCTTTTTTGGCAGGGAAAGGGCACTTGATTCATCGGGTGTTTCACAACGTATCAGTAAAAGTTTTGGGGCGCCGCCAGCTTCCTATAGGGTAATTTTTCCATCCAGATGCGCCATTGGAGGGCCCTGCATCAGCTAAACTAATTATGATCTCACCTTCGCTGATGCTTGCTCACTCTACGGTTCGACATCTCCCATTAATCATAGATACGTAGAAAATGAATGTGAAAAGAGAATGAGGGACGGTAGCCCGCACAACCATAAAGAATAAAAATGATGGCAATAACTTAATGAGATGGAGCAATGTTTTCCATGAGCTATCAGCAAATGCAAAGTCACTCTGACAACTGCCCTTTGCAACCGCAGAGCATCATTCTGATGCGCACAGCATTTCAGGCCGAGAGGGAGGGATCCCGCGTTCTTATTGTGCACATAAAAAGGTAGGTAAACTCATTCATGGTGCATAAACACCTTTCTAATGACTTACCGCAACAATAATGATACTATCATTACATGAAGCATTACACTTATCCAAATCAATAGTTTTATCCTTCACAAAAAGTACTGTAGCACTACCATATTATGTTGATGGCTTTAGTAGGTACTGCATTTAAATATTCTATGGGTACTTCAATTAAATATTTAAATGTGTAATTTCGAATATGTAGGCCTATGAGTTAAAGGGATAGTTTGGAATGGAATTGACTGAATGGAATGTGTCACTTTTAGGTGAACTGTCCCTTTAAGACAGAAAGATGTCTGGCATGTCCTACAACACAAACCCACAATACCTTGCTGGAAGATTATCTCAAAATCGAATTATGGCTCATTTACGTCAGAATCAGTGCTTTCTTACAACCTTTAAGCGAGAATGTATATATTTTCTGATCTCAGTGGGGTTTTTAGAGGGCCACATGCTAGTCCTGACAGTTTAGACATGATTGATTGATTTATTCTTTCCTATCCTGTTCTAGCGTTACAAGCCAAACAAAGTGTCCGTCATCAGCTTTGTGGATTTCTCTCCCTGGCCTTCTGGGCTCCAGAGCCAAATCACTCACACGTGTTCCCTCTGCCTGGCCCGCAGACCTTCATCGTACAACAGCCGCAGAGAGTTAATATACATACAGTGTGAACACAATGGATAATTTATCTTGTTGGTCAAATCATTCAGTTGTGCTGGGCCTCCTGTTTAGCCATCCAGAAAGATTATATGGTTATGTATACAGTGGGCCAAAAGCTTTGGATTTAAAACAATATAAATCAAAATCTCTTGACTCTTAGAGCCAAAACTAAATCAGAATGAAAGGCTGATCGTGTCTGCATCTGACTCTGGTGTCCAATGACTGTGATAAGGACTGTTTCAGTGTTAGAATTAATTAGACTCTTAAATTATGTAATCTTATAGACTATTTTGATCAACAGGGAAAATAAAAGGAGCAATTAAAAAAAAAAAAAAAAAAACTTCAGAATGCAAAGGTGATTTTTATTCTATTCATAGTGTGTGTGTGTACGTGTGTGTGTGTGTGTGTGTGTGTGTGTGTGTGTGTATTCAAATAAGGGAAAAACATTACATATATAAATAATATGCAATGAAATAAAAAATACAAATAATTCTAGAAATAAAATTATATAATTAACATCAATATATTATTTTTAAAATAATAAATAATAATTTAGGTAATAAACATTTATGGTTGAAAAAGCCCACTCAATTTATTCACCATTAGCAGGTAATAATTAGAAAAGTAATAATAATAATTTTCGACTAGCTACAGTAAAATTAACATGTCTCCATTAAAAGATAAAAAGATAAACTATTGCAATCAAATGTTCAGTGTCATTAGGTTTATGTTCATTGTAAAGACAAGGCTTTATATATTAGGTTAAAGATGCAAGTTAGTTTTCTTACAGCAAAACAAAATAGCAAAATAAAATATAAAATGGAGAGGCTGACTATGTCTGCTTGACTCTGGTGGCATTTGGTGTGCTGGATCACAGTAAGAGCATGATCTTTCTAATAAACAATCAATTATACACAAACAAGATTGCAGAGATTGCAAGAACAACTTGTTGGACTGATATCCGGTCAAAGCGGTTTCCAAAACAATCTAAAGCAAGTAGACAACAAGTACCTAAAGGAAAAATACACAAAATAAGCAAGCTACAGTGACAGCCCATTACATTTTAAGTAGGAGGGCAGGATCAAATAAAAGTGGGAGTGTCAATACGTTGAAATGTGAATGTGTTTGGGAGCGGGTCGTGGGTCAATTACACAGGAAAACCCAGAAATAGCCTTCTCCTGTTGAATGGTGCACAATCCCAGACTTCCTTTTCAATTATCAACTGGACCAGTCTGCCATCTGTAAAAACGAATGCGTACCTTGACTTGCCAGGTTCTGTTTTTTTTGTTTTTTTTATCTCTTTCTCCCTCCATTACATCTCAAAAAAAGGACAAGTTGGCGAGAGAAAAAAAGAAGAAAAAAACCCTGCACATTTGACTGGCTTGCTGCAGCTGCTCACCAAAGGAAAAGGAGGGGAGGCGAATGAGAGAAAGCCCTGATTGTCTTTGTTTTCCCAAAGTGTGGGGCGATTTTTCTCGCCTGCCACGTCTGGCCGTGCTGTGAGGTGATGCATTGTTTTTTTTCCGCGGGCTAGAGGGGCCGCAGAGAGCCCAGGCCCTGTCTGTTTCCTGGCCTACTCCAGTTTATCACTGTATCTGCTCTCAGCGCTGCTCCTGCTATCTGGTATCCGTCACGGCCTTCGCAAGGTGCCATGCATTATCACGCAGCACCGTCACCGGTTAAAACACCACTAATCATAATCAAAACAAACTTTGCGCTACCTTTCATCTGCGCTCGGGATGAGGTGTAATAATAGGCTAGATTATGCATTTTTGGGGATCATTTATTTCCATATTGTTTCCGAGGGCTACAAACAATGGTAAGCATACAGGTAGCGCGAGGTTAGAGGTACTCGCAGTAAACAACAAAATGGCTGTTCTTGTTTGCATTGCGGGCTCTGATGAATGACCCTGCTGCACTCTGGTACTTTCTGTGGGTGTAGCCTGTGCATTCTGTTTGTACGTGATTGATTACGCATGCCTAACACTAGGCGCTCTAGGGAGTCGGACTAATTCGGTCCTGGTGAGAGGAATCTGAAGTAATTAGAGGCAGGACCTAATTACATCTATTTATTTAACGAGCATGTTCCCACAATCCCATAAAGCTCTCCATTAAAAGCTTCTAGTCTCAGGTGAAAGAGGCGGGGAAGAAACATCACACCTTTCTGTCTTAAACCTATTACGGTAATCAGCTGCTCTCAAGGTTTTGCAACCGGTTTCGCAGCCATTGTCGACTTGCAGTTCTAAACAATGCGGCGTCTATGAAAAATGTCTGTGTTAGGTGAAAATAATAGCTTTCAGCACCAGGGAGATTTCCAGGCCTCTGCAACGTCAATCCTATAGTCGGTTTTGGTGAGGTGGACAGCAAAATTGTGCCTAAAAGCAGAGACAGTTAAAATGATGAGGGGAAGCAGGGGATGCTTGGAGACTGACACACATCATAGATGTAATATGTGAAAATAAGGGCTAATAACACATTTGGCATGCTGTGTGGATGTAAGAGAAAGGATTCTTTGGTTTAAAGGGGGCGATTTGCACACAAAGTCAGTGAAATGAAATTACATGTAATTCACTTAGGCAATCTGCGGGGCCTCTTACATTAAATAAACAATTATTTAATCAGCTGCGGGGAAATTAGGTGAACCCCTACTGACAATTTCAATTTCAGAAATCCTGCATCAACTTTTCAAGGCTCAGGCAGTACCATCGAAACGCCATCGGCAAACATCTGGATACAATTGCAGACATATCGAACCATCAAGTCATATCTTTGGTGGATGTAATACCGGGTTTACGCAAATCCAAAGTCTCTTGCTGAAACGGAGTCGTAATTATATAATTCAGTTTGATAAATAAGGTTTAATATATTCTGTGAAAGCTTCATTTCTCCTGGAACCTGGGAGGGCACGGTTCAGGGTAATATTCCCACATCACATTCACATTTCTTCACGTTGCTCTCGGAACGTTTCACGTCAGGATGAAGTCTTTAAAAAGCAGTAAGGATGGCCTCAAATCATCTGTAGTCAATCGGAAGGTTATTTAAGCACTTTACGTGTCGGAGAACGGTTGTCACATTTCTTTTACTACAGGGAATATTTCTCAGGGTTCTATTTTTTGAAAGTCTGTAAAATTTACATTTCTGAAAGTTTAAAGTCTGTATGAGATGAGATACCTCATAGCTGTGGGTCCCAACCAGTGGCCACAGAAAACCTCCAAGGGGCCCTCAAGATTACTTTTTTAACTTAAAACAAAATCAAGATATTTCTTATTTTTATTCACTTCCTCCTGGTTCTTTTTTTGAAGAACCAGGGTTTTAACTGTCTGGGAAGACATGGATGTATTTGTGATTTCTAGACCTGGAAAGTCATGTAAATTAATAAAATATATTTTTTTTTAATGAATACACATATTTAAACCCATTTTTATGCTTTAAAATATTTTATCAGGTAGAAATTGTAATAACTAAGTATATACACACACACACACACACACACACACACACACACACACACACACACACACACACACACACACACACACACACACACACACACACATATATATATATATATATATATATATATATATATATATATATATATATATATGTATATATATATATATATATATATATATATATATGTATATATATATATATATATATATATATATATATATATATGTATATTATATTATATAAATAATATAAATATTATTTATTTATTTTTTTAATCCTAATGGTTAATCCTTTTCCAGTAAATCATGAACTACTGGAAAATTCATGTTATTTATTTTTTTTTTTTTTAATTTAATTGGGTATAAAGTGCAGTCTTAAAACTTCTGGAATTTTGAAATTTACAGAAACTGAGGCCGCGTTCCAGTTCATTTTTTTTACGCCCTTCACTTGCAAACTTCCCTCCGTCTCGTTCACTCAGATGTACATCCTTGATTACGTTGCATGAATGCCCACTTCTGGCGAAACCCTTGGAATGGGCTTAATTGTAACGTCCTAAGCCCTTGATCACTTAGAATCCACTATGGAGTTGGTTTATTGTTTACATTTTTTCCCTTATGAATTTGTTTGATGCAGCATTCTATATGTATACAGGTATGCTTGAGCTGTTATAAATTATATATATATATATATAAAGATATATTATAGAGTTGTTTGGGGTGGGGATAAATTAAATGCAATCTGCGATGACGTCACAATAGTGTTGCATTGTGGTCTGTGGAGTGGTCTGAAGTGTGCATATGAATCAGACTTTCTCCCTCTGTCAAAATCGAGGGGTCAAGAGTCTGTTCATATAAACTTCCCTCGTTCACTTCACGAAGTGGAACGCACTTCAAAATGGCAGTGGGGATTCCCCCGAGGTGAAGTACTTAGGGAAGTTCGCGAGTGTGTGTCTAAAAGTGGAGTGGAACACAGCCTAATGGCGCTTTTCCACTACGTGGTATGACTCGGCTCGGTGTGACTCAGTTTGCGTTTCCACTGCAGTTTAGTACCGCTTTAGAGTGAGCGGGATAATACACGTCGCCCCATCAAGCTCTCGCAGGATCCGCTCCTCGGCTATCAACGAGAGGAACATCTGTACTTCCTCAACAGCCCACGAAACAGCCATTTATTGTTATAAAAAATTTTTTTTTTAAATTTAAAAAAAAAGGTGCACTTGTTCAAAACAGTTGCGTTCATTCAATAAAAGAAAAAAGGTTGCATTCGATCCTTCGCTGGCTGTGCTGATTTAAAGTGTCTCGTCTTGCAAGTTCAATGACATAGGTTGTAATGATTCTCTCCGGCCAATCAGTGATCAGCAGGGTTTACACGTCACATTTTGGTAATGGTACGGCTTGCTTGGAACTTCAGCCGAGGTGGTACTGAAAAAAGTACCAGGTACCAGGTACTATACCCAGTGGAAACCCACCCCAAAAGTGAGCCGTACCGAACCGTGCTGTGCCATACCATGCAGTGGAAAAGCACCATAAGAGTGTCGGCTTTTAAATATTGTTGCGGACAATGGGAGGTATTGGAATCAAAAAGGTTGAGAAACACTGCCAACTAGCCCCAATATCCCATATGTTAAATATATTAGTTGTGAATTGTGCACTGGGAATGCATCTACAGGAAATGAAAGACAGAAATGGTGGAAACTGTCAACCTGCCACAGCTGACCAGTTCCCTCAGCCCAATTTCAAGCCACTAAAACTCTCTGAGGAGATGGGCTTCAGCTTTCCGTTCAAAGACAGCCCTTCTGTTATCTCTATCCAAATCCCCATCCACCCCTTTGTTTTGCCCTGCATCGTACTGCGGCGTACCCCGCTGATACACGAGACTATCTGAGCCTTGGCATTCTCTCCAAATCAGATTGAATCGGAGGACATGATCAAAGACAGACGGGTCTCTATCTGGAAGTGTGAAGCGCAGATATCCATTTGCACTCAGAGGGCTTATGGTTGTAGTCATGAGAGTAGCCTATTGTACTGTAAAAATCAAAGGTCTCCCTCCTTCTTGTGCAAATAGAAGGCGGCTTTATGTATTCTGGAATAATCTATTCCAGAGGCCGAACAATGCTCCGGTCTCCCCTTACTGCTACAAAGGCATTAGGCCTTTTGACACTATCACTACACCCGTATCCCTTATCTAGGTCTTCCTTAGATATGTGGCATCCTCTTCTGTGAAACAGTTCCGAGGACACATCCTGTCTCGGTGACAGGAGAGGAAATCCGGATACATCGCAGCTGGCCTCTAAATGTGTCATCTGTCACCTCCATAAGGTCCTCTTCAATGCTGTTTGTGTCGACTCGTCCTGGATGTCATAACAGAGGGCCAGCTGACCCGAAACAATAGTTAAAGTGACTGACAATGATGGGCAGGAAAGAGAGCAAAGAGTTCAGGCATGACTTCACCAGCACACCTGCTCGTGTGTCACAGAGGCCAGTGGGGTTACTGGCAGTCATAGAAAGGGTGCCTGCTGATCTACAAGCATTTTCTTGGATCTACAAATCAACATCTATTGAGACAAAAACAATAAATTCTGGTCTTGGATCAGTATTTCAGTATCAATGTTCATCATTTTTGTGCCTATTTTGTGTTCTTTGATCAATTAAATGCTGGTTTTCAAAAGGTAAACATGATATGTAAGTATGAATAGATGACATGACAGTTTCTTTGGTACAAATCTTTTTTTTTTAAATATTAAAAATGTTACGGAATGTAACGGTATGAAAATTTCTTATCACGATTACAGTGACCAAAATGATCACGGTTATCAGTATTATCACGGTATTGTTAAAATGTGGTGATGTTCAAAAAGTACCGACACATAAATCCCTTCACAGAAGGATTGAGAGGTATCTTGTAAAATAAGACTTCACCATGGAACATTTTCCAAATATTTTCAGCAGGCCTGGGGCAAATAATCAGTTTTTTTTTCTTCTTCTTCTTCTTTTAATTCTTCCCCAAACTACGCAAAATAGAGACTGTGGGAACTGCCACTAGCAAAACTCTGGCACATTTTGCTTTAATAGTGTGTGTTGTAATATTGTGTAGAAAGAAGGACATAGAAACCTCAATTCACCTTGCCCTGAAGGGGAAACACAGGCCACAGAGACATGTGAAGCTGTCTATGTGTGGGAGAGAGACAGTCTATACTACACAACACTCGGCACCTGAATGTGAGCCGCTCCGTACACTAACAATGACAGCCTTTTTTCCACTCAACTAATGTTTCTCTGCTGTAAATTTCACTTAAGCTTGCTAAAGTAAGCTGTGAGCTGCTGTAAGTTTGTGGCTTTGCAATAAACAACAAGTTACGAGAACACCACTGTTGAGAATGACTTAAGCTGAAACGAAGTAAACCACATGCACACACACTGAGGTATTCACACCTAGCAAAAGCACACAAACTCTCGCTTTCCATTTATGTGCAATTAAGCCAACTGGAAAATACTCGAAAATATAACCAGAGCTTTTCAGCCCATATCAGTTTCCCTGTCAGACATGGAGCATCACAATAATTGCCCTGTAACTCAGAACCCAATATTTTACTGCGCTCAGAGAAAATATCAAATTCACAAGGATAACACTCATACGCTTCACCTCAGAGAACAGTCTGGCAAATGTACCCACTCAAAAGCAGAGAGAGAGAGAGAGAGAGAGATTTTGTTTGAGATTTTGTGGTGTAGGCAGTCACTGCGTGGGATCTGATATAACAGTGACACCATTTCACTTGATAAACATGGTCAGATCTGGTTGAGGCAGCTTGCTGCTCCTGGATCAGGGGTTCAGGGTAGGCGACAGACATTACGTTAAATATAAAAGTGACTTTTGGAATGATTTTGGAGATTTTTTTTTCCTCTTAAGCTGACAATTTGAATGAAACTATCAGACTATAATTAACGGCAACATGTCATTTATGCATTTGTCACTCACCAGATGGTCTTAATGTTATTTTTAAAATGGTCTTTCATCAGATTTGCATCATTATATTACACAACAATGTATAATGGGAAATATTAGAAGAAATCAACTTGGCAACTTAAGAAATATGTATAATGAACCTTTCTCTGATTGTACTTTAATTACTTTACAAAAATTACAAAAGCCCTACTTTTATTTGTTCTCTTACTTTTCTGAATATCATCTCTTTGTCATTAACAATAAGTTATAAAAAACTATTTTCATAACTCTAAAGAGACAACAGAATTTTTCTTTTTTTTTTTTAAATAAATGCCATAATGCAGAACTGAGATGATGTTGAATAAGATAAAAATAAAAAAATATATATAGTTTTTTTTTTTTTTTTCAGGCAATAACACAAAGTTGCTTTTGCATGTGACAGTAAACAAAATATAATACTACTCGTTTCATACCAATTAAATTATTTCAAACCAATTTATACCTTAAATGTAAGGTTTTGTAACATCTGACGAGGAACATCCTGCAAAATCAGGAACAGCTTCTCTTTCTTGGGGCAGCTAAACTAACTTTGTCATCATGAGAAATAACCAACATTATCTGTTTCCATCCAAAGTTACGCATTAAACTTATGCGCAAAATTGGAATATCGCATAAGAAATTAGCAAATAAAGCACCAGTGAGTTTCCATCCAGTGAGTTGAAGAGAGCAAAATCGTCACTTCCTGATTAACTTGCGCTAAATATCACAAAGAAAAACATTTGCTGCAGTAGGAGAAGGCACTGTATATAAAAAAATTTTTGTATACAATAAATCACGAGCTTCAGAGCGCGCAGACGAAACACGGTCGTGTTATTTTCGGAGCCTACATTCAAGTTAATTATAACAAAGCACTTGGAACAAGACTTTGCTCAAGCATTTTAGAATGACAAAACTAGCATTTCAGATGCTGTGCAATGAGATCGGTCTGTTGGTTTGTCCAGTTTTATGCTGTCCCACTGCAAAGTCACATCTTTTTTGATGCACATTCAGGAAAAAAAGTGTTTCCATCGTAGTTTATGCGCATGTTTTCTTACCGGATAAGAAATTTATCCGACTTAGTTGAGTGCATATGTCTTTTTATGCGCATTTTTAGAATTTATGTGCATCTTGGTGTTTCCATCCAGATTTTTTTTTTATGTGAAATCCCGAAATGCACGGGAAAATAGGTGGATGGAAACATAGCTATTGATCACAAAGCAGTCAAAACTACCATCTCAATAGAACATTTGCAGGAGACAGAAGATGAACTCAAAAATGACAAGAAAAACTGGAGAGAAAAGGGGGTAAAGAAGATGAAAAAATGATAAGCTGCGGGAAGGCAATGCCCCACTAAGCTAAAATTAGCAGTAGCGTGACAAACTCCAAGGGGCTCAGACTGAGATCCTCCATCATGTTGCCCAGAAATCATTCACCCACTCAGAGTACACAGGAAGGGACCATCATCCAGCAACTAACACTAATGAAGCCTCCATGGAGCTTCTATAGTTCAGTGCCCATCAGCTCAAATCACTATACATCGACACTGAGCTCAGACAAAACGCTCCTGACTGACACTACAGAACAGCGGCGTTTGGCTGTGCATTAAGTTCAAATACAAGGAAACCAAAAGGAGCAAAAAGGCATGAGGAACATTTCAGACATTATTTAATAATGAACAATGTTCATTGACTACACTGATCAGTTTTTCTCTTTGTCTGTTTGAATGGGTAAAGTGCAGCTTAGTGAAACCACTACATGATTTGATAAAACTAACGCGATGTGTTCATTGCGCAGCTAGGCTGGGGAATGTTCGGAAAGTGTATTATTCGTGGGACTGGCTTCGCAAGTAGAGTGCCTAAGCAGTTTCATGGGTTGTAATTGCCTAGCAACCCTGGACAAGTGTGCTTTCTAAATTAGCTGCTAAAGAGTGGGAGACTTTTGAGCTAGTTGAGTAAATTTCATTGTGCTAAATTTGGATAATTACGGGAGTTTTCAGGCACTGCGGTAATGAATGGCACTTTGTTGTATTAAATCCGGGGCTAAATGGCTGGAACATGGCAAAGACATATTGGAGGATGGGGGCCAACACCTCCATCAGTCTGCAGGCAATGACTGAGATTCCACTGTAAGAACCTCATGAACCCAATCAAGTCATAATAAAGCTCTGATTGAGAGGGAAGTTCCTGGAAGTGTGATTGCATGGAGAAATAGGAGGAGGACAAAACAGCCCACAATAATTATTCCAGTGTAGAACATTACAGCATTATAATCTGATAATTCGCAATGAGAAAAATGCAACATACTCACTCATAGTAAAAAAACAAAACAAAAAAAAACTCTGAACTAGAAAATGAGAAGATAAAAATACTAGGGCTGTCAATTTAATATGTTCATGCAGTAAAATAAGGTAAGGGCTCAGTAAGAGTTTTTGAAAGATGTCTTTCATGTTCACCCTCTATATGATAATCAAAAATACAGTAAAAAATTGTGAAATAGTTTTTACAATTGAATATAACCGTTTTCTATTTAAATATATTTTAAAATATAATTAGTTCCTTTGATGGCAAAGTTGAATTTTCAAGATTTGTTTGATGAATAGGAAGTTCAATAGAACAGCATTTGTTTAGATAATTATTTTATAATGATGTAAAAGCCTCCACTTTCAATTTAATACATCCTTGCTGAATAAGTATTTACTATATTCAAAAAAAGGAAAAATAGGAAATAGAAGTAAAGGAAGAGGATATGGAAATAGAGGATGAGGAAGTAAAGTTTCTCTGAAGTCGGTCACAGCCTCTTGGCCATGTTCACCTTGACCCCGCTGGCCTGACGAGCTCTGCTCATTTCCCAACACTGGGCTCCTTCCCCACCACTGAGCTAATCAGAGCAGGCAGGTCACAAAGACCAGCGTCCGCCAAACAGGCCAGCAGTGGAGGAGGAGAATCTATTTTAGGACACAATTCTGGGCCTCCACATTCAAAAAGACACATGGAGACATGAACGGTGTAATTTGGTCCCTTCCTTTCAACCGTTATGCTTTTACTGTACTAGTAAAATTTAATCAGTCATATGTCTAAAAAGTTACTGGAACAAAATCTATGGCCTCTGAACGGGAAATACTTTAGTTTTCTGTACAGAGTGACCAAGAATACAAAATGTTGCAAATGCAATGCTAGCCAAACTCCAGAAACTGACCATTGACTCACTGCTCACACATACAGATATGATGAAACCAGCTAAATCTGATTGAAAACAATTATACTTATATGCTCCATGTGCTGGACTGTTCCTCAGGATCCAGATAGCACAGTGTTTTTAATGGGAGCGAGCAGTGCTAAGGTCCATTACCAATTCCATCTGGAAGAGTGTCGAACTACAGGGCCTCCATCTGCCCTCAGGCGAATTGAATGACTAGCCTGTTTCCAATTTTCACACTAACTCTAATATCTAAAAGATATCTACATCCAACCTCTTTCTCGTCTGGTGCAACTGACCCTCTTAAAAATGAAACAACACATTCAGCATTTTTTTTTTTTTTTTCTGTGCCTGTAACACACTTTCTGTCTTGACCTTTGCTGCTAGCTAGCATTCACGCAAGCCATTGTTAATTACCTCTCCAAATGCTTAAATGTGCTGGTTTGCGGACGTTTAATTAATGTAGCTACTGTAAATCCCATCTGAGGGCACCAGAGGCAGGAGATGAAGGGGTTTGGTGTGTAGGCATTTTTTGACACTTTGATTTTTAATAAAGTGTTGAAAGTCAAGCACACAAATATTCGACGATCTAGCACAGATGAGAGTCTTGACCCTTATTTACTCAGTAAATGAAATCCAATATCTATTACACTGAATATACTTTAATGTTTGCACCTTGTCATAAACCTGGCACTGAATAATCAAGATACTGACCTCTCAAAAGTTACAAATACTGGATAAATCTCACTAATAGAATGTGGCATATAGAAACAGAGAGCGAGCGTGTGAACTGCTGTCAGGTCTCATAAAGTGTGATACTGAGTAAAATACTCATTTCACTCTCTTTCACTTACACAGATTCATAAAATGTGACTTCTGCAGTCAGAGGAAGTCAGCGTGAACCATTAAGTGCCTTTCAGTGACACTAACACTCAGTCTAATGTGGCCTGTGGGAACAGTGATTTTACCGTTGAACCCATTGTTTCATTATTGGGGGCTAGTCTAGCTGTGCAGCTGCTGTGTGACCCATCAGTGCTGGCTCAGTGTTTATAGATGAATATAGACCACTCAGAAAAGGAAAATTCTCTCATCATTTAAAAAACAAACATTTTTGAAGTTTTCATCATTGATTCTGTTAGCTTCCTGTTCAATACTGTGAAGCTGATTTGAAACAAAATCGACTGCATAAAATTACTATAAAAACAAAGATGACTTAGCAATATTTTGATATAATTTATATTTTATATCCCTTTTTTTTCATAAACATGTTAAAATATATAAATAAACAATTTCTTATAAATAATTATGTAAACTACAAACCAGAAAAAATACAATACAAAAAGAAAAATGCACAAAGTACAAGATATCTTTAAAAAATAGCGAATATCAGTTATTTGTAAGCTCACATACATTTTTATAACTTTAATCCATAAAATCTTTGAAGCTGAACAGCTTCATACTTTGAAAATTAAAGGGGTTATATCATGAGAGATCAAATTTTCCTTGAGCTTTTGAAATAAAGTTTCATGCAAACAGTAATTTCAGAACTCCAGACATTCTCCCTAGTTTAAAAAGACTATGGAAATACAGCTGTAAAAATTGAGAATGCATTTATTAAATATTACAACATGCATAAATGAGTGATCAATCTTTTTAATGAGACGGATGGAAGGTCTGAATGTTCTATAGGAGGTAAATCCTGACCACAAGCTGTTTTCTGTGGTTACTGAATGTCGCTGATGAGTATTATGGGAGATGGCCATTCTCTGAGTATCTCTCCTATAGAGATGAGCGCAGCAGCTGTGATCAATACATGAATTACAATTTCGTTCTTTTTCTCTGCTCTTGAACACACTCTGTGGGGAGAGCGTGCTCATTGCATGCATGGAGTTGGGCTATGCTAGTGGGCTTACAACAAACAGGCGCAGGCTTGAGCATGACCCGGTGCGCGTCGGTGGCTGAGTGGATCGAAGCCTATCTAGCGTGGGCAGTGATCAAAACAGCCGTGAAGGGAATTGATGGAAGTGGAGTGCTGGGTCACAGTGTTCTTTTTTCATAGAAGTCTTATGACAGTGAATCTTTGAACCAAAAGAATTACTGATTACAGAACTAGATTTCTGCTCTAATTATTGAATTCCGATGCATAGGATGACCCTCGATTTGGGAGTAGAGGGATTGGGTTACTGATCTATTTCAGTTGGCAGTGCAAAGTGGAAGAAAAGACAGTCTGAACTCACCAGAGACCACTGAATGCGGTAAATGTCATCTAAACATGCACTATGAAAAACTAAGACGTCCCCATTCTTTTGCAAGTTTTATCTAGGAAAAAAGTTTTTGGTAACACTTTAGATTAGGAAACACAAGTACACTATTAACTAAGAGCTTTACCTCAATAAACTCGCAATTTGGTGCTTATTGATAGCAAGTAAGGTAGTTGTTGTAGTAGTTCTGTAGCGGTAAGGAATGTAAAATATAGTAATGCAGTAATGTGTGCTTTATAAGTACTAATAAACAGCCAATATTTTATAGATGTATACAGAAAAAATGCTGCATGTGATATGTGGTTTAATAACCTTAGACATATTTTAAGAATTATTTTAAATGGTTTAACTGTAAAACATACAGTTTTAATTTCTGATTAGATGAGCCGCATTTAAAGCCACTAATTTGTTCTACAAAAAATAATCAAAAAAGCAAAGATCATCAAAATACATCAAATGAATAAATATATAAATTCCAAGTTGCTTGTCAACTGTAAAAATGCACCTTAACCTCGGTAAAAAACAAACAAAAAAAAACAGCGCAACTCAAGATTTTGAATGTCTTGTTGCTTTATTGAATGGCCTGAAAAACAAACCTATCCTTGAAGAAATGGCGAGAGTTTCACTTTGTCAGCCAAAACGTCCTTCTACTAAGCAATCCCTGGTTGGATCCATCAACTTAAGTGGCTAATGTATGTGGAATACAGAATTCTCTTCAGTCAGATCAATAAAACTGCTAATAGTCTTAAATACTTTACAAGCTTTATTAACCTAACACCTACTTTATTTCCTTTATGACATGAGCTCCATTTCAGACATCATAAACCCAGCGGACACGTGGTCTGAATGTCTCCGATGCACATTACGCAAAAGTTGGATGCGACGGACCAATCAAAACATACGGGACCAGTTCATTTCAGGTGTCACTGCTGTTGATGTCACTGGTAAGAGACCTTGTGACATCACGGGACTCGAGGGACCTAATTCACCTTTGTAACTAGAGTCTGTCAAAATGCCAAAGTCGATCGATAATTGAGTGAAAGGTCAGTGTGGCCTCTCTGAGCAGGATTCAATACTTAATTACCAGAGCTGACCTGCAGTATGAATTTGAATGGGTATTTAAAGCGAGAGGAACATTTGCCACATGACATCAGCAAGAATGAATGAAGCTTCAGGTATTTATAGATGCTTAAGGAAACACATACCTGTGCATCATTGGTCAAATCTGACAAGGTCTACAGAAGGAGGAGGGTTTTACGGGGATGTTAAAAGACAAATAAAGGGGTATGCTAAGCTTTAACCATTTATTAATTTGATTCCTGTTATTTTGCTTGGCTCAGATGTGACTTGTGTGTTTTCAATTGCCCTGCTGGATATCCCACTGTGAGCAATTACATGCATGTGTGTCTAATCCAGACAGTTTGACAGACCGGGTAACATAAGTAATTATGTTTGGTCTATTTGTTGATGCTGTGTGTGTGTGTGTGCAGAATATATGCGGGAAGAGTCTACCCTTTCTACGCCGTACACCTATCACATGACTCAGCATCTGTTATGTCAGGGCTAGTCAACTTTGGAAAGGTCAAGAGCCACATTAAATAATAAATTTACAATAAAAATAATATTATTATATTACATTACATAATATTATTACATTACTTGTCTTTCTGTCATCAGTGCAAAAACAGCTTCACACATTTGGTAAAACCTCACAACAAAAACCTCAAAACTGCATTGTACTGCATTACTGCATTATAAATTCAGATAAGATGAGTCACGTTTGAAGCCATTCAAGCATGAAGTCAATATACCTGCACACCTGTGACCACAAATCAGCTGAATATTTATATTAATGCACCAAGGTGCAATGTGATGATGGCAATAATAATAATAATAATTAAAAAATATATATATATTTTGAAGGCTGTGTATTAAGTAGCGCTGGTTTATATTATTAGATTATATACACCTCTCTAAAATAATGTTTCTAACAAGTAAAACATTGACAACAACCAAGGCCACATTGGCAAAAATCTGATACCTTTTGTGCACATGTCAGCCAACATCTGACAAAAGGTATGCCCGGTTTCAACAACAGATCACTTCAGAGCATGGCTAAGATGCCACAGCATAGGCAGAAAACTCGAAAATCAATTTAAGTGTTCTGGAGGCCACTGCCCATGCAAGAGTGGAGAAGAGAAATAGATTTTCTGCTTCTCGCAGGTGGCCACCTTGACATTTGCAGGCACTGCGAAACTGTGAGTAAAAGAGACGTGTTCTTAAAAAGTGCCTCAGGAGTGCTAACACCTCATCTTAACGGAATAGTTCACCTAAAACTGAAAATACTCATTGGTTAATCATGCTCATACTGTTCCAAACCCATATAACATATGACTCTCTTTGTAAAAAGCAACTAGCACTTGACACCTGCTTTTGGGTTGCATGGAAGTATGAAGCCAACCTCAAATGTAAAGTGAACTGAAATTGTACTTTATATAATTCTTTATTTAGCTAACTAAATTTAGCTAATGTAAATTTGACAGTATGAAGCTGTCCAAAAGTGCAATTTAAAAATGTAAAATATTACATAACGGAAAAATCAATGTGTGTGTGTGTGTGTGTGTGTGTGTGTATGTGTGTGCGTGTGTGCATTGGACAATATGTAATAAGATACAAAAAAATAGGCCTCTGTAGCTCAGCTAAATGGGCAAGTAAATAATACAACATAATTTTAACATTTAATAATATATAACACAAAAATTATAACATTATTATTATTTAAAAATCAGATGCAAAATAAATTATATCTGTTTATCCTAAAGCTTTGTCTGCTTACCCATTAAAGCTTATCTATAGGGGTGAGTGCCAGAATTTTCATTTTTGGTGAACTACTCTTGTTAAGTCAAGAACAAAAGTTTTACTCGTTAATTAAACCAAGTGATATAAAATGAGAGTGAGGCAGAAGAGAAAGAGATCTGGGAGAGAACCAGAGTCTCCGGTTTTCAATTCCATTGTTTTATATCCCCTGTGATATATTCTTCATGAGAATAAAGACTGTGCTCAAGCATGAGGAGAGGATGAGGGAGAAGAAAAACCCCTCAGAAATGAGAGCTGAGGGTTGCAGCTGCAGCAGTGCTATTTAGAAAGCATTGTGTCACTGCGAGAGGGGGCTTACTAGTATCAGACATGGTAAACCCATCCGATATTAATGTCCTGTTCCTACACGCCCTGCGCTGGGAAAACAGCAGCACTCGTACAGCATACAAACGCACTGGGACGATGACAAATGATGGGCGAGCTGTGAGCTATGAAGGCACAGGCACATATGCGCATGCTGCGGCTGTGAGTGACGTCTGACGCAGTGGGATAGCAACTGACATGTCTGAGAAAGGCTTTTATTTAACTTTGTTGGGCTGTGGGCTGGCAGTTACAGTTCTAAACATGTAAAACAGAGGTTTTTAATGCAAAAGCCACAAGTTTGATTCCTTCCTGTGTTATGCATCCATTCCCTTCCTTGGACCTGCTTTATTAGCAAAAATAGAAAAAAGTCCAATTAAAGTACACACTAAGAGGAAGAAAAGGGTTGGTACTCTTGTCCTTGTCGTCACCGCCAGCTGTGTTAGGTCATGCCCTTTGGGTGGCCAATCCACTCCCATCATGTGCCAGGGGCGGAACGAGGGTAACAATGATTTGCCCGTCTTCTTGCCTCACCCCAAACATGTGCATATAGAGACAAAAACGCAGCAGCAGTTTCTGCACATCTGCTGATTGACCTTCTAAATGGCAAAATACTTGTAAATATGCGACACAGTTTTGACTGAACTCATCTAAGTAAATGCCTGGACAGGAGGTACAAGCTTAGTACTTCACCTCTTCCACAGTGACTCAGCATTTCTGATGGAGGGGAATCCCCCACACACAGCTTTCTTCTACCTGTTTATTCTCATTTTCATTTTCCAGTTCTGTGAAATGGTGAAACTGTGATTCAGTGATTAATTCTCAAGGGGTTCACAGATGCATGCACACGTGTGCAAACACTCACACCAAGAGTAGTGCGTCATTCAGAATAGAATCGGGTTGCCTTTTAAATTTCCATTCTATTTAAACTGTATTTGAACAGAGGTAGCAAAGAGGATACAGAATTGTAATTCAAATTTGAATGTGAGGAACTAGAATCAAAATTAATTATAATTCAAAGAAACCCATACAAAATCATTTTTAAACTAGAAGAGCAAAAAAATTATCAAAACAAACTTTGAATGATAAAGCCTTGTTTGAAAGTTTTGAAAAAAAGTGAAGCTTTAAAAGTGTAATGGACATTTAGAACGATAGAACGCTAGATATAAAGTTAGAGTGTTAGATAGATAGATAGATAGATAGATAGATAGATAGATAGATAGATAGATAGATAGATAGATAGATAGATAGATAGATAGATAGATAGATAGATAGACAGACAGAGAGATAGAATGCTAGATAGAACGACAGACAGACAGAACCAATCAACTCGCCACTTTTCCCATGACACAGCCCTTCCATCTGTGTTTTGGTAAATGTTAACTTATTACCAGGTGCATGTTTTTTAAGCGACCTTATCAGCTAATTCCATGAAACAACACAAACACTGAATACTGAAGAGATGCCTTTGCGCAGTGAGGCCCGTGGAGAGCATCAGAATGGGGATTGGTTCCAGCGATGTGCTCTGGCTGATAACTCTTCTCTGTTTGAAAGTGTTGCGAATGCAGTCTGCCGGCATGAAAGATGACTGACAGCCAGACAGATACGTTCACGAGTGGCACGCTAGTTAAGTATAATGTCTGGGAAGATCGTGAATCTGCATGGAAATCAAAGATTACCATGCTGATCACTCAAAGAAGCTGAAGCACATGTTGTGGAAAAAGGCCAGTTGGAATATCTGCCAGAACGGAGAGCCGAGTTCCGCGGACCTCCAGGCGATAGTCAGAGGGGGGCAGAAAGCTGTGCTGTGGATGGAGACTCACAAAGAATACAAGTGTGTTAATACTCTTTTCTTTATCAATGGCTCCAGGCCAAAGTGGGAAGCAAAAGAGAAAAGGTTGGGTTTTGACTGTGTGAGCACATTTATGTGAGTTTTAAAGCCGGAGATAGTGAGCCGTGTCCATGTGAGAGGAAAGTGAGGGAGACAGGGAGTTCAGGACAGGCTCAGTAAGAAAGAAAGGCCCTTTTCTCTTCTTGTCTAGAGACGGCATCTTCGACAGGAAATGAACACAAGCCTTGACTGAATCAGCTGGTGCTCATGCCCACTCTCTGCTTTTCTGTTCTCACAAGAGGATACAAGAGCTCTTTTCCAAAACCTAGTGAGCTGCCTCGCTTTCTACTGCCTCCATAGACAGCATTCTAACCGTCATGGAAGATCATATGTGACTTATTTGGAACACTTCACATAGGCATTAACTACACAACCGCACCACAGAAACAGTCCTCAGCAAGGGAGATTAGACTCACAATTGATTTCAAATGGAAATCCTAGACTGCAAAATACTTAAATAAGCATAAAACACAGTTTCTGTTATCACCATCACTTTTATTTCCATTAACTGAAATAAAAATGAAAACTAATATGAATGGAAAAACTGAAACTGAAATAAGCAATGGCTCAAAAATGTAAAAATAAAATAAAAACTAACAATGAAGAAGAGTAAATGGCAACAAAAACTGAATTTGTTTAAAAAATAAAATAAAATAGAAATAACACTAATTTAAATGGGAAACTGAAACTAAAATAAAATAGTAATAAGTTCTTTTGAACTTTCTATTCATCAAATAATTCTTATATTACTTGATGAATAGAAAGTTCATATTAAACAGCACTATTTTTTAAATACTGCTAGGAAGAAGCTAGAATCAACTTATTAAAATGATTTCTGAATGATGATAAGACATGAAAATTCACCTTTGCCATCACAGGAATAAATTACATTTTAAAATACATTAAAATGCAAAATAATAAGAGATATTTCACAATATTACTGTTTTACTGTGTTTCTGATCAAATTAATACGCCTTGAATTAACATAAAAACAAATCTCAGACGGCAAATGTTTGAACGGTAGTGCTGCATTCAAATTTGGTCATAAAATTGCCCTCCGTTTGCCTACTATGCAGGCAGCTCACTAGGTTTTGTAACAGTGGCAAAATACTTAGAAAGAACTTTTTATCTTTTCCCTCACCTGACAACTCTGTGAACCTGTCTGCCTCTCATTGTCCTCTTCCCTGTACATGAGTATGAGCATCTCTATCTCTCCTGTCATGCATCATCCCCCACTTCCTCTCAGCTCCTGCAATGCTATTGAACCAACAACTTGAAGGCTATCAAAAGAAGAATAAAAGTCAGCGAATGCTGCTGATCAGCCAAGCAAAGACGTCCGAGAGCCTCTCACTCTCCCCCCATCACCTCTCAAATTCTCCCTCTATTTTACTCTCTCCGAGCGTTCCTGAGCTGGACACTGTCCAGGATCTGTAATAAAGTGCTAAGCAGAAGACAGGAAATACTGGAGAAGTCGAACAATGTTATGACAATACTTATAACTTTTACAGTTGGGGCCCAGCTGCACATCTGCATAGCATCAGGCTCTCACTGGCCCAGACAAGAGGAAACCATTTTTACTCCTGGCATCCAGCGCCTCCAAACAGATGTTATCACTTTACCAATAGCCTTGTTTTGTTGTCTTTTTTTTTCTTTAACACAGCACAAAGAAAAACACAACACAAAATGGCCATTTTTCAAAAGAGGAAATGGGAGTCATTGGCGTTCGGGAGGGTAGGGAGGGCAGCATGGAGAAACAGCATGATAGATTAATAATAGTTACCGTAATTGATTTAGCATGAAGGAATCCGCGGCGATCTCCAGAGGGGAGGTGAGCCGCGTTACCACGTTGCCTCACAGGAAGACGAGCTGTCGTGCTAACAGAACATGCTAAGCGGCGATACGTCTCTACGCTCGAGAGCTACTCAACAGCCTGTGAAATTAGCCTGGCCACCCCACAGGTAGTCATCTGTGTGCAATGATATCTCTGTTTCTTGACCGCACACTAAAGTCAATATAAACTTAAACGATATTTATAGGTTGCAGTTTGACTTTCTGTCAAACTGTCTATCTTGTTACGCTTGCTACATTCAAGCGTACATACAACTGCTTCCATTTCTACTTAGTACGAAGCTTGAAATAATCAGGAAATAGCTAAGCCAAAAGCCACAATACAACAGGGAAATAAAAGGGAAAAAAAATAGACCTCCAGGCTATTGCAGGTGTAAACTCTGGTTGACGGTTTGCTTACATCCCATGTGAACAACACAGGCTTCCAACTTTCTGCAAGTCTTTGGAAAGAAAGTTAATTGTTCACAATTTGACAGCGAAATGCGGAAGTCTGTTCCGACTGGGGTATAGTTCTATTCGTCTGCTTAAAAAGTGAGTGAAAACAGCCTGGCTGTTGCCGTTATGTGATAATGAGTTTTTATTAGCATAGCATGCCTAATCACAATCGACACCATGAGCCCATTTAAGAATGTTTTGTTGAATGTTTTTTGGAATAGCACTTTTTTGACTCCCCACGCAACAGTGGATTTGCTCCAAATTCCAATTTAATCACAACAGACCGACTCTGCATATCCCTATCGTTTTTTCCCTTCCTCTTTTATTTATCATTAAATACAGATTAAGCTTACGTTCGCTGGGGATTTGAGTTAATTCTCACTGCGCCGGCCTTTGCTACGATCTCTGCTATACCTTTCACTGAACCAACGAGAGGAAATAAATCTAAATTATTCATTTATACCACAAAACTTCCAAAATGCCCTTGGGCTTGTAGGAAGAGATGCTCGTCAAGATTGACGACACTCACCTTTCTGACCTTCATTTACAAGATCTCAATACAGCAGCTCTATTGTGGACATACACTAGCTTTCAACGTCCTCTCTGGTTTAACTGCCGCCATCCAAGGAGGATTACAGGCTTAAACCCAAAAGAAGTCTCTTCTCCCTCCTGGTAAATACAAACCTGAGTGAACGGCTGCAACAAACTGACATTAAATGAAAAACAGTCCTTTGAGAAGCAAACTTGGATTGTTGAATCAATGAAAATGAGCAGATCTGAATGCTGATGGACAGCAGCTTCTGTGTTGTTGTCCATATTTTGTTTCATCACTGGGAATAAGGCTTATTATTTGAATTTTCTCCTATTTTAAAGTATAATCCGCCATTTCCACAGAGGCGAGGCCAAAGGAGAGCTGATTTCACACGCGCTGCCTTTCACACACATGCGGAGCATAACCGTTTCATTCGGACGGCAGGTTTTACAGCTCAATTTGAGAACAAGTGTTTCATTAGTAGAAAACAAAAAGCAGACAGCCTCCCTCAGTTTGTGAGGAACGGCAGCCAAATCAAAAATTGGGGTTAAGGAAGTTCTGCATAGCAGTCCAAAAAAAAAAAAAAAAAAAAAAAACAAGAAAAAAAAAGAGAGGGAAATGAGGAGAGATAGAAACAGCGATAAATGTAGCCACTTTTAACAAAACCTCCCAACACCACATGCTTTATAGTCCTTTGCATAGTTTAGCCTATACTTAGCCACAGTAGAACAACTGAACACAAAAGTTCAAAGACAAAATAGCAATGAGCATGTTGAAAAATCTAAAAAACAAAATGTAAGTAGTGCTTACCCAAGAAAAGCCTGCTGCCAAGATGCTGGAGTGTTGCTATGCAGTTGCTAAGGTGTAGTTAAAAAATAAATAAAAAATAAAAACACTATCTATAACTGAGATTAAACATTTTTTTAATGCAAATTTCAAGATTCAAGATCTTTACGGTCATATCAAAAAAATAAAAAAAATAAAATACTGTATGCGAATTAACACAATTTACTTAGATAAATGTATTTATGAAGCATAATCTATCCATCCATCCATCCATCCATCCATCCATCTATCTATCTATATTATTTTGTATACAAATACTTTGTACATTACACCCTTTATATTACATTTACACCCTTTATATCATATTATATACTATTATAAATAAATGTACAAAATTTCAAAATGATATTAATAATTTAGATATTTATTTAATTTCAGGGCATGGTCATTTTAATGTTATTAATTCATTAATTGATCATTTTTTTCTGAAAGCATACACAAGCAATAGTAATATTAATACTGCTTAGGCAAGTACAACAAATTATTAGCTAAATAAAGCTATTAAAATCAATATCATATTACAGTATAACACATAAACCCAGTAATGCACATTGAAGGGGTTAGCAGGGTACACTAATGTGCGTGTGTTCTGTCAGTTCACACGTATCAGGAAACGATGGCGGCCTGGAGGAACCCCCAGTAAAGTACACAGAACATGAAAAAGCATCTAGGTGACAACGCACAGCTGTTTCATGTGCACACAAAGCTCCTTGCAAACACTAGGAAGCTGCTGCCTCGCACACTTTTCGGTCTGTGTTACCGGTACTGCAAAAACTGCTTACGACATCTGGTGACAGCTGAGGGACATTTGCTTAACAAGAAATCCAGGGTCTGAGAGCCAAAATGAGGGAATGAATTGTGAGAGAAAGATTGAACGAATGAGTGAGTCAGTTTGCCACCCTTAGTTTCTGAATGCAACAGCCCTTATTCCCGTCTTCAAACGTGAAAAGGGATAATGCTTCCCACAGTTTACTTTGACAGGCTGGAAAAGAACAAAGAAAAAAAAAAAAAGAAAAAAGGAAAACGGGACAAAAAAGAAAAATGACGAGGAAAAAGGAGGAAGAAAAGTAGTAGTATGTAAGCCTATTAACTTCCATCCATCTGTGGGCTGTACATTACCCTCAGCTGCCCTGCAGGCACCACATCTACACACAGGAGCTTAAAGAGAAGAAAAAATGAGCCAGGCGAAACACCGGAGAGTGAGTGTACAGTCTTTCCATTGAGCGAGGGCCTTCCCAATTTCCAGTCGGAGCTCATACACACATGTATCATTTCTCTGCTGATTAGGGAAGAGGGATGGTTTCACGTTGAAGAGTTTAAGTGCAACAGACTTCCAGCTGTAGAGCCGATAAGGGATGATATAAAAATGCTGAAGCATGTTTTTCCCTGTGTTTTAATCTTCTCCTTCTTGTAATGTAACACTGGCTATGGGGCTTTTCCTTGAAGCTTTTATTTAAAACACATGTTCCCAGCTCTCCTCTTAAAAAAGCCTCCCTTATCTCTCCATCAATCTACAGACACTGGCTGATTCATTCTGAACGTGATGGAGGCCAGGTTTTACATTTGTGCGCGAGCGTGTGGGTGGGTGGGTAAGCGAATCAGACTTTGTGACTATGTAGGCACTCTATACCATATTACATTATTTTGGTGTGTGTGTGTGTAATTACGTATATGTAAACACATATAATAAAATAGTAGAATATTGTGCAGTGTGCCTACAGTAAGTATTAAGGCTGTCAAAAAAAATTCGAATTTCGAATATTCGTCGAATTTAAAATAAAAATCCACATTCGAATGCAAAAACGCTGCATTCGAATTTTAAATGCGTGTCAGGCAGCCTTATATGTGGCACACAAGATGTGATGACGATGTAGGTGTCGTTACATTTTAATGCTTTTTTTTTTAGTCTATCCAGTTCAACCCACTGGATCCCGCTGCTCATTCAAAATATAGCAGAAAAAGAGACGTTTACGTCAAAACTGAAACCAAGCCGTTCACACAGAACGCATATTATCGCATTTTCTAGAGGGACATCTATCACCGTTGCACTCGCGTCTCGCACAAGATGTTTAGAAAGCCATCTAAAATTAATGTGATTTCAACTTTTAAAAAACATGTCTCGAGACTTTATGGCGGTTTTTCTGCATCCCACTACATCTCATGTTTTTAAATGAAAAAAGTAGGCTACATACATACATACATACATACATGATGCTTGTTGTTTCAAATCGTTTAAGCAACGTAATTAATTATATATGGTTTATAAACATTATTTTAAACATTATGCACTTTTTTCAAAGATAGTCTTGTTTTTTTATTGCTTCAAAGAAATGTGCATTAGTAAGGTAATATTTTGATCGATGCGCCCTCTTGTGGCCTCAGGAGAGAAGCCAAAAGCTTTTTTTCCCCCAACAGAAATAATGCCTTTTAAATTCGAATATAACTTTAATTTTGATAATTTTGATAATATTTCAGTGCAAAATTCAAATTTTGAAAAAAATTAAAAATTCAGTCCTAGTATATATATATATATATATATATATATATATATATATATATATATATATATATATATATATATATATATATATATATTAGTGCTGTCAATCGATTAAAAAATTTAATCGCTTTAATCACAGTCATGGACTGTGATTAATCATGATTAATCACAAAATTAAAATACTAGGATTTACCTGTAAATGTGTTGAAATAAAGAAATGCATGACAAACTAGTTTAAGGAAACAGAACCTTTCACACTTCCGCCAGGTATGAGACATAATCCTTATTATTCTTTTAACTTTATACTTTTGTTTTTATTCAGCCATTATGAGCCTTTATACTGGCAATAAAACGTTTACCAAGCCACATCGCTTCAATCCCAGTATACAGTTACCCAACTGTTATCAAAAGTATTTCTAAATAAATACAACAAAACATTCTTCCGACCTTACGTGAAGTATTATGACAAAATGCATTATGAAGAAGAATTGGACCTGTTCTGCAGATGCATTAGAGCTAATATTAGCATCATGCTTCATAAGACAATTTATGAGGTTAACAGTACACTTTTACTCAGAACTCACTTCAAACCACCATCGAGTGTTTGTAATAACTTCTTTTTATGATCACAAGTGAAATTTGGTCGTTTACTGTTGTTAAAATATGCTATTATTTATAGCCTTTTATATCGCTGCACAAATTAGCATTTCAGATGTACACATTCATCTCAAAGTCACATAAAAATATCCTATCATAATCGTGTGTTTATTATCTTATATAATCTATAGTGGCTGTTGTCATGTTTATTTCTGCTGTGTAAAAGCCTTAACGTATGCTCTGGCTGAAACTCACTTTGTTTGTGATGTTACCGCCTCTCCGTTCTTAAGTTGCCAGGGATACATTCCAAGTATAATACACATTAGTAAAAGGGTCTATTTTAATTGTTATTTGTCTATATACACCTTTGGGTGGCCGTGGTACACTATAAAAGTAGCCCAAAAAACCGCAACCCATGGCTCTGTAATTTTTCCCGCAACTGTATTTTCAAAATAGCCCACTTGTGCCGCTGCCCTGGCAACACTGGTGCTGTACCCTCATCACATAATGATAGATAACCTTCCGCGCTGCGATGACGGGAAGAAGTTGGGGTCAAACCTTATCAAACGATTATTTTGCGTTAAAAAAATATTAAAGCGTTAAAATTTTTTAGATTAATCGCATGTGTTAACGTGTTAATGTTGACACACCTAATATATATATATATATATATATATATATATATATATATATATATATATATATATACACACATACTTACTGTAGGCACACAGCTGGTCAAAAGTTAGAAATAAATAAGAAAATTAAAAAAAAAAAAGTTTTTGAAACTAGTGTATTCTCACTAAGGCTTCATTTACTTGATTAAAACTACAGTCAAATAAAAGTAATATTGTGAAATAATATTAGTTATACAACGAATGATTTCTGAAAGATCATGTGACACTGAAGACTGAAAAGGCTGCTGAAAATTCAGCTTTGCATCACAGGAATAATTTACATTTTATAATATATTAAAAAAAAAAAGTTTTTTATACTGTAACAATATTTCACAATATTGTTGTTGTCTAGCAGTTACGAAAAAAGAAAGCGCTACAATTGCCTCCATCCATCATATCCAACTTATTTTTCAACACAGAAATAAGTTACAGTACTTCCTGTAAATGTGCAAGGCTTCCAATTCATTAGCTGCCATAAATAATTAAAGTAACAAAGTACAGAAAACAGTAAAAACTATTTACCCTACAAACCCGTGTATCCCATGATAACAACTTAAATTAATGAAAATAATGAATTAACGAATTAATAAAATAATAATGAACACCAGTGTGCAACATCAAGCAACAGACTGTTTTTGTACAGCTAAAATAACTGCAAGAGGTTGACACCGGAAGACTTGTTACATTCAGTTAAAAACAGACACACCCACTCTTACATTAAAAATAAGGTGGATACTTTCATGTTTCTTCATTGTTCAATTTGAACATTCAAACACACCTAAAACATTCAGAAATGTTGTCAGCAAGAAAGACAATGGGTTATGAGCCACAGCCTCTGAATGCATAAGTATATGTAGGTTACTGGAATCAGCAACATTTAAATATTTTACACATGTTGACACAAAAGTTTTAAAACAAAAGAAACTGCTAAAATCCTGCGAACATGACTGCCAGCGTGGCCTGTATGCAACAGGTACACTCTTTAATAAGAAAACATTCAAAAAAGAAGTTGCTAAATATTGAGATCAAGAATGGATTGTGCAAATATGTTGTGACATTACCTGTGGACTACGCTTCAATATTACTGAAGCAACCTGAGTCTCCAGGAAAGAGAAGGTAGTGGAAAAAAGAAAGAAACCAGCTCTAGGCAAGGAGAATAATTTCAGCTCTCCTCTTCAATTATTCATTTGTTCATTTTCCCCTCTGAACGTGTGTAGATAGACTGGGAAAGGGGCGGTAGGGCATGAGTGAAACAGAAAGAACGAAAGAAATAGAAAAAAAGATAGAAACAGAAAAAGGAAAGAATGATCATCTGGGACTTGCTTTATTCTTTACAGTTATTATTTTAGAATTGCCTTAAGTACAGTACATTGCAGTAGCATTATTCTTGTAATCCAGGGCCAGGCATGAACCTAAAAAAAATATTACTGCCACAATGCTAGGATGCTGTGGATTGTAGCCAGGGTGTTGCTATGCGGTCGCATAGAATTTATGCAAAATTATCAAGACTCCCACTTGAGTGGAACACATTAATGTCCACCATATATTTACAGTCAGTTACAAACATAATAATGAAAGATGAACAGAGACGAAGAACAGAATAAAATCATTAAAACATATATTTCACCTGAAGACTGGAAGCCAGGAGAGAAATATATAAGAGAGAAAGAACGGCTCTTGACATGTCAAACGCATCCTCCAAAGACACCGACACGGAGAACTTTAAAATGAGAAAATAATACGTAATATATCCTGCTCGAGAGGCCTGACAAAAGCAGTATTTCACTCAAATACCCATAATGCTTCTGGGCTCATGGGAAAGAGAACTCATTCAGTTTTGCGTTAAAGGGATCAAACAGCAAAAAGGTTTCATTATGTATCTTCCAACACTTTACAAGAGCACCGAGTCATGCTACAGACACTTCAAATGTTAAAACTAAAATAAATGATTATATTCAGAATTATTATTAAATTATTATTATTATTAATTTAATATAATTTATTAGTAAGTCTTTAAATATTCAAGAAATTAAATACAATTAAATAGTTAATTATATAATTAAAATATATTTAGTTACTGTAACACCGTGTCCTAACAGCACACGATGCGACAAGATTCCAGCAACAAGCAATTTGGGTGTCCACAACAAACGCGACGCGACACCGCGCCTGCGATCAAATATCACAGCCAATCACAAGCAGGTGTGGGCGGGCTCTCTCTGGAAGCGCACTGCTCTCACAGCGAAATGGATACGTTTATAATCTAATTCATAAATATGAAAGCTTTTTAACATCATTAAATCTACACACTGAGTGACTGATAACATCTTTGTTAAGGAATACACTCATTGGTTCGCAGTGCATTCACAGTTTTAACGGACATCTTTGCTTTAATTTATTTTCAAGATCTGTTGTTGCTTTCAGTATGGCTATAAGGTCACAAAATGATATTTAAACTCATATTAGACAAGTTTAACTTTGAATTAAGCACATAATCACCTGAGATTATCTACTGTTATATAGTTTGTATGTTGTTGTTCCAGCCGCAACGTTTCTAAATTCGATATTTCGCGCATAGCCATCGCAGCTTGTTAGGACAAAAACTCAGATTAACATGGAAAAGATACCTTTTATCGCGTGTTGCAGCGCGTGTAGTTAGGACACTGTGTAACAAATAATTACTTATCTATAAAGTAAATAATTACTTCATATACTTAATCATATACTTAATATTTACATCAATAACTAAAATATATTAATTAAAGATTAAATATGTGATGTACTATATTATGTGTATATACATCAAATTTATATATATATGTAATATCTAATCAGCTAATTCATTTTAATCAGTTGAGACAAAGTCATTGCTATATGTGTGATAGATTTATTTGGATATGACTGGAGGATGTGATGTACTACAGTGGGCATTTTCATTCCGACAGTGTTATGAGTGAGTTTAAACACCTCCAGATCAGAGCACAGGGAGAGAATGGCCTCATCTGATTTCTTAGGGGAATGTAAACAGCATTTTCAACAGCTTGCCTCGTCTGGTATCAATCAAATTCAGACTTCATGACTAAAGGCTGCTTTTCTGTACTGATAAAATATGGCTGTAAGTTAATGTTGTGTGTGACAGTTGCGGTCAGAGTTGTTGGGAAAAAAATGGAGAGAGAGAAAAGAGAGACTGGAAAGAGAATGGAAAGAGAGAGACAAAGATAGACAGTCAGGGCAAGGAAGAAAGCGAGAAATAAACAGACAAGCAAAGTAAGATGTTTCTCAGTTAATTGGACACAGATAACAGTATGGCTTTGTGAAGAGGAATACAGAGATATGTGTGTGTGTACATAGCCAGATGAGGGTAATGAAAGCAGTCAGAGTCTTGGTGCTGCTCGGCTGCTCTTTGTGCCCACTTTGAGCCCACACCACTGGCCTGATAATCCACCCGTTGCCATGGTGCTGGCCTTGAGGACCACCATTATTTCCCTCCTGCAGAATTTACCGCTTTGCACAAAGACACACACTTGGTCCCTCATCATAATGATTCCTCGCTAAACGAGGAAAAACTACACTGGGAACGAATGCTCATCAACGACTTGTGCTGTTGTTCGACAGCGTAACGCCACACATCTCTGTGCTCTTTAAAAGCTCACTGGTAAACACAGGAACAACACAGGAGGATATAGAGAGCAGGCAGGGAGGAAAGGAAACTGGTGTCAGTGACATGGGTTATTGAAAACTAAATTTATTACGGCTGCAAATTTAATAAAATTGATTTAATCATTTAAAAACAACATGAAATTATATGATATGAAATGATTCAAATGAATTATATTTGAATGTTTCGAATAGAAATAGTGATGCATATCATTGAACAGAAGCCTATTACTTACCTACAGTTCATAAAATTAATCTCCCTCTCCCTCTCCCTCTCTCTCTCTCTCTCTCTCTATATATATATATATATATATATTTAATCAATATTTAATTCATTCCATAACTAAGAAACATTTATTAAATTAATGTAAACGTGAACTGGGACCACAAAACCAGTCACAAGTCGCTGGGGTATATTTGTAGCAATAGCCAAAAACACATTGTCAAAATTATCGATTTTTCCTTTTATGCCAAAAATCATTAGGATATTAAGTAAAGATCATGTTCCATGAAGATATTTTGTAAATTTCTTACCGTAAATATATCAAAACTGAATTTTTTTGCACCCTCATATTCCAGATTTTCAAACAGCCAAATAATGTCCTATCCTAACAAACCATACATCAAGGGAAAGCTTATTTATTCAGATATCAATTTCAAATAATGTACTCTTATGACTGGTTTTGTGGTCCAGAGTCACATATGATATTTTGAATAGTTTCTGGAAGAAGTCTCTTATGCTCACCAAGGCTGCATTTATTTGATCAAAAATACAATAAAAATAGCGTATTGACCCGAATATAAGACAATGCTTTTTTTCTTGGAAATACATCTGAAAAAACGCGGCCGTCTAATATTCAGGGTCTACTGTAGTCTTTGACATGTCAATAATACACCCACAACAATAGGTGACGCTAAATACGCGTAAAACGAGTGTGCCATGAAATATGTAATGTAATGTGTGTTGTAAAGATCGCGAGTGAAAACAAAAGAAAAAGAAAAGCTTACAGCCGCACGAGTCGTGACTGTCATGTTAGCCTGATGGGAACAAACTTCCTCAGTAAGTGATTTTAAAACATAAGACTGTACCCAGATTTGAAGACTACAATAAGATTTCACTTATACTCTTCATACAATTTTGCTAGGCTACTATAAGATGGATAGCCTAAATGTTATATAGTTCAGATGGGCTACCTGTTATTTTTATGGTATATCAAAAAGTGTATATTTTTCAATGTCATTGTTGGTACATTTTACCAGTATTTACCATACTTTCAAAACAAAAAAATAAAATAGGAAAAATGTTAAGAAAAAATGTGTTTTACAGAGAGAGAGAAAAAAAACAACAACAAGATTTGTTTTTTTCAAAAAGTCTTATTCCAAAAGGTACATCTGGAAAAAGGGGGGGTCGTCTTATAATCAGGGTCGTCTTATATTCGGGTCAATACGGTAGTAATACTGTGAAGTACTGCAATTTAAAACAACTTCTATTTTAATATATTTTAAAATGTTTTTATATTTGTGATGGTAACGCTGAATTTCCAGCAGCCATTACTGGCATCATTACAGTTTTCAGTGTCACATGACCTTTCATATGCTGATTTGCTGCTCTGATTTGTTTTATTTTTTCCCCCCTAAACTGCGATGCATTCTTTTCACAATGTATTTGAAATAGAAATCTTTAACGTTATAAATGTATTTACTGTCACTTGTGATAAATTTAACAAATCCTTACTGAGCAAAAGTATTAATTTCTCTTTTCTTAATGAAAAAAAAAATCATACTATGTACGTGTGCTGTTTTATTCATCCAACTTTCAGCATGTGTTGAGTTGCATATATATCTTCATTTTAATTCAGTGGTTTCTCTAGGGAACTTGCAGGAAATTGCATTTCACTGCCAGCAACTGCTGCTCCATACTGTATTGATGTGCATTTGATAAAGAAAACCTTGGATCCTAACACTTGAATGAGAGTATATGGAAGAAAAGACTATGATTACATTAGCACAACATTGTTGATTCTGGGAATGCTGCATATATTGCATTAAGTCATGAAAATGTATGCACTATGGGAAAAAAATAAAGGCTGCATATTAGTACTTTAAGGTAATAATTTACACCCTTTAGGGGTTAGATACAAAAAGTCTCAGTTTTCCAAAAAGAATGGTACAATGAGAGTGAGAATGTAGAGAGGGAAGAGTGATCTTTCTAGCTGTGTGGCTAGTTGTGCAGAAACAGATCACAGTTTCTGACTCATCAAAAGCAAGGACAGACATACTAACAAAGCCCACCGGTACATCCGTACACAGCAGCTTCTGCAAACCATCATATAGCTGAACTCCCGCTGGACATACCTATATCTGTCCTTGGGGAGCAGGATGGGCCTGACTCCAAAGCTAAAGAAGTCTCATCACATTCTGTCCCCATGCTGACCTGTGCTCCCCGGGCTCCCAAATGAGAGCATAACAAAGCTGCTAGAGGATGATTCACTGACCCCAAGCCTCTGGGGAAGAGTGGGCACATGCCACATCACAGATACTGAAGAGAAATGACAGAACTGAGACAGTCTGATGACTTGAAGAGGTCAGAAGGATAACGGACGGAAATGTAACCATTAGCGCTGACAGCTTTTGGAGAAGAGAAATGCAAGGGTTTTAAACGCAAAGGGTCTCTAATAATTGGAGAAAGCAATCTGTTAGCATTTCCATTCAACTTAATGGCAGTTAAAAATGGGCTCTCTGGAAACAAGCCAATCACCTGAGGCGTTGTGACTAATTACTCTGGAGTCATATTCAAATTATCAAAATATTCAGCTACTTTTGAACAGGCATTCAAAATGGAAGAAAAGAGGATTTTTGGAACAAAATGATGTATTCACGGCATCTACCAGTCAAATAGCGTAAAGCGTACAATTTTTTTTTTTTTAAATCTATGAAAAATGGACCGGATTCATGAAAATCATCTTACAAAGTTACGATTTTTTCCCCCTCTATTTTTTAAAGATGATTTCAAATTCAGCAAAAAGTCCTGTCATGCATAATCTGACGACTGATCATTGGATAACGTTTTACATTGACCACTGACTACTTGTACTTACAGCAGTAATATTATCTGTAGCTACTGTTAAATATTGTAATGCTTATTTGAAACAAACCAACACATTTCTTAAACATCTTAACTTTGGGGATTTAAGAGAAGTTTTTTGAATGTCATCTTCAGAAATTCCAATTCTTAAGTTTTGTCTTTAGAAAACAAGACAGCATTCATAAGAAAATATTCTTAAATTTATTCGTCATTTAAAAATAATAAGAAAATACTAGTTAAAAAGAATTTGATTCTTAAGAATATTTCATGAATCTAGCCCCAGGTCTGCTGGAAAAAAAATAAAAAAGGTCAAATAAAACAAATAAAGTCACTAAATTCTAAACAAAGTTCATTGCTATACCCTTAGAAAGCCAATTCATTATTGATGTGTTCTGCCGCAGTGCCTAAATTCACTTTTATATAATAATAGTGTATTAGCAGACACACACATGCCTGACTGTTTCATCTGCCAGGCACGCATGAATAATAAATCGCCTCGTACCTTTCCTGTCGAAAAGCCGTTCATTAATGATGTACACCTTTCTTTCTTACCCATTTCTGTTTCGCAAACAATAAATAACCTTTGCTTTCCAAACACAAACCGTTCTGGGAGGAAATCTGGTCTACTCGAGCACCCAGAAATAGCAGGGCCGGTCCCAGCAGTGCTGTCTGAAGAGGGCAGCGACACAGCTGCTAATCAATAGCAGTCACAAGGTTTAAAAAGGCTACAGTGGCGGGAGTCACTTTGACCAGAGTGCGGCTGCAACGGAACCTTTTGTTTGAGATTTATCAGTGGGTAGCACGCGTCTGCGACCTCCAGTCACTTTCTATGCAGGAAGGGAGACGGCAGAGGGACATCTGTGGGGAGTTAGCATTGAGAAAGAGGAGAGACGAGGATTAAGCCAAATTTCATTTCAGGATTTGCTGCTTTCCAGGCGATCTTTCTCCCTCTTGTGGAGAGAAATCTCTTGCTGGACTTCGATATTCTATATGTTTTGGAGAATTCAAAAGAAAGGGCGGTCTATTGAATGCACAGCAAAAACATACTTTTTTTAGCAAGGCTAAAAGTGCAGTTGTTTTGCAAAGCTCCTGGAGGTGTTTTTCATCTGAAAAGGGCCAGGGAGATAAAAGTGCAGCTGGCAGGAGGGCTGCCAGCGTTGATCCTCCTTTCTACAACAATGAAGTTAAAAATAAAAAAGCCAATGACCAGGAGGGGCCTGAGCAAAACCGGACTTATTTTTTCCTGCCGGATTTGCCAAGGGTCCCATTAACTGCAGGCCCATCTCCGTAACACACATTAAGCAACTCGCCAACACAAACCCACATGCATTTCATGAATTATCTATGATGTATCATAAAAATATAATCTCTAACTCTATGCACACAAAAGAAAGAGACAAGCATGCTGAAACAGCAATGTGCTAGCCGAGCAGGAAGTTATCCCTGAGCAAATAGTCTGCGGTAGTCCAGGCCTACGGGCCAAGCTCAGCAAACACAGAGGAAGCTTAACATCTGTAGCCATGAACAACCTGTTTGTGAAAACACACAAATCCCTAATTAGGCCTCTATAAAAGTGAATATGAACACCACGTTTTCAAACTTTCGTACTTTCCAGAGCCGCCCGATTCAGCGGCTGAGGAATGCTGAGAATTGTGCGCACATTTGTTCAGGAATGGGTTTTACAAGCTCTCTGAGAACTTCTGTTGGACGCCACCAATCTGCATGCTGAAAGTGTGGGACTGTTAAAGCTGGCTTCCTGTATTCTGAAACACACAGACAAAACTAGTTCACTGCAGCGTCTGTTAAGCAGAACACACTACATTTGGGGGCAGATGCCATGTCTAAAAGACATAAAAGCATAAAAGTTTACTGTGCACATTCTGGCATCATAAAAACAAAACTAAAGGAAATCTGTTGAGAACACAAGTGAAAATGCTTCTAAGTGAAATGAAAATGCATTTATAATTTAATGCTAATTATTTATTTACAAAGTATTTTATCAGTACAAAAATGAGCGAAAAAATGTAAATTAAAATAATAAGCATCGTTATTGTTATCATCATTTATACATTTTATTATATAGTAATAAATTATTATTACTACTACTAATAATAATAATAACAAGAAAAATAAATTATATTATAATGTATGTATATTAATATTAAACACTGAGTAACATATATATTTGTTCATTTTATTTACACAAACCATAAACATTTGCTTTTTTAATTAAATTAAATGTGGTTTGAGACTTTTCCACTGCACACTATGGTACTGAATAATTATCATACTTATGTGTCATGGTATTTACATATAATTTCAACACAATACCATGGTATTTTTTCGTAAAAAAAAAATAAATAAATAAAAAAAAATTTTTTTTAAATTGTATTGGACAGAGTAAATAAACAGTATATCATTTTTATTTTCTGCAAGCATAAAAAAATAATTTACTGATTGGATTGTCTTGTTAAAATCAATTTAAATAGAAGACGAATTAAGTCTTGATGCATCAAGTGCCACAAAGAAGTAGCACAATATCCTTCAAGGACAGCTGCGTCTCTATTGTGATAGTTTGTTGTGTCCTTGACAGCACAATACACTATTAAACCACCATCTTCCCTTCACTCATGATCTCAAACAATACATGCAGCGAAAGCACGCTGACATTCTCCCTCTCTCTATCTTGCTTTCAGTCTTCCTAAGCCGAGGGCACAAGTTCTGCTTGGTCAGCCAAGGGTGTTGCCACGTCACAGACCGGCCTGCCAGTGTCATGGATTTCAGGGTTTCTATGGCAGCAGTGGTTAATTCCCCAGGCCCTGCATGGTCTCTTTCTCATCAAGGCTGACACTTTCTCTCTTTCCCTCTCTCTCTTTGGAAAAAAGCTCCAGCCAGGCCCTTAGCCAAAAGCCTTGGAGATAAGCTGCTAATAGGAAACAATCTACAGCTAATGCACACATTCCTCAGTGAAAGCATCTTTTAATAACAAAAACAGAGTGCTTCCCCTCTTCTCGTTTTCTTCCCCCTTTCTCCTGCCTCCATGGCCCCTTTCTAAACAAAGCTGCCGAGCGAGCGAGATAGTGGGAGAGAAAAAGAGAATGGGCCATTTTCCTGTTGTTGAGAAACGCACAGGAAGACAATCAGAGCATGCTGCTACCTGAAGAAGAATTGGTAGAAAAGCGTAGGTGTGGCACCTCGGCACCAAGGCTGCGAGCGATTAAATGATTACAGAGGGAAATGAAAAAGAAAGGAGCAGAGAGAACAGGCAGCGATCTGCAACAAATGGGCAGAAAGTCAGGCCCCCGGCGTACGCAGACGTACATGCTTCAAGCCGGCTTGTTTGTTTGATGCCCCGCTGCCACGTTTTCCTGCAGATGCCGGGAGCGATCCCAGAAGCAGCCGCTGCGCAGCGTGAGAGCGAGCCAAAAAACACGAGCGCCGATCTCCACCGCGATCTGTGATTCAGCTCGCAGATGTGCGGACAAGTATGAGTGAGAACGAGAAGTCATGAGAGCCGGGTGGCTGCAGGTCCATCTTGCTGTGATTATAGCTGCAGTCACGTCTGACGTTGTAATTGCAACTGGCTGCGAGCTGTTTATGGGTAGAGAATCACACATATGGACTTGCCCCTTTCATTTTAGGGCTGCTGCACATTCTCCTGATTACGTCTCCTCCTCTCTCGCGCCCGTTCCATCACTGACACCATCGGTGCAGCCAAGCCCTTGATGGACGGCTGTGCTGCGCAGGAGCCGTTGCCGAGCGACGCCTGTAAACAATGGGAATGTTTGCGCTTTGTTTATTCGTATCACGCTGAGAATCGTCGTGCCAAATCAGCTTGTGTTTTCTCTAAACAATCTTGGTGTGCTGTCATATCTTGATACCTGGAAAAGCTGTCAGCGGATTCACTTAAGATTACCTTACAATGCGACTGCCAAATAGTCTGCAAGCAAACCGTTTCCCCCCCTTACAAAGGCAGCATTTATGGCCCTTAATGAAGCATAACAGCCACCGTCAGCACTCATGCTAACATTATGCCACACTCGCCTCAAATGCCACCTGCGCTGAGTAATATGACAAATGACACGACCATGCATAAACATTTCTACAGTCCTTTTTTAGCAAAGCTCAAAGCTGAAATGATTGCGCAAAGCTTTTTGTCTTGATTGATTGAAAGGATAGCTCACAAAAAAATGTAATTTACACACCCTCATGTCAATCGAAACCTGTATTAGTTAGTTTCTCCTGCCAAACACAAAAAGTGATTTTTTTTTTTTTTTAAATGCATACAATTAAAGCCGGTGAATTCCAAAGTTGTTTTGCACCTATTTGCTTTAATTTTTGACAAAAACGGTTGCCAAACTACTTAAGAATTTCATTATTTAAATGGGTTTTCCTTTCTTTTTTCTGTTATAAAATCAACTAGTTTAACATTTTGTAGTGAGTTTTTATTCAGAAATTATTACATTCTCATTATAAAATTATGTATTCAAATGTTATTTAATTCAATTGCATTTTTTGTAAATCGAGAATTTTTGAAAAAACAAATCTGTACATGTGTTGAGGTTTCTTTTATCTCTCAAGTGGCACAGTTATAAAGTGGCCATTCTGAGCCTGAAAGTCTGTGTATCTGTCTATCTATCCGCGGATAAATATCTTTGGTAAATAGCTCCGAGGCTTCACTAAGGAATATAGTTTGGATCAAAGAAGCCATGTCTTCCTGTATAAAAAGCCTAGGCCACAAGCTTGCTTGTTTGTCTAAAACAATTAAGGTCGTTATGAGGGGGGTTCCTGACAAATAGCTACCAGCTGATAGTGCTTTGGCAAACTCCAGAGGAGGTTGGCGGGGTAGTAAAAAGCAGGGGGCCAGATCCTAAGACGGGGTTCTAAATTAATGATCGGTCAGGGTCCGAAGCCCGCCTAATCTTGGCCAATTGCTCCTTAATTATGTAAGGTGCTGCCAATTTGAACTGTCGAGCAAATCAGGATCAGCATGCATTCATCTCCCCCCCCCCTTGAATCCTGATTGAGTCTGGTCATTATTCGGACGGATCTCATTTTCACACATGGAACCAATATACTGGCCAGATGTTCATTTGCAGTCGGGAATAGAGCACAACGACTCATCTACACGCAACGGCGGTTCCCCTCAACGCTATGGCTGTCGCCTCACACCCTAGACAGGAGCAAAGGACATGAAAGAGGAGGAGGGAGAGATTGACGGAGATATAGGAGGAAAAAAAATGTCTGGTAAATCCACTGTCAGGTCAATGACTTTTGTCGTGCATAGTTAAAACAGATGTCTCTTTGCAGTCGGCCTGGCTCTGGAGTTGGACCTCTGTGTTCAAACAAGCAAGCTTTGGTCAGCAAATCAAAAGCATAATTCATATAAACATTCAAATTATGCAGTACCGTTTTTTTCCCCATCTCTCTCATCTTCTTCTGTAGGTCATAAATAGCTCCACTCAGATTCTGGTTTCAGGCCCCGCCTGCATTATTAGGGCCACCTGGCTGTTTCTGGCACCGTTCAATGAGCGAACCAGGTTTTTCGAATGACGCCGCATATACAATTGCTTCCTCATTAAATACAGAAATGATCTGTAGTGACGTATTGCCAATCCAAATTTAGATCTGCTCTTATTTTGAATGAGTTTAAGGTATAAATGACAATGTTTAAGACACAGGATGAAAGAGGAATTATTCTTATAATCTCTTCAGGCCATGCTAAAGCAGAAAGCCATGTGGTTTGCATTGCTGTTATTTTTAACTAAAACAAATAATAAAAAATATATATATATTTGTTCACTGAAATAAAGCTGAATTAAAATTCAAATTAGTAAAAAAATTAAGTTATAAATGATGCATTGGCAACTAACTCAACTTTAAGTTGAAGTACTACAATTAATAAAACTAAAACTGAAATAATCAATTATAGCTAAACAGAAAACAATTACAAAAGCCCATTGAATTACTAAAATTTAAATGAAAACTAAAAAAAAACAATTCAAAATATTAAAACATACTATAATAGTATACAAATAATACTAAAATAACACTGTTGATTTACCTAAGCAACATATCTGAATGGCCAAATTTCACAAAAGCCATACATAGAAAGCTGTGCTGTCAATTTAGTTTTTTTATTAAAAACTAATAATAAAAACGGCCAACTTCATACAATATCAGCTGAGAGTCAAACAGCTGATGATACAAACTTACAGGTGTCTTATCTGTGTTTACCTGAAATTCAATGTGAGAAAGTTGCAGTTATGTTAGAAACATCAGATACTGCTGCATTATTTAGGGTGGAAGAGGATGAAACATGATGGAAAGAGGGTGTATGTGGGGTTTCCACCATGACAAACTAGTGGAATCAGGACAGATGAGACATAGATCACCTAACACCCCACCCCAAAACCAGATGTTTGAACACTGAGATATTTACATTTGAGTATTTCATCACCCTCATCCCACCTCAGCTTTCTGCACATTTGCACAAGATCTACATCTATAAGATGGGCATAATACCCCCCCCACCCCCCACCCCCCCAAAAAAGATCGGAAACATATCCGTCATGGGGCTGCAGAACTTAATGAGTGATTCACATTAAAAAACAACACATTACACAATTAAAGTATAAAAATAGCTCTAACCGCCATCCTGTCAGTGAACAAATTATGCTTGTCAACGACATTATAGGCGTGCTCGTGTTTTGCATAGCGTCTCCAAACCCAGATAGTGTTACACCCTCTCATTTTATATTTTGCTTGGGTTCAAATGTAAATAACGTTGCGGAAAGGGGGGCTGGGGGGTATGGCTGGCAAAGTTTTATTATCACTGACATTTATTATCATTATAAAGGTTTTGGTGAATGAAAGCAGACGTGGGTGGTAAGGAGGCAAGTTTCCGGCACTATTTAACAAGGTGATTCGCTGCAGCTGCAGCTGGAACGTTTGAAGGGTGGGCACTCAAAACAGCGAACACAGTCCAATCTGCTACCACATATAGCAACATAAAGAGAACCACGTTTGAATCCAGGCTTTCATTAGAAAGATAGTTTCACATAACATCAGGTTTTGATATCAATTCAGAACAAAAAGCCTTTTCTTTGCGGCCTAGACTCCATACGTGTTACAGGTTCTGTGTGAATATAAACTAAACGAGGCGTGTGACCAAACATAACAGAAGGTGCAGTGTGCTTGACATAAGTGCCATTCAGACTCAAAGTCGATAAATTAATCGGTCATTGAAAAAAAAAAGTTAAAAATGGCATGGAAACTCGCATGGCGCATGGAACCAACGCTGAGCAAACATGTTATGAGCAGCTGGCCGTAACTGAAAGGACTTGATTTAGGATGGTGGAGAAGGATGTAATCATTGCAGACAGACACATGAGTGAATTACCGCCGATTATGTCTTGCTTCAACTTTAAACACAATCTGACCATTATGGGCCACGGAACAGCAAACTTTGCTCACAGCCTCGCCATCCTTTCCATTCTACCTCCTGCTCAGTGCAGCCAAACCCCAAAAACAGGACGAATACACACACGCACACTGGACTGGTCTGGCGTGGCCGGCTGGCTGCACAAGGGTGTCAGTTTGTTTCTGCAGCAGTCAAATTTCCCATCATTCCATAGACAAAAATAAACAGGGGCGTCCTGGAAGACTGTTGAAACGGCTCAGTGTATTCCGCCCCCTCAGACGGTGAGGTCATGCACGGCTCTCCGCTTGCCCACAGACCGTAGACTGCAGCAGGTAGTCACATTCCCTCCCCTCTTTTTTTTTTTCTTCCCTCCCGTCCTTGCTCATAAAATGTGGCACTCTGTTACAGAATTCGTCTGCGAGATGCGGAGGAAGGTTTTCCACTTCCTGTCTGAGCAGCATTAGCACGGCTCTCGAACACAAATGGACGTGAAAACATAAACACACTTGTTCGATGACAAACAAACACTGACATAAACAAAAACTTGCTGAGAACAGCAATTAGAGAACAAAAGTCTCAATATTTTCTGTGTAAGCAGAGCATTCAAGCTATAAACTGAAACATTCAGTGTCGACAAACACCAAACAGAGCACAAGCAACGGAGGTGCTGTCAAAGATTGATGTGTGCAGGGTTGCAGGCCATGTGACATTCCCACAGTGCAGGTGAGGAAGAGTGTATTATCCTTGAATCAAACTTCACTGCACTGCTCACCTTCCTCTACAAGGGCGGCATGGCCAGAAAAGGCCAATTGGGGATGATGCAAAGACATTGACAACTGCATTGAGTTAAAAAGCACAGAAATATCGAGAGAAGATAATGAGGGATCTTATTTCAAATAAAAAAACTAAGAAACAACACAGCTATAAAAGTTTAACGGTCTAATTAGCTTCTTTGAGTAAAAAGGACAAAAAGAATCAGCTCTATTTTCTCATTTTTGTAAAAAACGGTCTTTTTCCTTTAGTTATTCCACTGAAGTCTGAAGTTCTGGCCAGCAGATTGTCATTCCTTTGCATCTCGCCCAGAACTCTGATCCACTCAGCACTGACCGATGAGGAAATTATCGCCTAAGTGCCGGTGCCGCTGATACAGCTAAAAGAATGTTAGAGTAATGAGATGCAGGGAGGAATTTGTGATTAGAGCTCACTGATCTATATAAGCCATTACTTATTATCATCAAAGGAAAATAACCTTGGTCATCTTTCTGCCAGTGAGGCAGACTTCCTGAAAGGGCAATCTACCCATAATCCTGCCAAGCTTCCATTCTGCTATGAACAACTGGGCATAGAAAGCATAGCCCGGTTAAATTAGATGGAAGGAAAACAGCTCATGTGTTCATTATGTGTTGCCGATTATACCATCTAGAAAATAATCTACAAAATGTATTTGATTGGCAAGATATAGAAACACTAAGATACAGTAAACACTGTGTTGTGCTTCTAATCTTTTAAGGTAAATTACAACCTCTCAAGCTCTCTAGTTGGTAACCCACAATCTTATGGCATAAAAACCAACAGTGTTACAGGAATCTGAAGACTTCCAAGAATAAGGTGCACTTTGATGTCTAACAATTTTGAAGCATTAAAAGCACAATTTTAGTTTTTGTGCTAGAACTACAAGATATGCTAAAAAAAAAAAACTATTATCTAAAAAAATATATATAAACTTGGCACAAAAAAACAAGTTTTAAACACGTCATATTTCTAAAATGTTCATTTTGACCTTCTCAACTGTACCCACTAACCCAGGTTTTTGACATTATGTGTTGAACTTCTATTTAACGGCTATAGAACCAAATTATTTGTTAAACTGCTTTCTATGGTCACTTTATTGTCATTTTAATTACCAAAAACAAAGTATGAAATTTTGTCCAATGTGTGCAAATTTTGGAAATATAGGTTCATATATGACTACAAAACAAATTTTGGTCCCAAATTAGCTATAGTCCCTACTGAGTGACAAATATCCTTAGGCTATATTTGCAAACCCTTTTTAATTTTTTTTTTTTTTTTTTTATGTGACAATGTAACATTTTATGTAACATTCTACAATAGGATTCAATAGGTTTACATATGTTAGTGCATTCAGAATACAGAATTAACCATTTTTGCATCAGTTACTACTGTTGGTTAATTCATGTTTGTTCAAAATACCTTCATGTTTATACAACCTAAAGCAAAAAAGCATTAGTATATATAGAAATGAATAGAAATCTAGATCAATACATAATTTAAATATTGTCAGTTCATGATACCTAGTGCATTAACTACTGTTATAAATTGAGAAGTGTTCCTTTTTTTATCTATTTCATTTTCATTTAATATTTATTTAATTTTTATATAATGTTTTATTCTGTATTTAGACCAAAATTTTGGTAAAAATGTTGTAAAAACTACAAAGCTCAAATAAAATGAATAGAAAAAAGCAGCTCATATAATATTTACTTTGACCCCCCCCCCCCCCCCCGAGGTGCACGATCAGCACTTTCTAAAGGTTAAGTACCTAATTTCACTGACCATTTGTTGAAAAAGAAAATGGCCCTATTTTGTACCTTCTTCATGGAAAGTGTCCTATATGCCAGGTTGGTCTAGAGATTCTCCCTGTATCCTGTGGTGAGCACTCTAAAATGACAGACAGTGAACAAATTAAAAAATTTAATTAAATAAAATATGTTCTGGTTTCCTGCGCTGAAACTCACACAGCCGAAAGATCATGACAGGTCATGTGGGGAGGGCAGGTAGGGCTTCAATGACTCCTCCTGGCCGAAGAGAAAGATTAGAGGGCCTAGTCATTTGTAAAATGTCATCAGTAATTACGGACTTATGATAATGATGATAAGCAGAAAAGATAATTCATCATTCGCCTATTTTTTCTCCTCGACAGGAAGCAGCCCCACCCATCCCATTCATCTGCACCGGTGGGGTGGAACTACATCTATGTAATATTCCTCCTCAGGACTGGCTCCACACCATTACAAAGGGGATGGAGTAAGAGAAAAAGAAAAGGCTATAGAGAAGAAAATGAAACACATTAAGAAAGAAATCCCGATGGAAATTCAATACATTGGAGTCCCAGAAACATACAGTGCAGCTTATCAAAGCAGCTGTCACTAAATATAATTTGAGGCAGCGGGCGGAAATGTAAACGATGGCAGACCTAATGAATTTCATTTCAGGCCTGCCCAAAGTAGACGCACTGTTTATCACAACCCTTTCTCCTTGCAATGACTCATTTACGCTGTGCTTGCATTTGCCCGCACTTCCAGGCCTGTGAACCTTTCACAGTAAATTGAGTGCTATGGTTAAAGAACTTAAGGTGTATTTGTCACATAATAAATACACAAATGGGAAACACAATACAGAGAGTTTTCTCTTCACTAGATGGCTATAGCTGCAGAAGATACAGGTGTCTGCAACAGTCAAGAGTAGCAAAGAGTGAGCAATACTGTGAAAAAGCAACGTTAATCTAGTGCTACTTTATACAGGAATGAAGGAACTACAGGGGAATCGGAGGCAATTGTAAAGTATTAAACTTCCTCAATAACACATTTAAAATATGTGCAGTACAGTTCTCTTAAATGTCTGAGAAAAATATTTGATCACTTCAAAAAAAAAAAAAGATTTAACTATAATGTGATTAACTATAGTGAGTACATTTTACAGTGTTTCCAGTTGTTTTGGGACCACAATGGTTGAATCAATGTTTTTGAACAATAGCTTTGAATGATTGAACAGACTGAATGATCCAATGACTCTCTTATAGCCAGCCTCTTGTCGCCACTTACTGGCATAAAGACCCACTACACAGACAAGTGGATTAATACAAACATTGTAGATTCCCAGTACTGGAAACTAACTGTTACAAACAATTCAAATAATTATATTGTAGGTAATAAAGTTTTATTTATTTATTTATTTTATTTTTTGCAGTAAACACATCATTACTGATAGCTAAAATAATTACTTTCAATTATTTTAAATATATTTTAATAAAACACATTTTTAAACCAATATTACTATTCCTTCTAGTAAATCTAAAAATATAATTAAAAATATTAAAAGTCCTGCTCAATGTAAATATGGTTACACTTTGTCTAGTTTTACAGCATAATTTATGAAATGGCATAATACTCCAAAAATTATTTTGAAGGACCGTCGAAGGAAAACGCTTGCCCTTATGTTTTCCTATCAGAACCATCTTAAAGAAACAAGAATGTTGCCCTGTGTACAGTATCCAAACAAGCCTTTGATCTAGATATGCAAAACATATCCATATGCAACATAAATATGCAAAACAGAATCTAATAGACCCTTAATGAAGAACATGCTTGTTGCAATCAAAGCTTACTGCTCCTAAGATACAATCCCTCTTTGATACTCAGAGGGTAATCGTGCATTCAGAGACATGTGGACACGATGTGCTAGGGGAAATGAATTGCTAGTTCCTTCAGTTTTGTGCAGGTGCAGGGAAACCTGACTGAGAGAAATGAATTGGTATTTTGGGGATCAGCAGGAGAAAATGACACCGGTTGCTCGGCTGTTCTCACCTGGAAGGTTGAAAAACTCGGGGGGCTGGAACCGCACGTCTGGCTAGGGGCTGAGATGGGCAGATTGGGCGACGCTTCTTCACGTTACGCTCTCGGATCTGCGCGAAGGGGCTGCCGCGTCAGCATGATACCCAGAGAGAAGTCTTACAGTGCAGAAACGGCGGAGAAAGGTGAGGGAGGGAGGCTCCCTGGGGAGAAACCATCTGTGTCTGCAGAACGGTACAAAGCACCTCACCCTCCTCACCTGTGCCACCAACTCCTCCATTTTCTGCCACTCCATGTCATGGATACACCAAAACAGCCATTCATTCATAATCTCCTGCATTCATTCAACCACACAACAGCTACTTCACAGAATAGGTTTGGTAAACCCAGCTTAGAGAAGAGGATGTCTGGCCCTTGGGTAATACAGCAGCTGTTGGATTTCATGTCATTGTGCACCTCCGCTCGTCACCTGCCTGATGTGCCTGCTGCATTCCGCAAGGTAATCACACATTTGTTTGCTGCCAAGCGCAGCTGTTTTGTATTTGTGTGTTTGTTTAGAGGCCTCTAGTTCCTCCCCCTTATCCCTCGCTCTTGAATCGTAACCGGATGAGAGTCTTCGGGTGCGTTTCTGAACCAGTGTCATCTCCTAAATCCCAAAGCCTGGCACCTGACACTTGGATTCAGCAGACTAATAGGTAAGCCGTCTCTTCATTAGCCTGCAAAGTAAAGCTAATCAGCAGTTACACAGACTCCTTCTCCTTTCTTCCCTCTCTCCACAGCGTTCCCTCTCCTGCTGTCTATCTGTACGGCATGTTAAATGTGAACTAAATGCCTGCCTGAACTTAGCTGAACTACAGACACTACTCTAGTCGGGACTAGAGGTAGGGAAAAGCATGTGAAAAAAATGGGGAAAGGAAGGGAGAAAACAGTGAATGTCACCTTCCTCAAAGGCCCAGTTAATCCGACACTCTGCACAAATTAAATGCCAGATTGTATTCGTTAAGGAACAAAAAGGGGCTCCTGTCTCTTTGATGTGGGCCAGGCGGCACTGGACGCTAGAATCCACAGCCAGTCTTGGTGTCAGATTGGGATCAAACACAGTCAGACTCACATCTAAATAGGAATCTGGGATGGAAAGAGTTCCAGGGAAGGTGACCACACATGAAGAGAAACAAAAGGAAATGGGTGAAAAAAAAAAAAAAAAAACAGAGCCAAAAGCCAAAAGTTTCATATGCCTATATGCTTTCTCTTGCATAACATGATGCAAGCAGATCGTCACTGACCTTGTACTAGAGTCTCAGGATATCGCATTTAAAAAGAAACATAGAATTATTCATATGTACATCTGAATAGTATATAATATGGCTTAGATTATATAAATGCGTGTTAAAACCTATTATAACATTATTTATCTATTTTTATTCATTTAAAAATATGTAATAGTTATTTAAGGAGTCTGCTGCTAAAATAAAATAAAATAAAATAAACAGTAGAAAAAAAAGAAAAAAGACAGTAGTAAAACATCTACTGAAAACCTACCAATTAATTCAGTCAATTAAAATCAGTCATACTCACATTTGTTGACTATTGGGGTTAAAAAAAACCCTCATAATAATCAAATAAAACAAAAGGTAATGAAGGCTAGACCAAATCACATCAAACACTATTCTATTCTAAAGATATTCCAGCAACACTAGCATCCAATGCTATTCAGTGCTACAAAGATAGAGGATGAAGTTTGTAAAATCTAAGTAGAGCCCACTGGGAGCAAAGTTCAGTATAATCCACAGGGTTGTGGCTGGAGGCTTAATTAGGTAATAACAATAGGACTATCTTTAGAGATACTGAAGTGCACTAAGAGGCAACATAAAAGGATAACCGCATGATTAGTCTTCACAGATGAAAAAACATATCCGTTTGCTCCAGGGGTTGACCAATGCCAGCACCAAGCACAGCGGGAATATCAATCTGGGGCAATTAACGTGACCTGCAACTGGCAGAAGGTCAGCTGCAAAAAAAAAGCGTCCCTTTTGAACACAACCCTAAACAATGATTGTGTGGCAGGGTGCAGCCACAATGCACCGGGGGGGTTAATTGCTGATCGCTGGACAGGCTAGAGAAGGCGCCAGCAGGCAGATTCTGGGTAGCATGCAGGAGAACGTTGGACCAGGAGTAATGAGCTCTGACATGAGGTGACGCCGGTAACGGGCCAGCAGGCCGAACGCTGCCACAGGGGGAGAACGCCTCTCTATGGGTATGCGGCAAGACTAGAGTAAGCTGGAATTCAGAGTCAAGGGCAAACAGGCATTTTAGAAATAGGGAGACATGCTGTTTTGTCAAAGGTAAGACGTCAGAGAAAAGGAGACTACTAGAGACTGCTTAAAATATAATGACCTTTCTTAACATTAATGTACGGATGCATAAAGATTAGATATAGTATTTATATATAGATGTAAACCTATGCAGAATTGAACAGTGGTTTGATATGCAATAAATACAATGGTTTCTATGTCTCATAATGGAAAAAGTGATACAATCCAGATTCCTTACCATTATTGCTCAGTGATGTAGATGAAATCAACAACTATCATCAATAAGAACTAATAAAGTAACAAATGAATTAAAAAACATCTTTCATTTTCCTTCTGATTTAAAGGCTCATTTTGTTGGGCATTTTAAAAGCTAGATCAAAACAAGCACATGCGTTGCATAAAATTACCTCAAAACTGTGGCTTAAAAAAAAAAACCCTGAATTTTAACTTTATCCCACTCTATCTACTTTTACAAAGTTGTTGTAAGATTTTGTAGGTGATTCAGATCCTTTTTTTATTTATTTATTTTTTATTAATACAAACAACTAATAAATGTTGGCCAAAGGCTTGAAACAAACAAAAGGTATATACATTGGTATATAATTTGAACATTATCTAATTTGTGGAGGTGGGAAGACAACAACAAAAAGATGATAATGATGAATTGCAAATGTTTCATTGTTATGTGCTTGAGTCCAGACATCAAAATATTATTTTTTTCTTCAGAATCTTTTTCCCGCTACAAGAAAACAGATGATCAATGTTCATGTCACTAAACAGATATTCATTATCAAAAATGCAACAAAAACCAAGAATAAAAGCTCTTCTCTGGTTTCTAAAAAGGCAACTCCCAAGCCAAACCCCTTCATCACAACATCTCTCTCTGAGTTATCAATCTCCTCTCTGAGTCCGAGTGCTGAAACAGGTCTGTGTGAGCCTTGGCTCCAGACTGGGTTCTTCAGGTTCTTTGGTAAGGAACCCCTCCCTGGCTGAGCAGGGTTTCATAATACGATAGATGACTCACACGCCAAGTCATGGTAACTCAAAAAATATTGTGACGGACTTCAGATCCCTTCTGAGTCCCATTAAGCCCTAGCAGTCCCAAAAAATGTTCTGATTCAACATTTCCTGAGGGCTAGAACGAGGCCTCCACCTCCACCCCGAAGCTTTCACACACTCACTGACACGCCTAGCCTAATGACTTAACCACCGAACGTACCACGCCCGGGCCTCTTCTCCTGCCAACCGTTTTCCAGAACCATCCAGGGAGGACGTACGGCTCGCAAACCCCATTCCCGTTCCCCTTCCTTTTCTTTTTTGGGCCAACGCGTTACATCAGTGATGCCTTTTGGATGGGAGATGCACAGGAAGGAAAGATTCCCAGCAAGGGCCTCTTGTTACTCAGAGCTCGACTTAAAACGTAGGCAGACAAGGGGGCTAGCGAGCGGAAATTGTGTCAGAAAACTGCGGGAGAGCCACTCCTTCTCGCTGTCAGCCAACTTGGAGATCAAAGAAGAACGTGGAGCTTTAACGTACACATAAATATACACACCATCGCACGACCTTGGGTTTGGAGAAAGACATTTAACCGCAGCCCAATTCTGCTCCAAATGTCAGACAGTGAATACATTACATAAAAAAGCCTTTGTAGAACTCTTGTTTTCACTAGCTGTGCATCTTTAAGCAGTCTCCACCTGTCATTTTTCGCCTGCTCACCTTTAACAACTGTATGAAGAAATTCGGATCGCTACTCTTACCATTGTGACACTAAAGACATTATACGTCCTGATTTTAATACACTCATAACACATGCTTCCGCGCAGCCGAAGTCACTGTGTCAGATTCACCATGTTATCCGATTGACGTGCCTGACAGAGACTGTGGCATATGGGAAGCCAGGTGGCACAAACACAAATACATTGTTACAGATATAAGACAGCCATTACATACAGGTCATTGTGTTACGTTTACTGTAACCAACATGCATTTCATGATGTGTTTTCATATTCTGACACTGACGCAGATGGAAATTGACAGGAGTTTTTAACCGGATTTACATTTTCTGAAGGAAATATTGATGCTTGCAAGGCTGCAGAAAGAATATGTAAAAATTTAGAATCCTTTGTGAATTAAAATGTCACAGAGCCGCTTTGACAGTGTCATGATACTTAGCATTTATCATAAATGGTTAAATGTGTCAAAATTCTGCATGCAAGCAGATTACTTGCAATAGAAGTAAACAAATATTATGATTATGTCACTGAATACTGAAATTTCAAATGGAAATCAACAGGGGATTTTTAACCTTTAAGGTTGAAGTATAAATTTAAAAAGAATATTAATAAATAAAGATTAAAAAGTTTCAAAAATTGATTTAAAAAGTACACAACAGATGTGAGATATTGCAAAAATGTCACTGAATCTTGAAAATTCCATGTAAATCAATTAGATTTTTAAATGAACAGCCAAAAAGTCTTATACAGAGAATATGTCTAATGGTAAAAGTATTTATAAAGTCCAAATGAAGTCTGCACAATCAGACTAAAATCATTTTCAAAATTAAATCACAAAAAAAGAAAACACAGTTAGGACAAACCCCTAACCAGAATTTTTGAGTGGTATCAATATAGCGACATAAGAAAGAAGTAACAAGATCTCTTATGTGAGTATTCAACTGAAATGATCCACCAGGCCAGATTAGGCAGAGCACTGCTTCCTCACAAGGCCTGCATCGGTCATAATTTCCATCATTGAGGTGTGCAGTGCAATCTGAATTCTGAGGGTAAAGGGCACAACGCCAGCTGACATTCGTTAATCGTGAATCCAGGATCATGGGTAGAGGCCTTGTTACCTTGTTTGTTTGCTTGTATTCCTCATTATATCTTTGAATTGGATTTGAGTGTTTAGTCCACGACCCAAAGTTCTGAAAAAGTATATGTTCCAGTTTTTTGTTTTGTTTGTCACTCAGCGTAACGGCTCTGTTATTGTGTCTGCAGCTCTCTGGGTAACTACCTCAATTAGTTTGGCCAGGGTTTTAAGCTGCGGAGGGTCTCTGTACATACTGACTTCATTAAAACCCAAGTTGGGATGATCACACACAAACCCACCCCAGCCTGTTGCTCAGTATGATAGGCACGGAGAAGCAATTTGATAACTCTTCACTGTCGTGGACACTGCTTCTCCATCTTAAGAGAAACCCTGGCAGATGTTCTCAGGTCAGGGCTCAAAGCAAGGATGGCAATGGGAGAGAGTTAAGAACTGGTCAGTGTTACCAAAGTCCCATTAAGGCGAGTCATGTCACTCGGTGACCATCTTTAAAATGCTCCTTGGGCATACAAGTGCAGCTCTTATCTCTTTGAATGAGGAAACATCAAATTCTCCAAAACTGTTCGCCAAGCTTACGATTAGATTTCATATTTGAAATCACCAATGAAATTTGACAACAACTGTATCATAGATGTTGTTTATTTTGCTCAAATAGCGTTATAACAGTTTATTTGTCAGGCTAGACCAGCCAGTGCACATGCGCAATCTTAGGTGCAAGCCTCAGAATGCTTACTGTTTCTATAACAACCGGGACTTCTAACGGCAGCTGCAGTGACACGCTGACTTTACCGATTAGCGATTGGCTCTTTTGCTCAGAAGGCGGGGCTTCGGTCGATAGAGCGGCCATACTGAGTGTTGCATTTTTCCCCATTCAAAACTATGAGTGACACTGACACGTCTTGGGTATTCTATAGTCTTTGGTGTTACACAATCAATACATCTCACATTCGTTGATCATGTACGTATATTCATTAAGTTATTATTTGTACAATTTCTTAATCTGCAATTAAAAAAAAAAAAACAATTAATAAAATTTTGCTAAAATAAAATGTTTTTATATTAAAAATGTGGTAAGACTTTAGAATAGGGAACACTTATTCACTATTAACTACGAGTTTTCCCTCAATAAATTCCTAATTTGCTGCTTATTAATAGTTAGTAAGGTATTTGTTAAGTTTAGGTATTGGGTAGGATTAGGGATGTAGAATAAGGTCATGTAGAATAAGGCATTAATATGTGCTTAATTACTACTAATAAATGGCTAATATTCTAGTAATATGCATGCTAATTAGCAACTAGTTAAGAGACCCTAAAATAAAGTGTTACCAAAAATGTTTATATTTTACATTATTTTATTATTATAAAATATGAATATAATAAAACAATTAAAAAGTATAAAAACAATAAAACAGACAAAAACAACTAGGTGTGTTTAATAATAATAATAATAATTATTATTATTATTATTATTATTATTGTTATTATTATTATATTCTAAATAGTTTATATTTAAATAAAATATTACATAAAAAATAATCACCATCAATTATTTTTAATTATCATTATTATTAATTATATAATTATAATAATTGTGTTATAATATAATTATAATTATATATAATTATATTTTTATATAAATTGTATATTCAATTATAATTAGTTTTCAAATATTTTATAAAAACATTTTTTGCTATATATTAATGTATGTCATTTGTTTGTTAGTTTGTAAAGAGCAAGTAAAAAAATCTGACTGTGCCAGCAGAAAAAAATCCTTATTGTTCAGTTCGGTCGCATGGCTTAATAACTGGAAAGGAAATGCATACATTTCTAAGAAGAGTTAAAAAAAAAAAAAAAAAGACAAGTCCAGACAGAGTGGACAGACAGACAGACAGACCATCACTTACCCGTAAGAGAGACTGCGACTCTTCCTTGGCACTCTTGCCCTCGGTAGAAGTTGGGTACTGCTGCCCGGCTTTCTCCGCACCACTTGTCGGCGTCCCTGGCAGGTAGCCTTTAGCATCTGCACTGAGGCTGAAGATCAGTCCCGATGAGTCTCTAAGCATGGTCGCCCCCTTCTGCTGCTGCTGGTCTTTTACCCCAGCTGCCACAGCGTTCAGCAGACCCAGTGTGGCCTGGGGGAACGGGGCTGGGCTTCCTCTAAGGATCTCCCCTGCACGTTCTTTGGGTACCCACACCAGGCTCTGCACGTGTTGCTCCCCACCTCGGACTCCACCGCCAGTCACAGGGCCCAGCGCTTCAACCCAGCCTTTTTCCTTGTCATCCTGGGCCTCACTCTTGACGCCCTCTGAGCCGGGAAGCGGCTCAGCTCTGCTGGCCTCTGGAGGCACCAGGCTATAGAGTTTCAGATCACCTTTACTCTCCTCTTTGATGCGGAGGGTTGAAGGGGCAGAGCAGCCGTTGGCAGGAGCAGAGGCTGGATCCGCAGAGTCCTGGCAGTGGGCGGAGTTGAAGTGGTCCAGCAGTGCCGTGGTGTCCGTAGCAGTGAAACTACAGTGCCGACAACGACAGCAGCCATGAACTCTCCTGCAAAGAGGATAAGAGACAGTCTCAGCAATCATGATTTTTATCAATCTTCATGGATCAAACAGTCTTTTCGTATACTACCATGCTATTTGGCCGCTAGAGAGCCATTTGAGAGACAAAAGACTAATCCACATCCTGAGTATGTGTACTTTCTCCTTATCTGACGTCTCTGCCCCCCTGAGCTTGGTCTGAATCTCTGTAACGTTGTGTAATTACAGTTTAGTCAGCTATTTTCGTCTGCATAATGGCTCTTTGTTCTGTTCCAAATAAAGGAAACAAAGAGCTGCTCCAAACTCTCCGCAAAGGAAAGCTAAATGAACAGTCTGCTAACCTTTAGGTAAATGAATGTGACATTCTCTCCAGAAACACCAATGATTTTCTATAAGCTTGTACTTCCTGTTTGAAATCGACCACTGTCAAATAAGTACGGGTGAGTGTACCCCACCCAAAAAACTATGTTTATTTTACATGCATCAGTAGACGTGCTTGGACAATGGCCATTCATTGATAGGTTTGGCTGTAAGTGCTAACTGTACCGCAATGGAGTATTTACACAGATTGAGAGGGTTCAAATGCAAAAAAGTCCTTAGTGTTGAATGTTCAAGGGCAAATTAAGTGATTAATATCTTTTGCCAAGATCATCTGTAAGTTAAATAATAACTATAATAAAAAACAAACACATCATGTTAACATGCTCATAAAGTATCAGGAATTCAAATGATGTTGCATAGTTTTACAACGGTTCCAAGCAGTGTTTCAAGAGTGCTGTTATCTATTGATTCCAACAGAACTATGATATTACACTGGAAACGAAAAAAAAAATAAAAATAAATTGTGGTTATGCACTGCTTGAGGCTTTGGCTTCTTTTAGAATTATTTTGGGGGAAAAAATCCAAAAAATATTTATAAAAAAACTGGCCAAATTTCATCTGCCATTTGAGTTACTTAGTATTAAATTCTTGTTTATAGAACTGCTGTATAAAAGCACATTGTGCTCCTGTAATATTCCTTAAATATAAAAATATGATTAGCCCAATAAAATAAAATACAAATGACTTTAGACACAGTGTTGAAACTCAAGAGCATTCTGTGCACCTAAGATGAAATATTACCAACGGTTCAAAAGTTTGTGGAAAGTTTTTTTTTTTCTTTGTTAAAAGAAAAAAAATTTTCTTTGATTGATCAAAAACAGCAAAGACAGTGAGGGTAAAGACATTTATAATATCCCAAAAGATTTCTGTTTCAAATAAATGCTGTTCTTTTAAACTTTCTATTCATCATAGGATCCTGACAAAAAAAATAAATAAATAAGTAACACCTTTCTCTCAAAATAGTAAGCAAAACAACGAGTTACACATAAAAAATGATATATAAAACTGGAAATGCATATTTTCACAAATCTAGAATTCTACAAAACTGGCTAAATGCTATAAATGTGGCATCTAGCTGTTTTGCTCTCTCTCTCTCTCTTCTTTCACTTTTCATCCATTCCGGTTCGACACAAAGTGTCTTCTTTGGGAAACGAAAGCTGTGTCTGGTGTTATAAATGCCCACTAGAGCCCTATCCTTCAAGCTGAATCTCAGTGTAAGATTTTCCTTATTGTGAAAAAGACAGAAAAAAATAAATAAAAAATAAAATCTAAGATCTGTTACCCAGTAAACAGCCTCTCACGATCTGACACTGTATCGAACCAGGATGGATAAAAAGCAAGAGAAGAAGAAAGAGAGCAAAACAGCTAGATGCCATCTTTGCCTCTCTAGGCACCAAATGAGGGACAGAGTGGAAAAGTGTTTTTCATCATTGCTGCTGGCTGACTTTCCCAGCATGCAGTTCTGTAATTTGTTCCTCTTAGGTACACGAAGGCAGGGACCAATCAAACATTGGTGTATTCCAGCGACCGGTGAGGTGTGAGAAAGCATACGATCCGTTACATGTACCCCTAATTACAAACAACAAAATCTCAGAAAAAAAAAAAAAAAAAAAAAAAAAAAAAAAAAAAAAACATTAGTTACTCACATACAAATATTACTTTGTAAAGTCCAAAAAAATAACATAACTGCACATTTCTTTTGCTATATTTAGGTCAAATTCATTTAAAGAAAAACATCTACACATCTAGTAATAAATGAACATCTGAAGACCATATAAACTTTTGTGAAGTTGTCTTATGAGGACCAGTTACCGTAAGCGACAGACACACAGATACATTCAGTTATCATTAATCAGTACCAGACAAAACTAGCTCTCCCCCCACCACCACCAACCAAGACTCAACTGTTTTCCAACAAAGCATGGGCTGCTTCCAAAACAAATAGTATTCTTTGGTCACTGACACGGAGCATAAATACGTTTGTCAAACCCTGCAAACCAGAACTGATTGTTTTCTGGCATGACTTCTGTTAACAGTGAAGTTTTTAAATGGTGAAGTTGATGTGAAGCTTTATTCTTCTAACATGCAATGCCTTCATGAACTTAATCGCACAGGTTTATATCTTACATTGACAGTCCCATTATTTGCTGAAAATGTTATATTTAAAAAAAAAAAAAAAAAAAAAAACATAATTATTGTATTTTGCAATAATTATGCAAATGATCGATCTATCTATCTATCTATCTATCTATCTATCTATCTATCTATCTATCTATCTATCAAAAATGTATCATGGTTAGCACAAAAATATTAAGCAGTTTTCAAAATTATTAACTTGATAAGAAATGTTTCTTCCAAAATCAGCATAGTAGAAATAGTTCTGAATGTGACAAAGACTTTTAAAAATTAGCTGCTAAAAATTCAACTTTTGCCATATTAATAATATAGTAATAAATTGCATTTTAAAACGTATTACAAACAGGGAAAAAAAAATATACCAATATTTGTTTTGTTTGTAAGTCTGCTTAATGATTAAATGAAAATACTTCTACTTAAGATTAATGTTAAGATACAAAAAAAGTTATCAGTAACAAAAACAATTTGCCTTGTGTAACCACAGTGAATGTAACATAATACTCTCATTGAAGTTCATTTAAACACTAAGTAAATAGTTAAATAAGTATACCTGATTTCTGTAAACATCTGTTAATGTCAATCACAAGTACAGTGCATTACTACAGTAATTATGACAGTTTTCTCAAAATGAGTTTTAATTAAAACGCTGACAGGTTGTCAGATTTCCTGTGATGTTAAGAAAAACACATTAAGGCCATTAACAAAATGAAGTGTTAATCCCAGCTGCATCTGCTTGATAATGAGGTACATGTAGCACTATTGAAAAACAGCAGTGGTGCAGACGAATAGATGAATGCGTTCAATCTGACATTCAAAAGTTGTCAACAGAAACAAAGACCATATAAAAACAAACGTAAAGACGAACTGTGGAATTTTTTGTTTGTTTTGTTAAAAATGAACAAAAAATAAATATATGTTCAAATGATCTTGCTTTACCCAGATTTACAACGGCAAGCTTAAAACAATTATTTATAATTTAAGCTGTCGGGTCAAATTTTGTGGGAAATGTCAGTCTTACGTCATTCATCTTTGCGCGATTATGTCACAAAGGGAGGTGTGTTAATAGTTCTGACAGCTTGTAACCATAACTAATGAGCAACATTATTAATACAATGGATCATTCAAAAAGGCAACCATCTGAGGAATCATTTGTTGTTAAAACGAACAAAAAAAAATCCTTTACAAGCATAAAGGAAAGTGACAGAGCCTGTAACCCAACTCATCAGCATCAGACTGGCATTTCAGAGACGGTGACAACTTTATGGCGAAGGTGAGAAGACTTCAAAGGATTTAAATCAGCCTAGACCCTTGATTCCCAACTCTAAAAAGCAGATTATTTCATTTGACTGGGTCACAAGAAACAGTAGCAAGGAATTTGTCTTTCACCACTTTCAGACCGAAGCAGAGCAGTAATCTCTGTATAAGGGGTCAGCATTCACCTGCACGACCAGCAAAAATCATGTAATCATTCAAAACTGTATGAGCATAAATACACTAATTTCCTCAATGCTTTCAATGTAATTGCAAACAGAGGCTATAGATGAACTTTTTTTTCCAGTTTCATTTTGCAAAGCATCAAAACAACATCATCGATTTAGTGGGGAAATACTTGAAAACATGAAAAAATGTATGAGAACCTATATCGATGTCAATAACGGTACTGAGTGGCAGTAATTTACGCTTGTGAAAATGAAGCCCTTTAGCTATGCACCAGCACACCCACTCAATACTACCATTTTACAGGACACGGAGCAGAGCAGAAGCGTTAGCGACACCGTCCCCAAGACATTACACAGGAAATGGAAAAATGGGTACAGCGCGGCCTGCCGCTTACTTGACCGAGTGACAGAAAAAATGGTTGGAGAAAAACACAGCAGGTGGGTTAAAGTGCGAGCTCATCGGCTCATTCGGCCTCAGAAAGGAAACAAGGAGCCCTCATTACAAAAAAAAAAAAAAGAGAGAGATCCAGAGAACTGTTGCTCCTTAATAAACAAAGGCACTTGCACACTACAATTCACGCAGCTAATCTATTGATTTCAATGTGGATTATGACCGCATTTCTGTATGATACCAAATTTATCAGTCTCCTTCCACACTCAAAATTGATATTATGCTGAAATAGCAGGAAAAATATATATATACTTTTTTGTTTCAGTCTAATTAGTGTTTCACAGATGGCACAATTTGCCTGTTTCAACATCTATGTCATGTAAACAAGCTACAACATGTAAACATGTCAGAAGTATGTACGCACTTCAATGTGACCAAAAATGATGTGGCAATAGAGTGGCAATTTGTAAAATTTGCTTGTCTGAAATATCGATTTTAGACTTTACTATGTCTGGTTTAATTCATCGCCTATGAACATGCATAACCTAAACAGCATACAAAGTTTAATTACCCAAATTTAAATGAAAACTTTCATTTCACTTTTCGACAAAAATTCACTTCAGCATATCACTATATCAGACGGCTAATTTTGTAAAGGTGAAGTGTGCAACTTTGTCAACACTTGCAGAGTCAATCAATAAAAATTTATGTTTGGGGTGGGAATATTTATCCAAGCAATGCATCTAAAGATGTGCAGACATTACACACTTCACCTTTCTAAGTGACTCCCACAATGAGTTGACACAAAGTCCGAAACCAGCAGGTCCAAAATCCAATACAGAATTCTCGCCATTTCAGCTTCTGCACGTAAAAGGTCTCCCTTTCCCGAACTGGAGGGCAGCGTGATATATTGAGTGCGCACTGGATCGGGTGGGCACGAGGTGTGGGAGGCTACGGCATCAATATCAGGTTCACGTTCGTGGTGGGTGGGTTGTTGTTTGGAGACTAGAGGGCAGGATTCTGCTCATAAATCTACACTATAGCGAGGTATTCAGGAGAGACGCATACACATACTGGAAATATTATGTATCAGTGATTCCTCAGACCACACAATCGTTCGCACGCACACACAGAGGTCACCGAACGATTCCACACAATGAAACTGGATACCATGACACAGATGTTCATAAAATAACATAGAAGACACAATGCTGAAAACATGCATGCAGTAGCCCACACATTAATATCTAGTGTACTTCAAGTGTTCTCATGCTGCCCGTAAGCCTGCTGAGAAAAAACAAAATATATGAGGGAAAAGTAGTTTAAAAACAAAATATGACATGCACACTCTCAATCACACACACACACACACACACACACACTCTCTGTACGGTCTGAGCTGAGAAGCAGGAGCTCTCCAGGGAGGCCATACAGGTCTGATTTCGGCTCTCTCCTCGCCGGGTTCCAGGCTGTGGGCTCTGAATACAAACAGTGCCTTATTCAGAAAGGCCGCACGCACAGGCTGAAAACACTCTGCTCCACGTCCACCTGAAACAACCAGCCCCGGGCAGCTGGATCATGATGGACGTCACTCAAGGCTCAAACATACAAAAACCTTCACACATGTTCCCTAGGGGACAGGTGGGTGTATGAGGCCTGAAAATTCAGCGTTTCCTGACAAGAGCGCCAACTTGATAAATGATTCCTTCGCCAAGATCTTTGACAAGTCAGATTAGATGCTTGATCATTTAACAACATGTGAATCTGTGCAATTACTGAAAAAGTTTAAATAGCAGAAAAACTGTGTCTGTCGTGCAGTTATGTGCGACGTCTTTGAACTATAACTATGTATACGTGTTATTTTATGCATGTAGACTGAATTATGAATGGGTTGAAATTGATTCTTATTTAAAACAGGTTTCCTTAAAAATAATTATGAAATATTTAAACAAATTGGTTTTCATTAAATTCAGTTCCATTGACTTCTGGAATAGCTGCATTCTTTAACAGATGTGGATGGAAAAAATAATAAAATATACAATACTTGTATGAAAAAAAGGATGTATACATATGTGCACACACACACACACACACACACACAGCATGTCTGTTTTATTTTCTAAAAAACTTTCTTTTTTTCCCCCCTAAGAAATGAACCACAAAAAATGACTCACTAACCACCTAAATCACAAGGTTGGTTAGAAGAAAAAAAAGACTTATTTTTTACTATTTATTTCTAAAGTTTTTACTGAAATCTGAAGTGATCTGATCATTTACAACAGGTTGCTCAGTGTAATGAATACAATAAGAATTTCCAATCTTTGTTAATAAAACAGAATCATTCATTTAAATCTAGCATGGCACCATTTTAATTTCACATTAAAATAAAGCAAAATTGAGAATACAGTCATAATGTTATGAGAATATGTAAGAAATTAAATTTATTGCAAAGAAAAATTCAGACAGACGTGATTCAGTTTACTGTTCTCCATCACATCGATGTTACATTCTCTATGACTTTACTCTCATAATATTACATCTGTAATCTCAACAATATGAAATTTGAGGGGTTTGTTTTCTTTTTTATGGCACTAAAACACTATCATAATTTAGGAACCATAATCATTAAATGGAATTGGTACCAAAATTAATATTAATTTATTAAAGTGAAAAAATATGAAATATTTAAAGAATTTGTCAGTGAAATTTATTAAGTATAAAATACTTTTAAATACACAAATACAAAATCTATTGTACATGCAAGATGCTGCCGATTTGTATTAAAGTTTTGTTATTGGGTTAATTTTGCCATGTAAACATCAGTAGTAAAATTGCTCAGAAGAGGTTCTTGCACATAATATGGCACAATATACTATAATATCAAACATATGTTGCATTGAGGTGGTTTGGTGTATTTACACAACACTTATATTAGATTTAGCAAAGTGCCTTTCTGTTCTCTTTCTACTGTGCCAAACTCAAGCGGACATATGGATTCCAGTGGTGCAGTAAACTCATTTTTATCAATAAATTCAAACCAGCACATGTAGACATGCCTGTAAACTCTGGCAGAAAATGGAGAGTAATTGAGATCTTATGTGAAGGTAAAGCAGAGCCATACTCATCCGTGCCGTACATAGTACACAGCTGGTGAAAAAGAATATGGAAAGGTATAATAGTTTCCCACATGTACACACTTAATGGACATATGCACGCGCACACACACAGATGCAAACAAACACTAAAGTGCACACATTTACATGCGCACCTGGCCTCAAGACAAGCTAAATCAAAACCAATGAGGGACTGCTGTAGGAAAAGTTACTCCCTGACGTTTAGCATTTTCAGTTTATTCAGCTGTGTTGCTCGACTTCAAGTAAAGTGCAAGAAAAAAAAAAAAAGGAAAACCTGTTACCTATCAGTATGAAAGCAAAACCGCCAACACAGAAACAAATGTGTAACACAAGCTTTCTGGCTATAATCAACAGCTGCTTTCACTGTCCAATGCTAACTTTTGCTACAATAATAAAATCTTAAAATATCAATATATAATTTTAGTGTCACTGACATACTATTATACTTTTCATTAATATTTTGAATCAGGTTTAAGATATTTTCCATTTTAATTTTAAAGTTTTATTTATTTATTTTTTGTCATGTTTAGGAGTTCATTCATTTTTATTTTTGCTTTTAGTTATTTTAGTACTTTAAACTAAAGCAAATTAAATAAAAATGAGAAGTGTTAAAATTAGTTCAAATAAGTAAGTAAACAAATACTAGACCTTTAGAATATTTACATAAATAAAAATGTATTTGATTGTATAAGCATGAAAGCAAAGCTGCCAAAGATGTTTTACACAAGCTTGCTGGATCACAAGCAGCTCACTCTGTCCAATAGTCATTTGCTACAATACATTATTTAAATTTATAAAAAATAATATCAAAATATTAAAATATTAAATATCTGAAAGTTAAACAAAATATTTTAAAGATCCAATATTATGTTTAATAACACAATATTTAATGAGCTGAGTTCAAGTTATGCAATCCAATATACACACACATATATATATATATATATATATATATATATATAGATATACACATACATACATACATATATACATATATACATATACACAATATATAAATATTTATTTATTTATTTTTTTTATTTTTTTTTTTTTAAATACAGCCCACTCTTAAGACCCCAAGATATGGTCCAGTTCCCTCCACAACAAGCCACATAATTTGAGATATCATTTATGTTTGTATCAGAAATGGTAGTGGATGATCACATATAGTTTTAAAAACGTTAAAAATGCTAACAAAATAATCCAGGAAGAATGCTCAAAAAATAAGGTGATTTGTTATGCGATTTTACCTGTAGTGACGAAAGATCTCCTCCTCCACTTCAGTGAAGAAATGGCACTTAGTGCAGGCATACTCTCCAGGATGGTCTCGCCCTGGCCCTGGCCCTGGCCCTGCATCCCCTGATCCCTCCTCCTCTGGTTTGACTTCCAGTAAGGTGTGCGAGGTGTGGGTGCTGTCATAGTGCAAGAGAAGCAAGTCAATATCAGTCGAGGTGAACGGGCACTGGTCACACTGATGGGTGACGGACGCTCGGGGAGCTGGTGGGGATGGGGTAGTGGTCCCTCCGGCTGTTAGCTGAAGCAGAAGTAGAGCACAGTGCGAGCAGGAGCTCTTACGGCAAGCGAAGGGATAGGAAATCTCCCCCAGGTGCTTCTCAGGAGTGCAGAGCCCACGGGGACAGAAAGGGCAATGTTTGATGGTGCACTTGTGAATGCTGTGAGCCCGTTGGTAGTGATGCAAAAGCGGAGCCACGACGATGACTTCCGGCCCGTGAGTCATGGAGTAACGGAAGTCACAGAACTGGCAATTGTAACTGGTTACTACTGTTTCTTGGTCACCCGCTGCTCCAGTCTTCTCCTTTTTCTGTAAGTGGGAGTCTCCATCACAGGCCTTTCTGTCCCTTTCCACTGGACTTCCCTCCCTGATGGCCGCCTGGCCGTGTCTCTTCTCATAGTGCTCCAGAAGCCTAGAAGCACTGGCAGCTTCACAACTAAAACTGCAATACTTGCACCAATAATATGAGGCAGGGGTGTCACCTCCAGTGCGGCTTGGGGAGTCTGATGCCCTGATTGGTACGGAGTACCCTGCCACAGAGTCATCTTCGGCCCGCACCGCCACCCGATCGGCCCACTTCCCTTGCTCATCTGCCCCAATGCGCGATACGCAGTTCCCCTTCCGTTCAATTGAGGACTTCTCCTCGAGGCTGGTGTTGGATGTAGGTGGACTCTTCATCTTGTTGGGATGGGTGGCCAGGAAATGCTGTTCTAGATCTACAGAAGAGCTTCCCATGTAGGTGAAGTTGCAGAACTTGCAGCGGAAGTACTTGGTGTTGCCCTGACAGTCCTGCGTCTTCCTCCCGATTCCGATGAAGGTGCCAGCTAACGTTACCTGCGAAAGTAGGGAAGTCAAGAGGGGGGAGGAATGGATGACAAAGAAAGAAAATGAGATAAAGGGAAAGAACAATCATCCGTGAGTTACAGAGAAATAGAAGTCTGATATAATAAGACAGACAACAGACTTTCAATAACCCTCCCAATCTCGAAGACGAGGCAGCAGTTATCACCACACAAAGGCAAATCACATTTTATGTTCTTATTACTTCTCAGCACTGAGAATTCGAAAATCCTTCTGTGAGCAGATGGGGAACATGTGAAACCTGTAGAAGAGGCAAAACAGTAAAGCTACCATGCATGCAGAGACAAAATGGATCTTTTCTGATTATTATTATCCAGGTGTAACTTTAGTTCTTACACTTTGAAATTAAATTCTGGATTTAAAAAGAAAGAAAAGAAAAAATGACTAACATAAACATTACTAACAAAAATATTTCTTAATTGCATGTATATTAAAATACTGACATGCAGATCCATGGCTTAAAATGCAATAGATGTCTGGCCTATAGAAAGCATATGGAATATTTAGCTGGCAGTTACAGAGCAGAGTATGAGTGGGAGGTCTTGAGCTTCATACGCACTGTGGGGAATTCAACGTCATGCTCCAGACAAAACACTCAAGGAATGTCACAGCACAGACAGGCCCTTTCCCCTGAGCAGCCCCTGAGCTGTATGTTGAAGCAATGATTAAATAAACACCCACTGCTTAGTGTAATATGTGCTTGATTATAATTCTTACACAAGCATATTACAGATTCAAAGTGGACTAAACTGAAGTCCCAGCTGGTCGCTCTGTATCACCTGTCTGAGGAATTGCATTTAAAAGAGTGAACTTGTGACACAGACTACATAAACCTTTTCTTAAAAAAAAAAAAGTGAGCAAGCAAGAAAGAGAAAAACAAACATCCATAACAACTGAACATCGAATCTAAGGTGACTTGGCAAAATAAATGCATCAAATTAAGTATAGTTATTATTTCTTGTTAATCATTAAATGTATTAAGTTATAGTAAATCAAATAAATTATATAATTAATAATAATAAAATTGAATGTAAAAATATTACAAAAAAATTGTTTAAAAAAGCTAAAAACTCACTATGTTGTCCAAAATATGTGTGCTATGTATATTTAAGCATATTGGAGTTTAAAGTCATTCCTCTTGACACCTCTACTGAATCAAATTACCAATATAACTATTAATAAATAATTATTCCATAATATTAAATGTATAAGAACTATAATACACTATAAATGATAATAAATAAAATGTATGTTACATTATCAAAATAATTTTAAAAAATATTTTATTTTGAATATTCTTATTACTAAACAAAGAAACAAGTGAGCACAGTTACTTCAGTGATTTAGCAATAATTAAAATCATTACATCTGGCTGGTAAACTGGACAAAATCACCCTTGCACTGACAAAAGCTAAACGCTTCCAAACGTGGCTCATTTTGCAGAAACTGAACTTAAATATGCCGCTTAAATTGTAAACATGACATTGTTGAAGTGAAGAGTGAAACCGTGCTGAAAGTTAGGCAGATAAATGACTATGACATCTGTTCATTACCCATCGTTTAAAATAAATCGACTCCTGTGTTTTCACTGGCTCCCCTCACCAGCTTCCCTACGCTCTTTTTCCCCCCTTTTTTCATTGGGAAAATGAGAAATCGCAGTCGTCGATATTACTGCATGGAAAATTCCACTAGGAACGAATTCTGAATAGACTCATTATTCAAACTTTTTTCCTAAGAATTTATACGGTATTACGACAATTTGTAGACAGGCTGATGTTGAATTGAAAAAGATCGTGGCCGGTGTTATTAGAAGAAAAAAACATCAGGTACTCTAAGCTGCGCTGTGTGCTTGCTTGATTGAGTACATGCACATGTGCATAGCAGGCAACTGTTCATAATGGTCCATTTAAACATGATACACTGAGGCTAGTGCTACGATAAATCAGCCAAAAGTCACAGAACAAAGCCAAATACAGTGTGCCAGCATGATCCAGACTAATCTCCTTCATATTTTTTTGTTTGTTTGTTTTTAAAAATCAGAAATCACCAAGGTGATATGACAAATGATGCCTGCATTTTAATTTGAATGGAGCAGCTTGATTGCTTATTCATGACGTTATTTTATAACACATGCATGAACAAATACAGACTCTATGAGGGCTAGTCAAAATTTTTAAATTAATGCAGCCAATGTTCATCAGCGTGCGAGTTTCTTCGTGTGCATGACTTTGCATGCATCATGCACGGTTACCATCCATCTAGTGGTTTTACTTCTGTGACATAAATTTTAAGTTTCACAGCTGCATGTGCATGCATCATTTTTAAGCCTTAATGACCCACGGGTCTGAGTACAGCACAGCTCCAAAACTATAAGGCCTATAAGGCTTCCTACATAGGCAGCATCTGAAACAGGCCCTCATAAGTCACTGATTTGGAACGCTCTACATAGGATGCAAGTCCATGTATCATTAAACAGCATTTCACAGGCAAAGCAGATGGGAGATTCATTTGATTTCAATACAGGTGATGAGAGGAATGAAGCAAAACTCTAATATGCATAAATACACACAAAACATGTACACTACCATTTAAAAGTTTGGGGCTGGTAAGACATTTTAATGTTTTTGAAAAATGCTCACCAAGGCTACATTTACTTTATCAAAAATATAGTAAAACATTAATATTTTAAAATATAGATCCTTTTCATAATACGTTTTTTTTTGTTTTAAAATGTAATTTATTCCTGTGATGGCAATGCTGAATTTTCAGCAGCCATTACTCCACTCTTCAGTGTCACATGATCCTTCAGAAATCATTCTAATATGCTAATTTAGTGCTCAAGAAACATTTCTTTTATTTGTGCTTAATATTTTTGTGGAAACTGCGCTTTCAAGATTTTTTAAGAATAGAAAGGTGAAAAGAACAGCATTTATTTGAAATTTAAACCATTAACATTTTTAAACTTTAAATGTTTTTACTCGCCAAACAGAACAAATATCTGATCCCAAACTTTTGAACAGTAGCTCAGTTTATATTTTATACTTTTTTAGTTAACTATTATGTTTTTTTTACTACTTGTTAGTATTTTTGGTCACACTTTATTTCAAGCTCCAATTCTCGCAATTAACAACCCATTAACTACGACTTTTGCCTCGATAAACTCCTAATATGCTGCATATTAATAGTTAGTAAGGTAGTTGTTAAGTTTAGGTTTTGGGTAGTGGGATTAGGGATGTAGAATATGGTCATGCAGAATATGTGCTTTATAAGTACTAATAAACAGCCAATATGTTAATAATAGGCATGCTACACAGCAAAATCTCCAGTGTTAAATTAACTTTGTAGATTGGGACAATATGTACTCTGAGCAGAGTGTTAAAGAAACACTGAAGTAAAGTTACCACTGTTATGAGATTATGAGATAAGTTTTCATGTCTAAAAGCCAGAGCAGTAGTTGTTCATCTTCAACATTGTTAACAGCGGGTTTTCTTTTCTAATGCTCACTCATTACTTAATTATCCCATTAACTTTAACTCTGGTTCAGTGTTACTTTAACACTCTGTAGATTGGGGCAATATGTACTCTGTGCAGAGTTGATTTAACCGACTAGTTAATAGTGAGAATTGGTCCCTATACTAAAGTTTTACCATATTTTTATTGTTTATTATAGCACTGAATAAATATGTATACTGTGTCTAAAAACAGCATTTTTCTCTTTTCATCTGCTTTGTGATTACCTGTACGTCGTAGGTGCCGTTAAGAACGGAGGATCTGGGTGACCCTGCTTCCGCCGCAGAGCCGCTCTGAGCTGATTGGCTGAGGAGGCGTGCTGAGTCTTTGGCCTGTGTTTGGGCTGTGAACTGCACCATGTTATGTAGTGCCAGAATCTTATTGTCCAGCTCCGCGTCTTGCCGCGTCCGGTTGTGCAGGCCCAAATGGTACTTACGAAAGTGTTTGATCAGGTCTGTGGGGTCGTTGCCGTAATAACCGTACCCACAAATGTTGCACTTAAAGTCTTGTAGTTTGGGTGAGGTGGGTGGAGGTGCTCCCGTCTCAGCTCCCAGAGGGCTAGGAGCGTCCTCCGCTCCCCCAATGGGCCTCTGTGGGTGAAGTGTAACAGGAGGAACTTTAGAGCCTTCGACAGCCGCTCCACGAGGGCTGTCAGAGCCCAGCAATGCTAGCGGGCTGTGTGTAGCGTCCCTCTCCTCTCCGTTACTGGTGCAGCCCTGTACGATGACGCCGCCTGACCGGGTGCTGGGTTTTAGACCGTTCCGGTCGTCCTCACAGTCTCCTCTCTCACCTGGATCAGAGTTCGTTGGGGAGGCGGTAGAGTCCAGCGGTTCGGTATTGGTGCCCTCGCGGCTGGAGTAGGACACTGCCAGGTTGTGGCTGGAGTAATGCAAGTCAGGCCTGTCTGGTTTGATGGGGCCAGGGGAGGACGGTTCCTCCTGTTCTTCGCCCACAGCCCGGTCGGGCTCTGAGGCCTGGCTCCCTGCGTTCCCGCTCTCTGGGCCCGTGGCCTCGGCTGCCACCGCCTCGCCCTCCTCTTCTTCACCACCGAAGCTTCTCAAAGGGGGATTCTTTTTCCGCACCATATCTGGAACCCAGAAAAAGAGAAGAGCAATGTTAGAAGTAACTCGCTCAATGTGTGGTTCTAACTGCTCACATGCTAAAAACAATTTCGGAGCCAATGACGCCTATTCTGCTCTCTATAAAAGCTTCTCAATTGTTCTTTCATTTTTGAAAATCAGAGACGGAATGCCCTAGAAACGGTTCTGCTGTTCCAGCTCAATCCATAAACAGCAATGAGGTTCTAATATCGGTGACTATGTCGGCGCCGGCCTTTGTTGATGATGTTTTAATGAATAAAATCTGTGCACTTATGTCACTGATGTGGCTTAGGGACACACATTTTAATCAGTTAGCAAAATCAAAGATGATAGGGAGAGAGAGAGAAAAAAATGTGGAATTTATAAAGTGATTCATAGCGAAAAGTTTCCATCAGAACTCAATGAGGTCATGCGTGTTTGTTCATAGCAGGCAAATCGCACTATTAACTAGACTTTCCTTTGGCACAAACTCCTGCTATCAAAAGTGAATTTCTATGAACGGTTTAGCACAGCGCTAAGTTAAACATCATTTTGCATTTGCAAGATGGTGTGCGTGTTGGCCAGTTTCAATTTAGGGCAATTACAGTTTCTCATGATTTAACAAAACAGGGGCCTGTCTTATTTCGACAGACCGTCGAGAGCAATTTCCTCATTTAGTCTGTGATGCAAATGGATATTAAAAAAAGCAATTCATGCTTTGCTGAGGGGCCACACCTTAACTAGAGCTAAGTTAATAAAAGCCTTGAAAATCTAATCACAAATATAACCACACCCTGTCATATCACTCACAGCATCTCTTAACGCTCTCACCATCCACACTCTGCGATTTCTGAGTATTCACAGCATCGACACATACTGCGGCAGGCGTGCTATCCATTTAAAATTGGTATTGATGAGAAACGCACCTGTCTGTATCATATTACTACCCCCTAAAAGAGATTGCGTTTGAAGAAATTTATTCAAGGATCCGTGGTGTCTGTAGTGAGTGTGACTGACGGTAGAAAAGATGTAAGTAATGGCTGATGCCGGTTCTTGAAAGCCTACATTCTTAATCTGTCATAATACATCCAAAACTGCACATCATTATTTTATCATATCAAGAAACGCAATCAACGATATCACACAACTCTACATGCAGACCACAGTGCAGTAACTGATCTGAAACGTGTTGATGAGAATGACAAATAAACTAAATGCTAATTACCACTCCACACAGCAAGATTACTCATTTGGTGATCTTGTACATGTGTTTTTATGCATTGCAAACAGGTCCCAATGTCATGGAAAACTTAGAAATAAAAGGAATTTTAAAAATTGTGTTTTCCAGGCTACCAAAAGTCATAGATATATAGATGATGATGATAATAAAGTGCTTTAGCATGAGTCATGAGAACAGAGAGCACCACACACTGAATTAATTGAATAAACAAACAAATACATAAATGTATGATATTTTAAATATACAAATAATATTTCATTTTTAACTGAAATGCATTTTAACATTTTGTATTTGTATTTTGTTTAATATATTTAAGTCAATTATTGGATTAAGTTTTGCCACCACAAATAAGTCCATGAAATGTGATTAAAAAGATATATTTGTTCAGTTGAAATCTTACATGATCTCATTATGTGACTGATGAGGGAAGTAATATAAATTACCTTTCTTTACACCCAAATATTCTTCCTCAAAAAGTAGTAAAAGAATCATTAAATGAGAAAAATCAGAACCAGTATTATAAAATATGCAATTCACATCCGTCATGAATATACACGTTTTTATTTATGCTGTGCTCTAAAATGTAGGGATGCATCGATCCAATACTCAGGATCGGTATCAGCTCTGATACAGGCATTTTCTGTGGATCGGGTATCGGTCAGACGAGACCGTTCCAAATCCGATATTGTGCGTATACTATTCTTGTGTTATTGTTGAGCCCCATGAAAGGCACAAAAACATTATGAAGTAAAGTTTTTGTGCACTACATTTCAAGTGTTCTGAAGCTGTTCCATATTTCAATGTGAGGTACAGATAAATATTTAAGTCATTAAATTCAAGTTCACAGAAACTCTTCTTTCCGCTACGGCCGTCTGTCATCCTCTATTAAGCATTCAAACTGCATGTTGCGTTCGGGTTACTACAGTCAAAACGATGAAACTCTCTCCAAGAGCGCACAGTAACTGAGGTTTAAAACTGTTAAAAGAAAAGGCTCAAACTAACGCACAGATTTAATAAACTACGCATCAATATCTCTTCCCTTTGTACTTCGAACTTTTCTATGCGGACTTTTGTGCCGCTCTGTATTGGAGCCATGCTCTTTCGTATTATAACTTTTCTGCGCAATGAAAAACTTAATAATCTTTCTTGTTCTGTCCCATCCATAATATGTTGCTGCCTTCATTACTGTGCTATACATTTAAAAGAAATGTCTTTTAATTTTATAGTATATATTTATATATAAATGTATTTACTTGTTTTTCATGAATGTATTTTACAATACAAAGAGCAATGAGTAACATTTTACCAGATTTAGTCGTACAACTTATTCACTTTTATTTGTAAATAAAAATGTTTTACTAGATTTTATAAAATGATTGTGCACCCATGATTTTTCTAGAGTATCTTTTGCTGCTGAATTATCCACTAACCTAGTTTATAATAGTATTTTTGTCATAGATTATGATTATATATTTTTTCATTTGTTATTTTTCATTAAAATGAAGTTGCCCATATGTATTAGATTGTGTTTAACACACAAAAGAGTGATGATCAGGTCAACACAGAGAAGAAAAGAAATTCTACATTGATTTAAAAAAAAAAAAAACTGTGCTGGTATCGGATTGGATCGGTATCGGCAGATACTAAAATGTTTCATCATCTGGATATTACTCTTGTGTAAAGCTGGTGAGTAAACATGCCCACAAGCCATTGAAATAACAGATTTGTGAGCAATTCTTCTTTTGAGTCGGGTCTTTTCAACGATTCAGTCAAATAATCAAAGTCACTTTAAATCTAAAAGATTTGATCCCTGCTACTGTTTAATAAACTTTATTTAATATTAGGCTACAGAACTTATTTAGAAAGCTACTGATTTACTGAATAGACACTTTCCAATTCACATTTTCCTTTTACAGTCTCTCAATATCTGAGAATAAAGGTACAGCCCTGCTATCAGGATCGAATACTAAGGAACATCTTAACCAACCTAGAAAGAAAAAAACAGGAATGGAGTGGGAGGGCGAGAAAAGTTTTTAATACCTGATATGGTGCACAAATACATTAAAACTTGCAGGAGAAGCGGTGAGACATTACCATTCCAGGCCGCCATCAGAAACCGAATAATCTGCTTTTATAGCTCCCAGGCATTTGCTGCGTTCCTGTACCAGTCAATTCAAATCACTAGTTCACTATCCACCCCCACCTCCTTTTCCTTTCCTATATTAAACTGCTCCTCTTCTGTTATTGTGCCTACTCGAGAACTTACTTAATAAAGTATAATATGCTTTTTGAAAAGGACAGGACAATCAATTTTCTTAATTAAAAAAAGTAAGGAGGGGGTGAATGGATCGACAGCGGCCTCTGTCTGCATACAGAGCAGAAGATGGAGCAGGGCTGTCCCTCGAGCGCTCTATGACACTTCAGCTAATGCAATCTAATGACAGGAGTCAAAGCTCAATCATGGGGCTTTGATAAGCGGGCATTACTACAACTAGCTTACAAACTGACGATTCTGACACTGTGTACGGGAGTGTTAACTAAGTGAAGAATTCCAGGGGGTCTTAGAGATGCGAATAAACAAAATGCTGTCAATTGCTTTCATCAGCCACATGATGTAAAGCTACTATATTATGTTTTGACATTTGTTTTTTTATCAGAGAAATCTACCTGTCGACAGGCGTTTCATCACTGTCATTGTGACATGGTGATGGAAAAGCTCGGTGTGATTTAATCACACACACACACAAAAAAAACACATTGTATACACGATCAAATCTGACAATGCTGCGATGCAACATTCCTGTGGAGAAAAACGCTCTAATGACAAGTGTGACACATCAGGATAGTTCAATTAACATGCCATCTAAGTCATTTGCATGTGCTATGTGTGCAAAGTTTTAAAAAAAAAAATAATAAAAAAAACAACAGTTAATCATGCACAGACCAAGATGAAACAGACCCATATTTTGACTCAATTTTGGGGAATTAGGCCTATTATTACATCAAGATCAAAATGCACTGCAAAAGATAAGATGTCTGATGCAAATATAAAATATAAAATCCTTTAATGCACGGCTAGTATAATATGATAATATATACAAATAATATATTTAATTAAATTAATGTAAATTAATATATCTGTATACATTATAAAGATGTACATTAGGGGTATGCCATATCATACCATCCACAATAATACCGGTATAAATTTTTACATAATAAAAATAGTGTCATATCGCGATATCAATGATATAGTGACTTGAGGTATTTACTAGGGATGCACCGATTGTTTGGCAGCCGAAATTATTAATATATTAATATATTATTAAAAAAATAATAATAATAAAAAAAAAGCTTTCGGTGGTCGGCCGAATAAGCTAAAAGACTGAATAAATTGTACCGAACAATGACGTGACGCGATCAAATGAGGCGGACACTAATGCAGCAAACATGACGGTAATGTGGAAGCATTTAAAACTATACAAGAAAGACGCAAAAATCATTACAAGCACTGACAGCGAGAGACCGTTTAGCACTGCATTGCATGTCTTCAGTGAGAAGAGGAAGGGGTGGTTGTTGCTGGTTACTGTATGATTTCTAATACACACATGAATTGCATTCAAACAGTGCTGCAGGAGCTCGCGACGCTGTCTCGTTAGCCAGGGTTCAAAGTCCAAACCACGAGGGAAATCTGCGCTGAAACTGTGTTACGCGTCAGTTGCTCAGTAACACTTTTATCAATTTTTATTAGGCATGTGACAATGTGATACGTGCATCCTCCCAAATTAGTAATGAGAATAATTTATAAATCTGCTGTTGTCAACAAAAAGAAGCACTGAGGACTTCCTGCGGGTCTCCATCAAAATAAAAGCTCAACATTCAGAAATGTTAGTATTGTAATATTACTGTTGTTCTGTTAAATAAAATTAAAAAGTAAGACAATAATAATGATAATAATTACAACAGCTCTATTAATACATCTATTATAATGTTCACAAAGTGTTCAAATTGGGATCTGTAATATTGAATTCCCTTCTGCTCAGCAAGGCTGCATTTATTTGCATGTCTGATTCAAGAACGGTGTCTCAAAAATGGCCACAAAATATTATTTTACTGACTTATTAATTTTAAGTTAATTTGTGCTTTGTTGGTATAATGTCTGCTAGAATGTTAAAAAATGTTCAGTGTTAAATAAGTATTTTTAAATTGTTGTTTTGTATTTGTGTACAATGTTTAAAAATAATAATTTATTCCATGTAGTGTCCATTTCATTCATTTAACATTTAATACTGGAGGCATCCAAGTTATTTAACAAATTTGAACTTTTTTTTTTTTTTTAAGTAACACAATAGTTACTTTCCCTGGTAACTGGTTACTTTTATAATGATGTAACTCAGTTACTATTTGTGAGAATTAACTAGTAGCTATAACTACTTACTATTTTAAAGTAACTTGCCCAACACTGGTCACTACTATTGTACTATAATGCTGCTTCTGCTACCTTATGACAATAGATTTACACTTCGAATTAGGTAGTCTGTCATCAATGACAATAGCTCATTGGAAAAGGATGCAAAATGCCTTTCATTGTGTTTGCACTAATAAATGCTGCTGCCTGCCAGCTGCAATTACCAATAAAACGTTGTTCCGTATTTTTTTGTATATCGTCATAAATATCAATATCACAAATATTCTAGAAATATCATTTTGAGGCTATGTCGCCCACCTCTAATGTACATATCTGTACACAAAATGTCACGTCACTTACTTTACCCATTTATTAAACTTCAAGCATCTGCAAGCACTTAAAGGCACTACAGGCACTTAACAATTCAACTCAAAACAATCCGTATCTGATGGATGTTTCAAGACATCACAATGATCCAAAATGAACTACAGATGAAAAGCGGATCGCTGAGTGGCAAACTAATTCAGTGACGGCCACTTGCCATGGGTTTACATCCACACAAACTCCACTAACATCGCACAGGCAGCTCCCTGTGAAAAAGTCAGCACTGGCCGGCTTCCTGTTGGCCCATCTCTAGTATCAAAAGGGCCGGCCACATACACACAGAGCCCCATTTGTGAAGAGGCAATGTGACTCCAAATATGTCATCTTCATTGTCAAACTCATTTAGAAGATCTCGTTTCAAACACAACAACAAATACAGGGGATTTCCTCAGCAATCTGGCCCAGTCTGGTCAGCGCTGATGAGATTTTTAGTGGTAGGGTTTAACTTATGGCACCAAGTCGTTCCCACTAGGCAGTAGATTTGTGGAGTCCAGACAACGTCCAGGTGGTTGAAGTTAGACCCTGGCGGTGGTGGGAGTACATGTAAAAGTTATTTCTACATATGTTTGTGTTTTGCACATTTCTTTACCGTGCATGCTCATTAAAGTTGCTTTGGTTAAGTGCGTCTGCAGTGTGTCGAGGTGTTGCATAGCAAGAGATTACTGCTTAATGAGTCTGCTTAAAAAACACACCCACACACCGTGAAGATGATAAAATCCTTTCTTTAAGTATAAGAAATGTTCTGTACTGTTAAATAGGACAGGTCGATATATACATTATTATTTTCAGCTTTTGACAATATTTATACTGCATGTTAACAAACATCATTAAACTGATTCACAGAATTTAATTCAGTTTGAACTGATACATGTATTAAACTTTGCAAATCTAACTGTATTGGGTCCTCCTAAAGTTTAAATTCAACACTACTAAAAAGGAAAATGTAGACAAAATCTGCCCCACGCCTCAGATTGGAAATTAGTCTAATGATACACTCTTTAAGAAACATATATAACAATATGTATTATTTCATTCACTTAAATCTGACAGAAGAAAGCAACTTGTGCATTATGGAACAAGCTCTAGCTGAAAATGTTCTGCTTTCTAATCCTGAAACTTTGTACACAAAGGTAAAAGGAATGACTTTAACTTTCAGATTGTTTTTCAAACTATCATATGGAGTATGATACATTTATGGATTTTGCATTCTTTTTGAATTTATAAAGATTCATTGCCTATTCAGATGCATGAAAAATAGCGACCAGCATAATCTTTAAAATTTCTGTTTGTGTTTTGAGAAAGAAAGAAACTCATACTGTTTTGGAACAACATTTGTAAATAATGACCGAATTTTAATTTCCGAGCAAGCCATTCCTGACTAAATTGAACAAACCGTCAATTACTCAAGCCAGCCCATAGCTACTTTATTTTGGTCCCAGACATGTGTCCCTCAATTTTTCACTGAGAGTTCAGATGTAATCCTCTCTACATCGCAGTCCCAGGAGGATCACATGGGAGCGGAGATTCACACACACAGCTGGAGGACCCCATGGAGCGCTGCAGCCTGGGTCACTCCGAGCTCTCCACCCAGAAAGTCAGTTTATTAAAAATACATTATCCAAACCGCCCCTCATAATTCAGGCCTGTGCTTTAAATCCGTCGGGGGTGGATCTGAGCGAAGTCTTAAATAACAAACCCTATACACACACACGCGTGCTGACGCTCCCTCGTATAAATACTAAAGCATTTGCGCGGGCACACACGCCGCTGATCAGTCAGGTGGAATATTGAGTTCCCCAAGATCTAAAATGATGAGACTCATTTTGCATCCTTTATTTACCGGCATCATAAATTGAAGCAATAGACAGGGAAAAAAAGAGAGAAACTATACGCTCTAATTACTTTCTGTCATGGCTGGAAGACAGTGTGGAGGAATTAATTTCTAAATGAGTAACTGGTACGATCACAGCAACGGCAGAGCTAAACTTTAACAAACTCAAAGAACTGTGGTTCCGTCTGATTTTACTTGCATGTTCTGGGATTTACCAATAATCAAGTTTTTGGGGCTACAAAAGGAGAATGACATAGAAAAAAACTAGAAGAACGTCACTTTAAAATGAAACAGGCCCTGCTTTCCATTCTAACAATGGCATATTCAACAGCACACATGGCAATTAGCCACGACTCGGATCCGTCAGGCATACCATGTGTGTGCGGTCACGTCTAAGAGCGAGTCGTCATAAAAGTGTTCCCCCAGCCATCCCACAATCCCACCTTGTACCGTCTCCTTTATTATTCCTCCCATCCTTTATGATGTCACCACCGCAGATTTTTGCGGTGAGAAAGGACTCGAAGGACCCCGATCCATCTTGCCGAGGAGTTTAATCTCGTTTGTAACATTAGGAATAAATCACATTACTGTCTGTGGAGCAGAGTTTCAAGCATGCGGAGGGTCTATGGAAAACACATATGTGAGATGATAGATAGAAGCAGTGCAATTAATTATCATTAAGGCAAAATGTCAAGAGGAGGAACTGGGCTCTGTGTCAGTACCCCCCCACACATCCACCCTCCAAATCGGGTGATACACACACTTTCACATATGAACCATGCGGCTGTGTGTCACATTAATTTGACCCTGGGCTAAAACATGGCAAAAGAAATAATTGCCTCTAAAGCAAGATAACTACCAAGCTGTGACACTGAGTCAATTTCATTTAAGTGCTCGATTTTTCTTCTTCAGATGCAGGACGTTTCTCTATACCATACATCTGAAAATGGATTTTCTTTCCTTGAAAGTAAGAGTAAAGAAACTCAAATTTACAATTATACTGATTAAGAGAAACCCCGACAGCAGCAGATAAAAACATAGTAAGCTTTGGAAGAAATTCTATCAACCTTACTTTTTAATTAAATTCAATTTACTTTATTTGCATCCGCTATTGTTGGTCCATTTGCAAAACACTGAAATCTCCTGTGCAATCTGGAACAGTCAATCAAGTAAGCAGACATTTCCATAGAAACTGAGAGAAAAAGTAGCTCTTGTGCTACGAATAAGTGACTTTGAGGATGCAACAGGCAGCTAGAGACAGCAGGGCCGCTCTGTCTTCACGGCATCACGACAACAGGCCTCAGGGCTCTTACTGAATACCAAAACGCATTATATGCATTATGTTTTTTAAAAAAATGAATATTTGTGAAAGAAAGAAAGAAAGAAAGAAAGAAAGAAAGAAAGAAAGAAAGAAAGAAAGAAAGAAAGAAAGAAAGAAAGAAAGAAAGAAAGAAAAAGAAGAGCATATCAAAGAAAGCAAACAACAAAATCAAAAAAGCAATAAAACAAATCAAATTAAATTCGAAACAAAAAGCAAATTAAAAATTAAAATAAAACAACCTAAAGGCAGGTTAAGAATAACAACAAGAAAGAAAAAAAAGAAAGAAAGAAAGAAAGAAAGAAAGAAAGAAAGAAAGAAAGAAAGAAAGAAAGAAAGAAAGAAAGAAAGAAAGAAAAAGCCCATCAAAGCAAACAAAACAAGCAACAAAACAAAAATTTAAAAAGAAAAATCAAAACAAAGCAAAACACCCTAAAGACAGGAATAACTATTTGTTTTTAGTTTTAGTTATCACTGACATAAAACAGGACTTTGGGTGGGACATATCAAAGGGAAATGTCTCTTTTTTTAAATAATCAAATAGCCAACAGGCTTTAGTTATGTCACAGACATGAACCATCACTTACAGCTAGTCAGCTGCAGGTGTATTAAGGAGGGGGGAGTATTTGATTGGGCAAAACTCTTTGTAGTTCAGATTGAATCAACAATATTTGTTGGTCAGTTTTCTTGGGGGAAAAAATGGATGTAAATTTTAAAATGTATATTGTTGCAAAAGAGCTTTTAGGAGTACACTATTTGCCATCAGAGCTAACACAGAAGGACTTAAACCCATAGGGTTTTGAAAGTTCACAGGGTCTTTAACACAATGAAACAATTATGTATTTTCTATAAGAAACGTCTGTATAATAACACACATTTCCGGTTTGGCACCATATGCTGCACTCCCAGTTAACTTTAAGTCCAATATTGCTAATGCTGCTGTCCAGTGGTGAAAACATCACGTTTCTGTGACATACACAAATGATGAAAAGTTATTACCATAGCAACCATAATCTCTTTTCGATGATCTCATCTTTTCAGTTCCTCTTAAGCAGCATCTAGTCATCAACAAAAAGAAAAAAAATCAGGATACAGATTCTACAAGGAAGAGCTGAATATCAAAGTAGAAAGTGCGGAACGTAGGCAGCCTCTCACAAGAGATTCAACCTTTAATGTAAACAAGAAGTGAGGAGACATCTTTAGAGACCGAAATAAATCAACAGGCCTGCCAGAACACAGGGCTTTCTTCAGAGGGTGTGTGTATGTGTGTGTGTGTGCGTGCGTGCGTGCGTGCATGCGTGCGTGTATGGAACGGCATACTAATCTCCTCCCATCCTCAAAGTGCAAGAGGAAGAAGATAAAAAAACGAATACTGCCACTGCAACACTAAGGCCTTTGAAGGAGGCGTGGACTGCCAAAATCTGTCTCCATACAGATGTCCGGGAACGCCGATCTGTGCTACGCCCAATATTCCACTGACTTTGAAATATCAACATGCAAAAGGGAAAAAAGAGGGAAAAATAATAGCAAAGAGCACTTGAAGAGAAGACTATGGTGTTCCTCATTAAAACCTGTGGAGATAGCCAGGTTTTATGATTCTGGAGTTACAAAAACAGATTTGAAAAGCTCTACATAAAATCATAAAAGTGCATTTCAGGTAGAAAATTATACCTCATCAGCTTTCGTTAATAGTTTGCTGTACCTCATTACATCTTTATCTTCATACAAAATTACTGTTGTGGGTTAAACAGAAGATTTAAAGTTGCCAGACCTGCAGGGGATGATTTCATTCCTACGTGTTTGTGGTGGAGTCATCCAGCCTGGAAACATACAACTCATATACAACTCTGAGACCGGAAGTCCCCTCACCTTAAGCGATGTGCCGTTTCAGTATGTGAGAGGGAGAAAGTACAAAACTGACAGAGAAACGTCAGAAAGAGAGAGAGAGTGTGTTTGTGGAGTAAGGAGAGAGGAGGGGTTGGCATGTCAAAAATAAAGAGCTTTTCCCATAATTCTCTTCACCCCCCGTTTTCCTTCCATGAGGCAGCTTGTGAAAGGGTGACGTGCTCAATAAGAAGGGCCCGTGACTAACTGCCTCTCTGTGACTTTTTTTTCCCTTTTTTACGTGGCATGTCAACGGTACACAATACAACCAACACAACCCCCGTTCATGTTTATTCATGAGAATTCATTCACATCAAAGAAACAACACCAAAAACTGTTGCCTTTGGCAATGTTGGCAAGGTTTTAACCCACCTCCCCACCCTCTCCGCTTCTTCTCTTAATCAACTGAACTAAACTGCAGAACATGTGGACCTGTTGCACTCGACCAAAACATGCTTGACAGATATTCTAATATTTCACCACATTATTTCATCACAAGTTTCACATAAATTGAATATAGAGAAAACTGCTACAAGGTTTCATGTACAAGCACTATTGATTTTGTAGTAGATGGTTTTGTTTTCAAATGCTAAATATTTGTTAAATATTTTCTTATATTACTTATTACCATTGGGTAGTTTTGGCTCAGTATTTTTTTTTTTTTTTTTTTTTTGAAAGAGTCTAAAACTTTTATTCAGCAAGGATACATAAAAATCATCAAAAGGGACAGTAAAGACCTTTATTATTAAAAAAAGAAAAAAATACAAAAGATTCCTATTTCAAATATATTCTGTTCCTCTGAACGTCCTATTCCTCAAAGCATCCTTAAAAAACTAGCATGGTTTCCACAAAAAAAAAAAAAAGTAACATTAATAATACAAAGAAATGTTTCTTGAGCACTAAATCGGCATATTACAATGATTTCTAAAGGATCATGTGACACTGGAGTAATGGCTACTCAAAATCCAGCTGTCTTTACAGGAATAAAATACATTTTGACAGTAGAATAGTAAAACAGAAAACAGTCATTTTAAATTGTAATAATATTCCAAAATATTACTGTTATTACTGCATTTTTGATCAAATAAATGTAGCCTTTGTGAGCATAAGAGACTTCCTTTAAGAAACATCAAAAGTTTTTACCGCCCGCCCCCATATTTTTAAATGGTAGTGCATGTGCAGAAGAAACACAACAGCACAGTAAATCACATCAGAACAGTATAACATTCATGTGTATGATGGACAAATAATTTTCAAAATGCCATGCCAAAATGATGGAGTTGAGTTTATTCCTATTCCTTTTCCTCTTTTTTTACATAATTCAATTCATATGAAAATAAAAACTGTCAGTAATGACATTTAATTGAATAATTACAAAATATTTTCAAGGATAAGTCATTATTGTTCATTTTGTAAGGAAGTTCAGCACTAATAAATAAATCTTTAATATAAATGAAAAATTTCTACAAAACACAGCTAAACCTATTTCTAAGCAAATATTGGTCAACCTCTAACCAGAAACCTTTGAATTTCCAAGAAAAATCTGTGATCAGACTCAATTTTCAAATTAGCACATGACCTTCCCGCACACAGGCGCCTTGTTCACAACTACCTGCTTAATTTGCAAGACCCAGAACCTTCTGGCCAGAATGTCATTATACCAGAACAGAAAAAAGAACTTTCTACCAAGTCTTGCCCAAATCTCTCCCCAATCGGCCTTCCAGTCAGGCAGCGGGGAGGGGGAAGAGCGGAGGCCCCTGTCTGAATGACCTGGCCTCTGTGCACTCAATCAGCGCACGCTAGAACCGGAGACAACAGAGAACAACTGCTTCCCTTAAGCTTCCTGTGATCACAGGCCCCGAGCTGCCAGAGAGGGGCAGGGATCACGCGCTCTAGAGAGAACTGCAGATAACAGGCTTCCGCCAACGCCACCGTGTGTGAGAGTGTGCGTGTACGCGTGCGTGTGAAAAGAGAGAGAGAAAGGAAGGAGAGACAGATGGGAAGAAAGACCTCATGGAACTTAAGGGACCTGAGAAATGGATGCTTTTTTTAAGTTTACGTGAACTGCCGGTCGCAACATGCTTGACTTCCAGAATGTGACATGTCCGAGCGAAACCAGACATTTAATGAAAAAAAAAAAAGAAAGTAGGGCAGGACTTATGCGTTAGAGACTGCGTGGATGGAGAACAGTGGGCATTGTATACCAGAAATTACCCAGATTAAATGAGGATATGTGAAAACATTGCATAAATAACTTTTGTGCTATTGCTTAACATGACTCACGAGACATCAGCAGAAAAGTACATTTGTTACAGATGAAGAGCAAGCTAAGGCATTTCAATTAAAGATTATGGAGAGTAAAAATATGTTTTGAAAACCAGAAACATTTATCCTCAAATTCTCATGCTGTTACAAAACAAAATTACAAATAACTTTAAATATTAATTGATTCAAATAATATATTTAGTAATATATTCTTTCTTCAAAATATAATCTCTTTTTTGTATTTTGATTTTGGAAGGCAATTTGAGAAACTTCTTGGATTTCTGTAAAATCTTCATAAAAAGTCAATTCAACAATCAAAAATGAATAAATGTTATCATAAAAACAGCACCATTAATTAACTGCCAAACCATGCAAGCAGTCTTTCTAAATCTCAAGTGAAATTCAAAATTCTGCTGTTCAGAAAGCAAGTCACACCACATGTGTGACACTTTCAAGCAGTGCTGCACTACCCATCTAAAAATATATATTTATTAAGCAACAGGAAAAGTCAGACGTGATTGTTCATTGCACAATGTGCTACCCGAGGCACTGATGAGAAATCACTTCTGCTCGGGTTCCTCTGTTCTCCCCCTGCTCTGCCTGTGCTGGGCCGCTCTCCTCTTTTCACACTCCTCCGTTTATGGAGTAGCAGAAACAGCTCCTGCTCTTGCTCTGTGATGTTTTTTAACTTTCCCATGAAGGACTAGCAGACAGTTAAAACGGCCCTGCAGGCAGAACAATAGCTTTAATTTCCTTCTCTGCACCTTGATGATTGAAATGGTTATGAGGTTTTTACGAGCTGACATCTCCCCGATGTCCTACCCAGGAGGAAACGGCTGATTGCAGCCCACCAACGTGGAGTCACTCTAAGACGCACCTTGAGATAAGATATCCAGAGATTTCAGACGAGTCGAGATGATTGAACATTGAGTTTAACAAAAAGAAAGTTGAACAGGTAGAAAGTTTTAAATAAAGTTGATTCTCCTCCTGTGCTGCAATGATATTTTTTACTATTCAAAGCAAGCCGTTGCAGCTACAGTGTGAAACCAACAGTAAACCACAGCCTGAGATGCATTTCCCCTCTGAGTTAAAAGCACAAAACGTTGCGACATACCTCAGGCTTCTCTAAAGCGACTCTCACAATCTCATTATAGGACTCTAGCCATTTTAAACCGACTACCTGACTTTCCACAAAACAAACAGAAAAAGCTGAGGAACTCTTTGACTAAATAAAAAAACAAGACTCAGAGTATACGTGTTGTATCACACGGAAATCTTAAAGCAATATCTTGCATGCAAGTCTGAAAATAAACTTCAAAGCTTGGGGTCTTCGTTTGAGTCAAAGTTAAAGGAATGTTCCGGGTTCAAGTCAAGTTAAGCTCTGTCTACAGAAAATAATTCTGATTTGTCTCTCAGTTTAAAAATATGCAAAAGAACAGCCACAACTTAACGCATGAAATTCCTATGATAGAAATGCTTTACAATCAACCTTTTCTGTGAAAAAGTAAATCCTTATTTGCACTTTTATCACGATCATGTAAAATCTGTAAACTTTCATAAGATACATGCAAAGACATTTTAGATAAATCTATATTTTTTAACTGCATTTGTGTAACCACAATTAATTTTATTACGTATGGATTTATTAATTCTATTTCAAATAGATATTGTATATTTTATTTATTTATTTACTTTTCTGTGGTAACAAACATTGCAACATAAACACACAAATAAAGTTAACTTGTACCGAACCTGGTACATCGCTTTAAGAATTTGACACTGGTTTGGCTGAATGTGAAAGGCCAAAGGTTGGTGTCTGCCACATCGTTTACAAAATGTCACTTGCTGAGGAAATCTTTTCTAGGCACTGTAGGAAAAAAAAAAAAAAAAAAACAACAACCCATTATCTTTATCACATTGCCCAGAGAACCACAACCAGAGGCAGATCCTGGTGACAGCGAGGTCTGTTGTATTAGAATGTCTCTGCTGCCTCTCTGGAGAGATTTCAAACGTGATCAGATGTGATTAGCTACAGTTAAGCACCCTTTGAGAAAGTCAGGTATGTCACCTGGCATCTGCGACAAAATATTTGCGCATAATCATGTGTGGAAAGACTCACTTAACATACCAATAAGGGCTTTAACCTTGAGATTTGTCTTGTTGAACATTACAGAAGCAGCTGAAGCTTAGCACCAAGGTACAGGCAGGGCCTTTGAACATGCATAGCTCACAAATAGTTCAAATAAATCTTCTTCACACAGACAATATTCTTTGTTAGTTGCTACTTGTTTGTATCTCCACCCTTGCACACAAACTAGGTTACCTGGGACACTACGAACGGCTTAAATAAACATATTTCAGCTTTTTCACCAATGCCAAGACTAAAAAAAGCACCAACAACCTACAAGAGCATATGCGCTGTATGGTATTTTCTGTGTAAAGGGAAGCAGTTTAACCACACTGGTTGTACAAGATTCCTCTATTTGCTTAGTACAATAATTCTCCTTTCAAATGCCATATAGCCTTGGGACTGATTAGTCATCAGAGCTGTTTGATAGAAACAACCACACCCTCTGATACCATCTGTGATCCTTATGCAAAGACGTACCTGCCTGTCTCTCTCATCATGGGAACTCTGCCTCATTCTACGCTTAGTGAAGCAGAACAAATTTCAGTGCAGCAATGCACTAATATTTACTTGTTGTGACTGAAAAAGTACCGTAACTTCTTATAAAAAGAAATCGAAAGCCAGAGCAAGATGACCTGAAGGCGGAAAAATATGCCACCTCATTTGCTCTCGACTTGGTCTTGAGCTATTCGTACTATTAGCAGAAAGGGCACCCCAAACAAGACGGCTGAAGTAAACTGAGGATGGAGATGATACCTTAGACATGCAGAGGTCTGAAGTCACCACTATCTATAACACAAACTGTCAGTCACACTGCCTTTTTACCATGAGAAGTAGGCCACATATCATTAGGCTCAGTGAACGTGGCCTGCTCGAGACAGAAACACTCCTGCAGGATTTGAGTGCTTGATCACCTGTGATGTGAGAGATCGAGAGAGATTTTTCCCATGGTCTAGAATTAAAAACAAAAACAAAAAAAAATCGCAACACATAGTAATATCGTATCGCAATACTTGCAGAATTGAAATTCTTAAAATCCCCCTGTAGTGAAAATCAAGTTTTGTTTTTTTTTTGTTGTTGTTTATTTGTCTATGTGGTGTTTTTAATATGCTTTTAGACAAACCATGTGCCAATCCATTAATCAACACCATTGCTGAGTAGTTTCTCCTTAAAACTGTAGTTTCCCAAAGACTGACCCAGAAACACTGTTTGAAACAGCCTTCGGTTTGCTACGTCACAAACACGTCAAGGGATAGATTCCTATCACTAGCACGCAAAATATACCAATACCAGCACAAAAACAAAAATAAATTCGAGCAAAAAACCCATGAAGCCGTGGTTTAATATGAATTTAGAACCGCTAACTTGCATTATAACCCGCGGCAACAGTGTAAGTAGCCCGGAGTTAGACCGACCTCTCCCACATCGGTGTCTGCTCTTTACATGCGTATGCTCGCGGCCGCGAATTGGAATCACAAACGGCTGCATTCAGTCCTAAAGGCTTTTTAGGACACAACATCATCAAGTAAGTACATTTAACAAATGTTACAGTATTCTCTGCAGTTGTCCGCTAGTAAAAACATAGTTTTATCAGTGATTATCCGTGTATGCCATTGTTTCAGTGGATCAGGAGGCGCTGGCCGGTGTGACAGTGGAGGCGGGGCTAATTTGTATATTCATAGATCCGCGTATAGTAAATGAGGCAAGGGTGTAGAGTTACATTCAAGCTATTTTAAGGCATGAGAAAATTCTTAATTTAAATGTCATTTTGATGATCAAAGATGAGTTTTAAGGGATAAAATATTTGACTACAGGGGGACTTAAAATAAATAAATTAAAAAAATTACAAAATTCGCAATACATATCGTATCGGCATCCAAGTATCGTGACAGTATCGAATCGGGAGGTAGGTGTATTGTCCCATCCCTAATGGAAACACATTTACCAAATAAATTCCAAGATGTGTTTCAAAGTCAAGTTGCTCAGGGAGAAAAATATAAAAATATAAAATATCATTTTACAGCATCTCAAAAATTGCTCTAGTCATTTTGAATGACATAATTGTGACATGCTCACAAAATTAGCCTATAATTCAGCCTTATAAAAAGTAGCCTTTATTTATTTATTTATTAAATATATATTTAAAAATATTTTTAAATATATATTTAATTTCTATTTAATTTCTTCACATTTACATTAGCATTTAGCTTTTAAATAAGCGTGTTCCATTGCATATATTGCTGTGGTACCAAAATTGATAAATTATCATGAAAATTTCAATAATACTGAAATTTTGATATCATTTCAACCCTATGGGCTCTTGCAACCCCTGTTTGACACAAGAGCTGTGGACTTTGTTTGAGAGGGTGAAAAGTTGCTTCTTCCTCTGTGGCAATGTTTTTGTCAGTGAAAAGGTCAGATGATAATGCCTGTATGCTCATATGTGTGGTTTCCACTGCGCTAGAGTGCCATAATTGGTCTCACTGCAATTGTGTACCTGTATAAGTGCAAATATTACACATTTCCTCTCAATATAATGACTGCAAAGCCTGTACATGCAAGTGCATGTGAGTGCACGCAAGAGTATGACTGTTTGCTAGAAAGCTTTTACGTTTTAGCCTCTGTACAATAATTCTCTACCTTGAGTAGAGCGCTTGGGGCTCGGATCACCCTCAACATATCAGCACAACTGACAAATCCAATCCCGACGCCTACACAAGCGCCTGGCTCTCCGCTCAACAGCTTCCTATAGAGTCATCGCCCCAGTTAGCTATAGCATGCAGGTCGTAGCACGCAGATTTATGGCACAGCTATACTGCATGGGAAATCGGAGTGCCGTTTAGTGCCAGAAAAGTGGTAACGTAGGGTGTCAGATTTGGTCACGGAGTGCGAATTTAGAGTAGTCGGGGTTTCTGAATGAGGTAAAGAGAAGATCATTTGAAATAGATCTGAAATTTTATTTTACAGTTGGTAAATAAGAAGAAATGTGAGCAAAATTGGGCCTGAAATAAAGATATTGCCAGCTGCCTCTAGATTGAAAACTGCCAAATAGATGAGAACGACCCAGCTGATTCATAGACACAGTTGAAGAACAAGAAATGACTGCCCAAATAATGTCCTACATTGGATTGAAGTTTAGGTATCAGGACTCAGGACATGCTGAAGCAAATCATAGTTGTATTGTTACCACATTCTTTCCAGCCTGGTGTCACTGGCTCAGTCCTCCACCGCCCAACTGTCCGCTTAAATCTTCCCCCCATGCCGCAATTGGCAAAGCTGAGCCGAAGGAGCACTTAAAGCTACTTGGCTCCAGTTCGGCCGTCCTGACCGCCTCCAAGTCAACAGGCCCCGACGTATAAATAAGAACAATATCAGATAAGTCTTGCAGGAAGCCTATAAACATTTACATTCTCTTTCAAGTGCTGTTTATGGATATTTTATCTCCTATCTGGAAGTCGAAGACATGGTGAAAAAAGAAGGCGACCTGGGGAGGAATCCGAGGCGAGTGGTGAATCAAAAAGGCAGCAGGCCCTGACAGGGACCCAGGCCCATTGACCATAATAGGTGTTGAGAGTGGCGGCCTCCACAGATGAGGAACCAGCTCCTTAGGCTTGCCAGAAGAGTTATGAGATGGTGCGGGTAGTGATGGGGAGGGGAGGGATGCCTGGTAAGCTACTAATTCTATATCTTCTTCTGACAAAGACAAAGTGCAGCCAGCAGAGTTCAGTCTAGGAGACGGGGAGAGGGAGCTTGTAGGACTCACTAGTGTTGTGTTTAACAGAGTGGACCCACTCCTGTCTTCCTGTCCTCCAGCCTGATGCCTATCTGAGGCCGAAGTCTGACCACAGACAGTTAGTGTCTGGTTTGCTAAGCCTGAAAGATATGCAAAAAATCTTGTGATTACTTTTTTGCGCCCATTAACCATAGATTGCTTTTTATGGTTTGTACACGAGCAAAAGCATGTAATAATGGGATAGTTACCAAATGAGTAGTGATCACAACATGACAGGGTACACGAGGTGAACTGCTACATGTAAAATAAAGCTTTTATAATATAAGTCTTCATGCATGATTTTAAACACATTTTGCCCAAAAGTAGTATTAATTTCTTTTTTTACAAAACTTCTCTACTACATGTAAAAACGACCCTAACTTTTCATAATTTTTGACGTGTCAGCATTAACAGCCTTATACCTTATGCTTTTAGTCCTGATTTTCCTCTTACTTTTAGTTAATGGAGTTTGGCAACAAATCTGAGGCAAAATCATTGCTCATTCATGTGAGTGATGATCCCTATGTTTGCATTATCAAAGACGCAATCAGAAAGAAGCGCTGATCCGTCACTGATGCCTCAGTGATAGTTAGCAGGTTAAATACCTAGACCTGTCTGCAAATTAAGTCCTGTAGTGTTAAATGTGTTTAGACTGAAACTGACATTGGCAACGAATGGACAGCTGTGTGAAAAGGACAGCAATCCAATGACTCTGAAAGCCGTGTATAACATATGGGCGACACTACAGGTATAACACATCCAAAAATTCAAATAATTTACTGACCCCCCTTGCTGTTGTAAAATTCTATAACTTTTTCTTCTCAACACAAAAGAAGACATTTTGAAGAATATTGGTAACAAAACACTCAGGCATTTATCAAAATATCTTCTTTTGTGTTCCACAGAAAAAAAGTAAGTCATACACTTTTGGAATGACATGAGGGGGAGTAAATGACGACAGCATTTTAATTTTCCCTTTCAGTTCATAGTCAAAAAATACTGCACTATAACAGCCAATCAGAACACACTTGACATTGTTCATGTGCGGTGGAAAATGTATTGCTTAAAGCTTGAAATAAAAAATTCAATCTGCTTAAGAAAGATTAAAAAATTATCAGATACTACTAGAAATAAAAGACAAAAAAACACCATAAATACCATCTTTTATCATTTTATCAAAATCCTACTAGAAAATCTCAACAGCATAATTTGAAGTTTGATTATGCAACATCTAAAGCCATCTTAGATCATCAAGTACAGAGTCTGGACATGTGAGAGACCTGAACTTCAGCCCGAACGGAGTGAGCCAAATCACAGCAAACAGTAGCTGTGCCACTCTGGACGGCCTCAGTTCTCCCTACAACGTGAAACTAAGAGAAGCTCCCACATTCACCTGAACCCTTCTAATCTGCAAAATAATGGCGCTCTTACACTGAGGTGCATCCTTGCCTGACGTGACGCCTTTTGTCTCCTCCTGTGTTGTGACAACACTTACATTTGTAAATTGCCCTCCTTGTAGAGGATAAACATCTGATAGCCACAAGAGAAGGGGGTTGGGGAGCGTAACAAGCCTCTGGGACTTCCTCTAAACAAATGGAGAGATCTTTAGAAGACTACTGTTTGTGTTTGCCAAAGACACGGCCAGGATACATGAGGCTCCTGTCAATGGCCTCCAGGCACTATTCAACTACGTTAAAGCTGGCCAACAGGGTGTATCTGAGAGGGTCTGAGGGGAGAAGATCGCAAATGTTGCAGAGAGTTATTGCAGGTTAAAGTAGCTGCATTATTGTATCTGAAACAAGTAATACGATCTGTATTACACTACTCAACTGAACCTGGGCTTTGAACCAAAAGCATAATATTGCTGTGCACTGACGCTGTGCAGGCATCACTCAATGTGTGAACAATGTGGTCAGGAGCACTCTGTCAAAGCTGCTCATTGGATTGGCAATTACTTTAAAAAAGAAAAAGAAAAAAAAAAGAAGAATGGCGGGGAGGGAAAAACAGCAGATTAATCATGCTGTTAGCGATGAAGATGAAGACGTTGATTAATGCAGTTTGGCTTTTTAAACAAACAACTCCTGAGTGTGCGGTGTGCTCGGCATTACCCTTTAATTTAGAGAGGGTTGACTGGAGAAGTTTTGTTTTTGCAGCTTCACTGAAGCTCTCTGCCCCCTTCTTCTTTACCCCCTTCTCCAGGACTTCCCCCCCCCCCTCTCCGACACCATATGGAGCAGGCCTCGCGGAAACAATCCGCTAAAAACAACAGGCCTGCACTCAACCGTTCCCTCCTTTTTTAACACCATGCGAGAATAAATTGCTCCCTTATTGTGCGTTCTGCCAGTGGTCCGGGATCATTTTTGTGTTCTCGATCTAATTAGATTAGTTCGGTGCCGGTTCGGGGTTACTGCAAGGAGGTGCCATACGAGTGGAGAATATCGGGCTAATTGGCAGGAGGATACGGCCCATTCCTCGCTGTTCGCCAGAAGGTTCGCTCCTCGGTCCTGTCTCATTACCGCCGTTTTGCAACTATCTCAAAAGTCTGTAATAACCCAGCTTACTGTATTCTTACAGGCAGAAATTGGAGTCAAACTAGCGAGTCTTATTAGGCGCGCTCACGACCGACACCTCTCAGTCCGTAAAGGCTCTGCTGTTTATCTAGCAGGCCTGAAACGCATAGAGATGTGGAATTTCCATTGCAGAGGCAACCAGTTCATGCTCGCATGCTAATTCCACGTCTGGGAAAAAAAAAAAATCAACAACTTTAAAAATGTATTACAGCAAGCTCCTAAATGCACTTTTACCTGCAAATGAAAAGCCTTTTTCTTAGAGCCATTATATTCGTCAACAGTAACCAACTGGTTGTTGAGTACTATACAGCTGCTGATTAAGGTCTTGCTGCATCAAACATTTCTATATGCGCTGCAAAACCGAGAAACGGTGGAGGCGAATGATCAGACTTTTAAATGAACATTATGAAAACATTTGGCCGTCTGCCTCCCTCGGCACACTGGCACGCCATACATCACGCAGGCACCTACTGGAGAACTATGCAGACCACTCAGAATTTCCCCACCATAACTCAACCAAATTATACAAAGCAAGGTACAAGTAATAAGCATATGCTTTAACTCACGACATAAATCCATGTTTATACCCAAAAACGGGCATGCGAGTCAAAGAGATGTTCCAGTGCATAATAGCTGAACCTATAAGGATATGAGCTTAAGTAAAGCCTATACTGTAGGTTAGATGCAATTAAAAGTGTGCTGAGATCAAAATGTCCTAATTTTGAAAATATAAGCTACTTAAGTGCAAACACACCACATGCTGCTTAATGCGTAATATCAGTAAATCATAGTGAATCCATTGGCTGGATTAAATAACAGGTATGAATTAGCATTTATGGGTTTAGTCTGGGTCGCGCGCATGGTTTTAAAGCAAATACACACATTTTTAAAGCAAATTAAAATTAAATTAGGTGGGCATTTCTAAATACGGGGTTTTATAAAACTGCAACCATGTCATGGAAACGCATCAAGTCACGTTTGAAAGGAGAAGACTAAATTAACACAAAATCTAAGTAAATATTAATATAAGAGCATCCCAAAAGATTTTTCATGATTCAATTTAATAAAAAGTGAAAACAGAAGGGAATTTTTTTTTTTTAAATGCAGTTAAATGGCAAATCTATAAAGTCTATAAATTAATAGATTAAAATTGAATATTAAAAAATATTTACTAAAGACATCAAAATTCAATCTGTATTAGAAAAAAAATGTAAATGATGAACAAACGCATTACAACCCAGTAAGCCCCATCAGGGGCCCCTGGACCCCAGTATTAGCACTCAGGGATCTCAGGTGACCCTTGACCTACAAGCCTGTGTTGGAGTTCTGGGTGAAGGATCCATGGGGTTAATCTCACCATTCAGAATCACCCTCACGGCTACGCATACAACACCAACCAAAAAAAAAAAAAAAAAAATCCAAGCACAGGCACATTTTAACCATCCCAGTGTGGTGTGCGTTCACACACAAGCAGGTTTTCCCCTGAAATCCAGACTGGAGAAGATGGCATATGTTTAACATTACACAAATCTGCTGAAACGGCAGGGCACACGAGAGAAACCTCCACTGTGGCAACATTCACGATGGCAGGATCCCCTAATCACTGGCCGTTACAGGTCGTTTATTATACATTTCGGCACAGGAGAAAACAGTCCACTACGACACTCTCAGATTACCTCATTTAAGAACGACTACTGCTCGCAACCCAGACCGCAAAGAATGCAGCCGCTCTCAGAAGTTCAGATTATTGCATTTCTACCCTTCATTAGCTTGAGACTTAAAATCATGTGCGGTACAGAGCAAGCAGGCAAACCGCTTTTAAAATTAAAATCTCAGCCGAAAAGGAGTGTTAATGGTGTTTCCCAATAACACTTAATGCAGTTATAATGATTTATGATGGATCTAAATAAATGAGCATTGTAACAACTTTTAAAACACTCAAACCAACTAATGCAAAAACATGTCAAACATCTCAAAAAAAAAAAACTAGCGGTGTTTGACCAGAGCTTTTGGGTGACATAATCGACCACCATTTATAAGACTAAACTACAAAAACAGACTTCATTTTATCTATGTGCTACTATGCATATTTTTTATGAGCGATGCAGAAATATCTCCTGAGAGGAAGTCTGTAGAGTCCAGCTTTTCACAAACACAGTGGCAGAGAAGAATACCAGACCACAGTATCACCTGGTCCACAAATGTACAGCTCAAAGAAAGCCCCCACAGACTAAAAAATACTGCTTGTGTGGCCTATCTTATTACCCTGGAGAAAACCCACTGATAGTCAAAAAAAAGTCAGGGAAAAGAAAGTCAGTAAATTCTACTGTTCCACGTAATAAACGCCAAAGCAGGGGATGATGGCCTTACAGAAGATCAAAGCACTTTAACAGCTTGAGCTATCTAGTGGTCTAGATTACTTCCCTGAACTACAGGAAGACTGGGTTAAAAGTTACCATAAATAAAGTTTTAAAGCTGCATCACCTTAACACAAAAACCTGACAACAAGAATCACGTCCTTCTCTGTTAATACTACTAATTAGTTTAGAAGACATGCAACATGAATTGCATTGAAAACCACAACGCCACACGCTGCCAGAAATCCCTGCGTTGTTGTAACACACAATCGCAAGTATACATACCTCTGTTAAGCATTGGGTTATAGCATTATCACACTCAAATCCAACAGGGAGGCAGATATCAAAGCTGGCAGAGTATCCAAAGACCCTTCCCTGAGGAGCCCTCCGAGGTATCCTTTATTCCACATCCATTCTGGCCTGGGAATCATTCCATTTTTTTCCCCACAGTGTTCAAAAAGTTTACTCGCTCTACGTGCGTTGCTTGTGAAATGCGCCGTCCCGTACTTCCTTTTCTCAGAAGACCTCACAGGTGCAGATGATCCTGGGTGCGAGGGGTGACCACACCATGCCGTTCTTCTCGATCACTGTAACGAAAGAAAAACGCACATGTTTAGTAAGAAGGAAGTGCTTGGCGTAAACAGTACTTTTTGAGACATTATTAAGAGGGAAAGTCAAAATCACTACACATTAACACTCACAGAATAAAATTGCACAAACTAACTTTAAGAAATAAAAAAAAATAAAAAAAATAAAAACAACGAACAATAAAAAAAAAAAAAAAGCATCATCTACCAAAATGATTTGGAATCTTGGAAAAATCTCAACATGGACACCGCAATGCACGCAAAGAGAGCTGAGAGAAATCCTCTGTCATGTACTCAGGCAGTCTGACAGCAGGTTTCATGAATGGGAGCTCTGACAGTACAGGCCCTCTGGCTGACCAAATTGGAAACAGGAAAACAAACATTCTCAAGGAAAACTCCCCCCTCCACCACCGTAACCCCTCCCCCCCACAAACCTTTTCTTTCGACTCATTCTGTCCAACCTGTGTCAGGTTAGCAATAGTCAACCGCACCAGCCTCCAGACCACACAGATGGAGAACGTGCAGCCACCGTGAGATGGAGAGGAAAAAAAGACGAAAAAAGCAAAGCGAAAACCTGTTTGCGAGGTAAAAGAACACACACCGCGATAGAAAGGAAAAGAGAGAAAGAAAAAGAAGGCTAAACTGACTCATCAACGTTCCAGAGGGGCCGGCGGACAGGAGGATCTGCGGACGCACTAAACTCAGCTCGTCGGAATGGGGAGGAGAGGAAGTGGGCATTGCTGAAAGATCTAAACTGAAAACTTTCAGAAAGTTTCTGATATGAAGCCGAGCACGGAGGCTTGCGGCGGAATAAAGCTAGGCTAACAAGACGAGTGTTTTTAATCAAACAAGTACTTACTGATACTCTAATTTTAGTACAAAAGTTCAGGAAAGTCAGTTCATATGAAAAGCTAACCCAACGGGAACCACTAGCTTTGAAAAACCACACATAGCCAAAATGTCAACACATCCGACCAATAAAAGGTTTATCGTCACACATCACTTTAACTTGCATATTCACTACAAATGTCAGTTATTTTTATATTCTCAGTAAAAAAGTAAGCTTTTGTCAATGAGTAAGATTGAAGATTTAGGGGAACTTCGATTTCTATTTCTTCGTTTGCAACCTACCACTCTACTGGGAATACGAGAGTTTTCAGTCAGCAAACTTTACCAGATGTACGCTAACCACTAAAATATTACACGCCACATAATTAGCCTAACAAGTGATGTCAAACAGCTCTGACAGCGTCAGAGACCCAAACCGTCTCTTATCTGGAGGAGTTGTTAAACACACTTGAGCTGCATTTGTGACATGTAAAAATTTGCCATCAAAATATAATATTAAAAAAAATACATGGAGAAGCTAAAACTATACTTTCATAACAGGATAAAAGAGGTTGCTATGACACCACAGGTCAAAGGTCCTTGTGTTTCATTCCCACACAGGGTGTGAGAAAAAAAAAATGGAAGAGAACGAGATTTCTTCTAACAAAAGAAACACTTATATTTAAAGCACTTAATCTGGATGACAAAAACTTTCTCAATGTTACACTCATATAGCACCCCAAGTGACTTCACTCACACAAAATGCACATTTCTAGTTATTTCTCTTCAAATCCATTCATATTCCATGAAAGTTTAGTGAGAAAATCCATGACGATGGCAAGTCTTTATAATATATCTGCTATAACTCACCATAACAAGTCTATAGCACACATCCAGAGCCATTTAGTGACTTCAAAACACTGCTAAAAACAGGATGAAAAGCATATGACGAGACAAGGGACGACCTCTGTGAACTGCGGCTCTTTTATTCTTGAAAATCCGGAGGAAAAAAAGACTAGCTATTCATACGCAGGCTAAATCAAACATGTTATAAAAGCTTTTAAGGCTACCAATTATTAGGAGCTGTCTCTGTGTAAACCTTGGCATTTCATCAGGCGGATACAAAAAAAAATTCTCAATTTTCCTGTCTCCCATGTTTGGAGATTTCTAACCACGAAAAATAAAACAAAAAGGAATTTCTATAAAGTCATTGATGCGTCATTTCAAAACACAAGCAGTGGTGGTACTTTGCAGACTTGCCTGTCGCTCGTATAGGGAGTGGAAAAAATACTATGCCGTTATGTAAAACATAATTTTTTAGACAGAAAAAGAAGAGAGAATTTTAAGAAGTTTCAACAACTTAAAAAAAACTTATTCAGTCTATCAAAAAATATATATTTTTAAACTTATATTTAAGTACTATGTCCTCTGCAACATGAACATCTTTGAGATTAAGTTGTTAAAAGATTGATTGTATTAACTTTTGAGCAACAAATGAATACAAATATACACAAAAATAATCATCTGGTCTGGGTAGATTTTCTAACAAACAAGAAAAGTAAAAAAAAATACAATATTTTAAAGTCATCAACTAGTTACAATATGTTCTTTGCAAGCAAACACCTGGATTTAATATGGTAGCGCGATCCATTCTCTTTCACTGTCATTAAAAAAAAAATCCCCTACAATTTATTTTCTCTACAGGCTTCTCATTCAACGGCAACAACGCCACATGAATCTGCCGCAGGGACACAAGTGGCAAATCACAGTGCGGCAAGAAGTTAGCCCAAAAAGAAGTTGTGCAAACTCAGAAGCCACGAAGAACAAATGGAAGACCCCCACTGCTGCTTTCTCCCTCCACCAAGGCCCAAATTCATTTGTCAGCCGTAAAGTTCCTGACTATACAGCGCTGATCTATTGCCTCTCTCCAAAGAGCTCACAGATGTGGAGTCATTTACATTTCAAATACACCTCAAGCTTTTCAATCACTTCAAACGCGTCTTATCAGACAACTCATGTGGATTTTATTCTTCTGTGTAGACTGAGAACTGAATCTAGTAAACCGCTGAACGGTTAGCAAGAACGAATTCACATATTTGTGTGAGTGTTTACGATGCACGAGGAATTAAATAATATTCCAAGCAGATGGAGATTTTTTCTTCTGATCTCTAGATTGTTATACATGCATGAAATAGCTCATTGTCATTTTACATGACAATAACGTGGGGAAAAGTTCTTTAAGCCTTCACAGAATAAAAATTGTCATGTAACTGCAAAAAGAGTTAAGATAAAGCAATTGTGACTGGAAAAGCCTGATGATGACAGAGCTGAGGTTCCCTGTTGACTGTATCTGAAACTATGTTTACAGTTGTGAGTTTCTCTGTTTCTCTAAATGATGAGCCGCATTTGCCTGCACAGGCTTTGTCATTAAGAAACTTTTACCGACAAACTATTTCAGAAAGAAAAAGAGAGCATATCATTTCCAGACTGCCCGAGTGTGGCAACTTTCACAGTTTACAGGAAACAGCGCAACTCATCTACTGGAACCAACATGGGATTTTGTATCATAACAATCAGATACAGGTTATGCTTCAGTACAGCACATTTAAGTGAAGTGTGGGTGATTTTATCAGTTTGAAGATAAATACTTGTTTCCACCCACTTGAAAGTACTAATGATATTCTGATGTGAAAGTGATTGTAAAACCAAATTAACTGGAAACATTACCACAGTTGCAGAACTGAGGAACCTTGCAAAATCTCAAAATCCAAACAATGTTACAAAATGTATAGGATATGAACACATGTATAAACATAACTTGTTAGAAGAACTAGAACACTGGAAGTGTGTTCCTGTCCTCTGTACAAAAGCTTCTATCGATGAATAACATCAACAAGAAAAGATAAGGGGAAAACGACTGCTGTACACGCCAAGAAAAAAATGTACAATTTCTATACACATTCCTTCATTTTAGAAGCTTAACACAGAGTTATTTAAATTCCTTGAACTTTTGTAGAAAAGTTTTTTTGGAAAGTGATAAGCTCCATCACGCCACTTTGGTCACGCCATAAGAAACTTTGTGAACTACAGCCCCCCCAAACACACCTAAGTGCGAAAGTTGTCCACACAGTTGCTAAAACAAATAAAAAGTTTCCCCATTAGTTATATATTCACAAAAACACACATCCAAATGAGAAAATAGTATTCGTATAGTTAGTCAGGAGCTCGTTACCGCTATTCATAAACTTTTCCTCAGAAACTTGCTGCACGTCTCCATCGCCTCGAAGAACGCAATGAAACAGAAAGACATATTTTCGCTACCTGCCTTCGAATAAAACCGCAAAATAGCGACAAAAGCCCCGTTAAGATCCGTAGACTGTCATGTAAACAACCTGCGCCTCTTTGTATGTGGAAAATGAAGTGTAACGTTCAGCGCGTTGCCATGCCTACGCGTTTTCTTATCTTACATCAGTTACGGAAAGTTTTCGAAGTTTGTGTGGAAAGCGCCATTCAGCTTGAAGCATCATTTACGCAAAAACAGTAGCCTACACACTAATGAAACTTTCTACAACTTGAGCTATGCACCGTTTAGCTACTTTAGCGCGCAGTGCAACCGGTTTACACATAAACAATGCAAATAAAAGACGCCTCGCGCCTTAAATGTACAAGAGAAAAAAACGATATTACTACATTCGGGATATTATCTTGCGCAAAACGCATTGCAACACAGAACGAAATAGCTGAAAAGAAATGGGAAGGAAAAAGTAATCCAAAAACCTCTTCGTGTGTTTTCTCTCAACTACTGGGAGCTAACAAGTCGCCAATTTCAAATTGCAATTTAGCCACAAAACCCCAAATGGCACGCCGAAATCCGAAGAGCCGTGCTCTTATTTTCATTGCAAAGTAGCACTCAACTGATTCATCACCAAATCCCTTCGCCCTTCTCAACATTACATAACATTCTCCCCCTAAAAGCCATCAGGAACTACAGCTAAAATTCACATCGTTCTTCTGCCGTGATCGCAATGCTCATTGATTCGCTTTCTCCTTACCTGTTGATTAAATTGCAATAGTCTTTGCAGTCTGAAAGATGGTGGAGCTTTGGCGTGAGCCATGAAGCGTCTTTGTGTTGTTTGTTTGTTGATCTCGGGGAATGATTTCTTTTTTATGGGGATGTAAGATTGCGAATTGCTCCTGTACACGTGAAATCTTGGGAGACTGTGTTTAATAGTAAAAACGCCTGAGTCTGGGATGGAAAAAAGGAGGTTGGTTTTTGCAGTGATCTCAGTTCTTTATCAGAAATGTTATCGCTTGTCAGGACCTCAGACTCCAAGCATTACGTCAGTTTCAAGACACCAACACTATTAATATCAAGAAGCCCTTGCGGAGGAAAGCGCCACCCTAGAGCGCGCTCTCTTAAAGGGACAGTGACCACTAAAACAGCTCCAGCACCACTCTGCAACTTCGCCATAGACTGCTGAAGAAAGCTGCTCAGATAAGTCATCTAAACTAGAATCGGTTCTCAACCGATGGTTCGCACTTCCGTTCCGAGCAGAGAAAAAAACAACAACAATGCGAAATCCAATGTAAAGATTATTTAATCATTTTTTAAGGGGAACCTTATGATATTATAATATATATTTGTCTCATGTAACGCAAATGTCTTCTTGTGGTCACCACAGTTTTGTGATATCTATCTATCTATCTATCTATCTATCTATCTATCTATCTATCTATCTATCTGTCTGTCTGTCTGTCTGTCTGTCTGTCTGTCTGTCTAGGCATAGTTAAGATATTCAAATAAATAAGCTTATCAATATTTAAAGGTAGAATAAGACTGCTCTTCAGGGCACAGTTTTGGTTATGAAAAGAAAGTGATAACCGCATTCTGTTGGGCTTAAATTAGGAGTCACAACCAAATTTTGAGTGAGTTGACATGCTGTAGTTGTCTCAAATGGGCTATTATTAGTATTCTTTGTTTGTTTTCTTTCTTTTACTTAGTGTTGTCCATCTTTCTCAGGGTATTAAAATAGGGGTATGACACAAAACCCTGGGCAAACATTTGGCCAGATATATGTTTTTTACAGATATTGTGGGGTAAGAACATATTAATAAATTTCACTCTTTGATTTTAGGGACATATTTGTTTATTCAAAACTTTCTCAGTGCTCAGCAATGTAGAACTGAAACCAAATAAGTGAAATGAAACACTCTGTCATTCTGTGAGCATTTACTGACAGCTGGTAATTTCTGTGTGGAATAATTAGCAGAACACAGTAGTAGATGTTTTTGATAACTATGTGTGTAGCTGACATGAAACTCTTTTGGGAAGTTGACATGTCCTGAGGTGTGCTTCATCTTAAATTACTGTAAATAGCATTTCATGATTATTCTTGTATAATTATCATATACGCAGCATTTATGATCTTATAGACTAAGATTATTGGTTATAGGTTATTGTACACCATAATTTAACATGATATTAAACAAATTACAAACTTTTCATTATACATTCATATAAATTTTAACATAAAAATTATATAATATAAATCATATAATGTTTTTATTTTTGTAAGCAAATAAATGTTATATACTATATAGGTGTATGTATAGTCTTATAATAATACAGAGTGCATCATATTTACAATGTTATCATGGATTTGGGGTCCAGGTGCTTTACTTGTACTTGCAGCATCCAACCCTTAAGTTTTAAATGTTCTGTTCTCATCCATGACAAACCATAAACCATAAGTCCAAAGGTCCATAATTACTAGTCCTGTCCACAATAACAACTTCAAGATGAACCAACCACTTGTTGTCAAACACACACACACACACACTAAAGAAAATACAAAATAAACTTGGCAGTAGTGTCTCCAAATGACTGCCTAGAGCATTACTGTCTGTAATGCATTTTATTTTCTATCTATAAAAATAAAACAAACTAAATTAATTTACACCAATTTATCACTAATATTGTGCTAGCTGTTTAAAATATTAACAGCAGAAGATGAATACATATAGTTTCAAGGTAAATGTGTAACATTTGGGAAAGCTTTCTCAGCTTTAGAGAGTAATTATTTATTTTGGGAAATTCAGCATAATTTATCAATTTAACAAAATATTTTTCAGATACAAAAATGTTACCACATAACCTATATACTTTCCACATTTAAACGAATGGAAAAGGTTGTTAAAAATGTATTATGTTCATGTTTTCCCTTTTTGTTTTCTTTTCCTTTCTCTGAATTTTTCTTATACAAATAACATAAGCTGTCAACAAAAATAAACATTTTCAATATTGGTTTCCTGGGGATTAACATGATTTGAAAATAGCATTGCATAAAAAGAGCATACAAACTGTTTTCCAAGAATACGCATATTATGTTTTTCTTTTTTCCGATGAAGCTAGTAATGGTGGGCCAATTACATGTAGAGAAAAATTCATTCAGACATGTTCCACCCACTGATTCAAAATATATAATATATATAAACGTATGCAAAAAAAATAAAAATTAATCATAAATTATATTGCATGTTTCCATGAACTTATTTGAGAAGTACCAAAGCGGCATACTCTATTCAGACTGTTAAAACAAAAAAAACAATCATATTTTGGGGTTTTCACATGCGTTCTCTGCCATCGCGCCACCATCATGAGGTATACTGATGAAACTTTTTTAGAGATGAAACCTGAGAAGTGAAGTCAACGTTGTTTATTTCACATAGAGATATCATGCCATGAGGTGGACGTCACTGAAATATTTTTAGTCCTGGTGGTTACATTCTGCTAGACATATTACATACTGCCGAAGTTGGCGCCAATGCTGTCCCCTATCTGAGCTTGATACTGTTTCAGTATAGCCTTTCCTCTGTCCATGCTAACAGCCAGACTCATCATGTGTCATATTTAGAACACCTCATGCGTAGGAGACAGACCTTCATTGAGCTATTGAACGCCTCCTGCAGTACGAGCGTTACAATAAAACACACTGCTACAATATCTGTATTCATCCGTATTCACGGTGACGACATGTGTTTAACGGTAGGCACAGCTGTACGCAATGCACTGACTTGCATATTACATTTAAATCACTAATCTGAGAAAAGCTAAGGAATAACTTATTTTTAGTGTTTGGGTTTGGTTAGTGGTCCGACTTTTTTTTCCCCCAAAGCACCATATATTATTGATGTAGAGGTTTGAATATCCACCTCTGTAGCATTTTTATGTGCATTTTAATGTTCTTCCCTAATTATTTTAGTATGTTATAGTATAATGTAGCATTTTATTAAAATACACTCCTGTTAAAGAAAGAAAAAGGAGGAGAAAAAAAAGTTGCTCACTCAAGTATCCATTCTTTACTTTCTTAAGAGTCAACTATAAATAATAACATATTAGTGCATAGTTATTTTTAGGGCTGCCTTTTATATATATATAATTTTTAACATGACAACTTTTAAGTCAAAAATTAAAAACTGATTTCTCACATGTAGAGTGAACAGAGACTAATGGATTAGAACGAAAACATCTGAAGAACAAAAACAGACTTTTTGATTATGAGAAAAATAATTTTTTGCAATGTCTTGTACCATCACAATCCCTAAAGACATCTCCTGTGAGCAGCACAATTGCATATGTGGCACAAATGTGATTCATAAATGGGCAGTTTTCAATTTTACCATTCAGTTCAACCATGCAGCGTAAATGGAATTTGCAGAGTGTAACTTCTGAATAAAAGGGAAATTTGAACTGGAAGAACGGCTCAAGGTGATTCTTCTACATTACTTTTGCACTCCAAGGAGCAAAATAAGTGATACATGGAGGGCCGGAATAAAAACAATTTTATACTTGAGTAAAACATTTTTCAGATACATTTCCGCATGAATAATTATATTATTTTTTTCCTCTCCTCCAAAAAAAAAACAAAAATAGAAGATGGAAGCAAAACACTTTCACATGCAGCATCAAATGAATAAGACCTGGCATTTGTGTTGAAAATTGAGTCTCTAGAATATTTTTTTGTTGTTGTTCTTAAAATATTGGAAAGGCTGTTTTGATTAAAATGAGCCTAGCAGAGAGGAGTAAGCAATGGAGATAGAGAAGAAGAGCTAGCACTGACACAAAACTAGACACAGAACAACAAGTGTATAACAAGAAAAAAAGACAAGACAAGAAACAGTTTCTATATCAGTGTTCACTGTGTCATCACTAATTAGATGATTAGCTAAAAATGTAGATAGTTCAGAGGTGAGAACATTTCCACAAATAAAATGAAGCCTGAGACAGAAGTGCTAATGCAAAGGACAATGTGTGAATTTTTTTATAAACAATTATGACATTTTTCCTGAAAGATGATATTTCTGCACATATAGAGCTCATTAATTTCAGTTGGGTAACAAACTGTGTATATGTTTGTTTGATTTTCAAATTATTTCTAGAATTAGTTTTTTACTTGCTGTTTTAGTATTAGGCCATAATGACAATTTCTTACATGGATGTTTCTGTTTGACTAATAGTTGGCATGCAAAAATTTGGTCAAACATTATTAGTATTCTAATAAAATAATGAATTCAAGATCATGCAGGGAAAGAGCCTCTGCTTATTGCGTGACCTGAAAAATGATATTTTCATACTAGCTTTATCACTAAAGGAACTGTTCATCTAAAAAATGAAAATTCAATCTCATGTTGTTCCAAACCTGTATGACTTTATTCCACAAAACACAAAAAAGAAATTCTGACTGTGCTGGCTGATCTTTCCCGTTCAATTACAATGAAAGGGCAACAAAAAAAAGTATCATAAAAGTGGTCAAAACGACTCATGCAACATATTCCAAGCATGTCCCGGATCAATGAGTCAGTATGTTAAAACCGGATCAGTCTGATTCATGAACGAATCACCAAAGAGAGATTTTGTTTTTCACACAAGGTTATGGTTTATTATTGCATGGAAAATAGTTTTTTTAAACTCCTTTTTATAGTTGCTCCTCCTTCTGTTCCACACGAACAGAGGTTGAATTATTACCTTAGGAGGCCTTTCTCTCCACTGCTTATGGTCTTCAATTAAGTGCCTTCCATATTACTAACAGGTCTACGGGCCTCACTCCAGTAGTTTCTCTCTCAAAGATTTCCTAATGTAAACCTACGTGACTCCAACCAACTTATTGTGCCTTGAAGTGCTCTTTTTCTCTCCTTTTTCTTTCTCTGTTTCTTTCACTCACAGAAGTTCATACACATCCAGTAGATGTTACCTTCATTACACACACACAGAGGCAATAACAGAGGATACTAATGGATTTTGCAGCACTTTAAGTGATGAAAAGTGGCTGTGCAGTGAATGTTCATTCCATCTTGGGAAAAGATGAGCAAGACTTCAAAAGAAAGTAGTAGAATAAATATTCCGAGAGGTTCAGATCTGTAACTGATTGAACGCTATGGAATACCTCTCGGGTTATCATCACCAATCCGTGCAGATGAAGGGTTTAATCACCATCTTCTTTTTGATTAGCTAGCAGGTACAGCGTTTCTCTAATGTTATTGAGCGATCTATACAGCCGCCCGGCGATAGATGCTGACAGAGCTTCTTATCTACTGGAATCTGTGACAGTCTGTATCTCCTACTCTTTTCTCAGGAACACAGCGTGTGCACTCACATGAAAGTACAAAGCTTGTCACACAATTTCACGCAATCGTGATTATTCAAAATCTGACTCAATCATATATATATTGCCTATATATATCTTGAAAATACATCAGGAGATAACAGGATAAGGAAAAGTAGAAGAGTATATGAAAATAAAGAGAGTGAGATTGCTCCACAATTCTGAACAAATATTGAACATAAAATGGTGTCAAATATATATTTATGAAACTACAGGTGATATTTCTTCCTGTAGCTCAAACAGTACAGCATGACACTGACAACACAAAAGTCATGTTTGATTTTCAGGAAAAGCAAGAAGTGATAAAATATCTGTGTAAATGTGGCGTAAGTTTCTTTGGATAAAAGCAGCTGCCAAATGCATAAATGTAAATTTCTCTCCTGAAGTAGCCTACATTTCTCAGGAGGAATTACATATATAGTTAATTAATTTATGAAATATTTAATAACCTACAGCCCTACGAATGTTGTTTCTCAGAAAACATTATTTAAAATAAATTAGAAAACAAGAACTAAGCTCAAATTCCTTTTAAATATTTTGTGGTTAGCCATAGACATAAAATATTTCTGGAACTTACATCATTAGAGTTCAATTATTTCAACTTATTCAGATTGAGTTCTGCCTAATATATATATATATATATATATATATATATATATATATATATATATATATATATATATATATATATATATATATATATTATATAGTTTTCCATGATGGTGTGTCTATGATATTCATAGAAAGATGTCAAATTTGTTGTCACTCCCTCAGACATTTAGAGTTGGAAGCATTAGAAACAGCAGCGTTTTCTGAAATTTAAGGTAATATAACACAACGCATATAAAGTTATAAATTCACATAAAAAATGTTAAAAAGGAAAATATCTTAAAAAGTGTGATGTTTAATAACTGTGGAACATCGTATTTGAAACTGTTTCGATCCCAACGTTCTTGAAAATAGAAATTTTTGTGTTTCACAGAAGATAGAAAGTAATAAAGGTTTCGAAATGTGAGTGGATAAATAATGACAAAATCTTCATTTTTGAGTTAACTTATCCCTTTGACTGGTCATCAAACCAGACTGTACCCAGGCTCAGACCGGCTATGCTGGTTTAATAAGACTGAATTGGGCTGTTCAAAGAAAACAGAATGGCTCCAGGTGAACTCTTTCAAACAAACCCCTCTGTTTTTAGTATCACAGGTCATTATTTCTGTGCCCTGCTCAGCTTTTACCTCGTTGGTTTCCTAAACACCCCCTTCATCCCTGTTCAGCAATAACTTCCTCATTTGTAGCCTGTAGGAAGTAGACCTGCTGCTTTAGTGGCAGATCTGTTTGTAGGAGAAAGAAAGAAGGAAAACAAGAGGAAAAGGTGTGCATGTGTCCGCATTTGCAGCCGTTTCTTTCTCCTGCATGCCAGTGAAAGCAGGAACTGGTTAAGCTGCAGGTGACTCATCATTTCCCACAATGCTAATGATACAGGACTGCTGATATGAACATCCAGCCAGACACATTTATCATCCATGCCGCACCTTCCCTTTAATCATTCGTATGTAAAAAGGCAACGATAAATTACATGTTCATGCAACGGCAACAGATCAAATAAAACACATTAGCCAGGAATTTGTTCAAGTCAGTTAATCTTGTTCTCTCTTTAACTATTACTGATTTGCTTTTATATACATATTATATATATATATATATATATATATATATATATATATATATATATATATATATACACACATGACCCACAGTGCACTGTATGGAATAAAATTAAAACCAATGAACAAAGAGAGTGAGTCACCAAAAAGAAAGTGATTCAGTCAAGGACAGCACTGGTCGATTAGTTTCTGGCATTGCACCAATAACAATAAAGAAGTGATTTGCTGCATTTAGTATATGACTGCAATAACAACACGTGTATCAAGGCATTTCAAATACTTTATGTTATTAAATGCACTCTGCATGTATCGGTTTTACTGCAGAAAGAGCAGAAAAGGGCCAGTGACAACAATGACTCGACTATGCTGATTTGCAGTAAAGGATGAGAGATGACAGTGCAACTGAGAGTCTGAGTCACACTTCCTGTTATTGTGGTGGTGGTCTCATATTAAAGAGATAGTTCACACAAAAATGAGACTTAAGTCATTATTTATGTTTATTCAAAACCTGTATGACTGTATTTTTCCTTAGACACAAACAGAGAACCCGAACCTGTGTGTGTCTAAACAATGACCCAATCCCCCCCCCAAAAAATATTATCAATTCATATCTAAGGTCTAATTAATTGATACTGATTTTAAACAACAGCTAAACAAACAAGAAGTTAATATTCAGTAACTTACATCTTGATCCAATTTCCTTCGACAAAGTCCAGATTTCCAAACGAAGCCAAAGCAGTTTCTTTTTTCGAACAACAATTACTACTGGTGTTTCGCTCCTTACTGAATCAGTGTTTGAACGAATCAGTTGGCTGATTCCTATAATGGCTCACTCATTAAAAACAGTCACTTTTCGCCACTGGTGTAACTGTGCCCCAATTCAAAGACTGCATCCTTCGGAGGACGGATCCTTCGAAGGATGTGGCCAACGTGGTCTTCGAAGGCCACTCCGAGCCTGAGTCCCAATGTGCATACTATCCATCCTAAATTCTATGTGATATTAGTAAATTTCAATACTATTTAGGGCAGACAGGGTGGATAGTATGCACATTAGGACGCAGGGCGAGTCTAGCCTTCGCAGGATTTCCTGATTGCACCAGCAGTTGTTCCTCATCGCCGCTCCTGTCGCATAGCAACAGTGCGAGAAGAGAGATGCCATGGATGTTATTTGTTAATGAAAATGAAAATAACTTTGGAGACTGAATTGTTAGTTTTTGACTTTTAATTACCGAATTACAATTTACATGTAAGTATTGGGTTTCGACGTATTTGAATATTGCAATGACATGAAAAAATACAAAATAATGTGGTTTAAGGTTGACTTAGGCTATATCTTACCAAAATGTGATTTTATGTTGTTTATTTTATTATTGATTATTATGTAGATAAATGGACCATGGTGAACAAATTTAAACAAGTTTTCAACCCTGTTTAGTTTTATGCAGCTGAATATAAAAAGTCCACTTACAAACGTGACTGCCGCTCATCAACGACAGCTGTCACAGTTGCTAGGCAACAAGTCCTCCTTAGGCTGGACCGGTCCGAGTCCTCGGACGCAGCCTTCGTTATCGGACGCAGTTGTAATCAGCAACTGTTTTTAATGTTATATCAATCAACTTTGATCCTTTCATTTGCAAAATAAAGTGGTGGAGTGTAACAAAATAAATTCCTTGTATTCACATAGCCAGGCCAAATGGGTGCCCTAAGCAGAATTGTATTGTTGTGCCCCTCTGTCAAATATTAGGCTATGGAATTAAAAAAATTAATAAAAATAAATAAAAGCATATAGGGATCAAAATAGAACTTTAATAAAATATAAAAGTAAATAAATTGTAAGTAAATTACATTATTTACAAATTACAATTGTAGCTCTAGACAGTTACCTAGAGCTACGATTTACAGTTGTCTGATTGATTTTATAATCTCAAGCATTCAGAAATCACGCAAAAGGAAATTAAGCAGTTTTACCACGATAAAACCATGGTAAAAAAATGTAAGGGGTGTGATGCCCACATGTTTTTGTTGAAGAAATTATAGACGCCTTAGCATTTCTATCACAAAAAGGTGGCCAAAAATGAAAGATTAAGTGGATATTTGAATTAGCCTATGTCAATATCAAACAAGGACTTGATGGTACTGTACTGTAAGTGTAACAGCAGCAACTACCAGGCCTTTGGCGCACTTTACAAGCATTTGTAATAATACGTAATATACATAAATAGTTTATTTTGTATTACATTATGTATTTTAACAGTGTTATTCAATGAAACCATATAATTATTAATTAAGCAATTATTATTACCTCATTGTCTTCATATAATGCATTTTAAGTAATTTTAAAGCCTGATGTTGGCTTAAGTCTGTTTTTATAACCACAAAAAAATATTATCCTAAAACTATTATTTAAAGTAACAAAACCATGGTTACTTTGTGGTTACCATGGTTACAAGAACCATGATTTTTGGTTTTATTCGTAGTAAAACCATGGCTGATTTTCGTAAGTGAAACTCAGAGAGAATATTAGATGCGTTGTTGGTGGTTAAATTATTACCGACATTAAAACGCGTTATTAACGTCAATAGCCAAAAAAGTTTCACAGGATTATGATTGTAGCCTACCTGAAAGTGATGCACGGCTTCATCTTTTTTCTTTTTATTTTATTGGCGCCGGACTGATGATGTCTTTTCACGGGTATAGTTCATAAATTATGATCATTTGCATTCCGCCGCAAACATGAGGTGCGAGCGGATGAGAGAGTGGCGCGTCACGTGCTCTTAGCCTGCTGCCTACTGTGTTCACCATAAAATGCATTTTTTATAATGATATATGTTTATATTTTTATTTATGTATATGTATATGTTCATTTTTTTTTTTTTTTGAGCAAGGATGGTGCCGCCCTGGGAGATGGTGCCCTACGCAAACTGCGTACTCTGCATACATAGCCTACAGATCAATGAGGTTTTTTTTTTTTTTTTCACAGTACAGCAACACTTCAAAAACATCGTCTTAATATGATGCACTGTTGTACACTGAACTGCCCAACAGTAGCCTATATAAAGAATTTTAAATGTAACAACCTTGAACAAATTCAGAAGTAAAATGCAACATACACAGTAAAGCAAGACCATCATATATAAAGTTTTTTTTTCTGCAGAATACATACCTCTACTTTTACTCTTCATACCTTAAGTACATTACAATAAAGATAGTACTTTTAGTTAAGGTTTTAAATGCATGCAGTTTTTCCTCAATGCACTATTAGTTACTGAAAGTACTTTACTAAAAATATTTCTTCCACCAATTAATTTGTCATAGTACTACACAATTAGTCCTTTCCTCCTTTCCTTAAATCAGACCAGACCCCTGTACTGCAGGATAAACCGAAACATTCCAGTGCTGGACAGTGCAAATATGCACTCAAACACTCTGAAGACAATCCCAGATGATGCCCCACTGGCAGAGGCTGCACCAGGCTCTCTATTGTGGCAGCCCATCCAGGGTCTCTCTGCTCAGCTTAATGAAAGTGTACATAGGCCAACAATTTTTTTTCCCCAATCTGTTTTATGTACTGTTAATTTATTTTTATGTTGTTTTTCTGATGTTGAATTGAAGTTATTTTGTAATTAGTTGTAAAAAAGAAAAAAAAGGACTTTTAAGTACAGACCAATTTATTGCTTTTTGCTTTGCAAAAATAAACAATTCCAGAACTACTACTTGTCTTTTATTTCTAAGTTTCAACTTATAATACAAAAATAAAACAATGCACAGAAATTACTTTGCTTCATTTACAAATAGGCTAACTTAAATTACAAAAGTAATGCACAGAACAGTTTCATTCATTATATTTTTACGTTTCCCAGCAGCCCCATTTTCTCCAGAACTGTCCTAAAAGAAGAGAAAAAGGAAAGAGTTATTAAGACAGGGCTGCAATCTTAAGGTTAGAAAATATGAAACAGACATGCATACAAAATAGGCTACTCCAGAAATCATGTTTCTGGATCATCAACTTTGCCTAAAACATTTGTGGACATATCTAGCATGACACTACTTACTTACTTACTTACTTACTTACTAAATAAATAAAAAACAATTTAAAGACTTATCTAATTATTAAGTAGCCTTATATACTTATTGTCTTATTGTTGTGGACTGGCAGAGTTTTTGTCCCCAGTAAATGAATGATCATATTCAGCCCTCAATTTAATAAATACGAGAACTTATGCCTCAGACCACCTAACAAAGGAATCTGTGCAGTGGTATTGTTAGTTTAAGTTCACACTTGACTTTTAACATTTGTTTCGCTAGTTATTTGAATAAATTTAAACACAATACTTACATTTATAAGTGTATTCGTCGTCCGCCACAGAACCATCACCCGCTATTTTGTTTGAATAAAAAGTCCCTCTTCATCGGCGCGCTGTGAATTCTGGGATAAGGTAGGCTGCGAGGGTGCATTAATGTCGCTTTCGAATTGCTCCAGCGTTCGTCGCGCCGCGGTGACGCAATTGGCCCTCAAATGAGGCCTTCGTAGGACGCGTGCTGCGTCGCAATGTGCCTACTTATACTACGCCCTTAAAGTGTGTACCCTTTTGGTGAAGAAAAAGTACACACTTTTGAGTGTGTAGTAGACGAGTAGGCAAGCTTTCACGTTACACAACTGCATCTTTAATGGACCGCTCTGTCGCATTTGTTACACGCACCCTGTCACTGTAAACTGGCCTGTCAATCATCTTGTCACTGTTAACATCCTCCACATTTCATTTCATTTAACTTCCTACCGTATAAGAGAGAGAAGAAGTAGCTAGTTGATCTGCCAGTCGCGGGTCTTTCATGCGTATAACTGTGCTCAAATTAATGATGCATTTAAAAGTAACGACCAAATGGATGTTTATAAAAATTCACACTGCTGTTGCAGATGAAATATAACACGGATAACAATAAATAAATATATATTTTTTTACCAGGTTAACTGATGATTATTAATAGCTCAAACCCCTTTTTGCAAACTTAACCGTCGATCGCGCGCGTCCGCCACGTTTGTAGTTTTTCTAGCGCGTTTTATTCGTGTTTGTAGTTCTGGACCGAATCCTTGGCCAAAGCGCAACGTTTGTGGGCAATTTTAGCCATTAGAGTGTGCACGGATCCACACTTCATAAATCGACCTGAAATGGTAGACCATCCGGGGACTTTTGGCATACTCTTTTTAACATACTATGCTTTGGGACACACTTATTGTAATCTCACATACTATTTAGGATGGATAGTATGAACATTGGGACGCAGGGCATGTCTTTGATTTGGGATGGCTTTCGTCGCGTCGCTGTGAAGCCATTGGCCTTCACACAGCTCAAGTGACCTGCAGAAAGAGTCACAATCAGTGTCAGTGGTTTTCCCGCGGAATTGGGCTACTTTAACACTGTTGCCGGGGGTTGTTTTTCATGTCCACGGGTTGAAGCAACCCCAATAATGTGATATTTAGCCCCTGGAGTGCTAATTTTACCTTTTTTTTTTTTTTTTTACAGAGGGACCCCCTTGAAACGCGAATGGGCTAGTTTGGGGCTAGTTTTGAGTAGCAATTGGGCGGGATATGTTGTGGAAACCTGGCAACCCTGGTCACAATCCACATAATAACATGTGAATTCCTGAATTCGGAAAAGTGTGCTTTATACATACCCTTTCTTAATATTTTGCATTCCACTGAACTGCTTCCATTGTATGTAGACACACATGACATGACATAACATTATAAAATGGGGATTTTTTTTTTTTTTTTTTTTTACATTCAACTACACTGCATCACACGTTTATAAATGCAAAACGCATTTTGTGAATGGCCCTTAAAGAGATTATTAGTATTCTGAATTTAGTCTTTCTTGCACCATTTATTTTTTTAAATTATATTGTTTATTCTTATTCCTCTCTATCTGCATTACTGTAAAAGAAAGATACAAACAGTAAAAGGTCCCTGCTCGACCAATCAAATTCGAGGACCAGAGTTGTGTTTGTAATTATAGTATTTATGATATACATGTTTCCTACTACTTTTGAAGGTCTGTCAATGGAAAAATATACATATGTGTATTTTTGTAGCAGACCAGATGGTGTAGTTATGGCATCTACCAGCAGGGGCTAACAGGTCCATTCTAAGTAGCTAAACCTTGACCCCTTTATAGTGACACACTTGCAGAGCGAGGCAGCGTGAGAATCCTGATCGGTGGCGGAGGCACACGTCTGTGCTAATGTACAAAATATGCTCTTAGCCGTCTGCTGCACACGATGAAGCTGAGAAGGGAATTGGAGGGGCGTCTTAAGTAGCTGCCAGGCCAGCGATGCAAGACCCTTTCCAACAGTAACCGAGTTAGAGAGGTGATCTGGGACAACTGATATGCCCTCTGATAATTCTCAGCATTTCAAGCCATTCTTTTTCCAATTGCTCTCTATCAGTGAAAAGAGAGGGGACCTTTATGTTAAATAAAGATGGAAAGGGAGAGCCGAGATCCATTTGAAATGACACAGTCAGTTTTAAAGCTAAAGTGTGTGATTTTCTTTTGTTAAAATACTTATTTCTACTTAATATGCAGAGACATCAATAAGTAGGCTGTCATTTATAGGTTAATTTCTCCAAAAATTGTAAAAATTCTGTTTCTTTGTGCTCTAGCATTGCTCTGCTCAACAAATTGGATGAGTTTGAGTTTAGGACTAGTTCTTGTCCAACCATTAGCAAACAGTGAGAATCTGGGAAACCAGTTTGATAACAGTCATTATTTAAAATGTATTTATATATTTCATATGATTTATGTATTTACATATTAAACTCTATATTTTTATTAATTTATGGAACTGCCATTAGAAAATTTGTTTAATCTAAACATTTCTAAACCCTCATCTTAAGAATAAAAAAACCTTTATTATCAATGTTAAATTATGAAAACTGTATTTTTTATTACCTATAATATTGCCATATAAATAAAATCTTGTCAGAATTTCTAATCTACAATGTACACAGTCTACTCTAAACAGTGTGTTTGTGGAATAAATCTGTTTACACAGCATCCCAAATCTTTTTTCTTTTCTTTAATCCAATTGAAATCTGATTATTTTTGTCATCTAAATATAAAAAAACACCCATGAACACTGATTTTCACAATTCAATCTCAACCACATTCATGGACAGTTTGAAATCCAATTCTAATTAGATTCCTGGAGATGCATTTCATACAAGCCATTCAGAATTCAAGTGTTTTATTGTCACTCTGTATGTGAAACATATTTTATGTCATACACTTCACACAATAATTATGAAGGCACACACTCCAAAGCAGCAAAAACCCTCCACCCCGTTCCACATTCGATCACAATGTAAACAGGACAAATTTCCTGCTCGCTGCACCCAATTGCTGTGGAAATCACTTGGGAGCATGTTGAGGCCAACCAATACGTATATTTGTCATAAAATGAGTTCTCAAACACACAGATATGATTTCCTCACTAGCCAGTATCATTGTGGACAAACATCAGGTTTGAAAACCAGAAAAATAATCAGCCCTGTTCCACAGACCGTGGGACAAAATCAACTTTGAGGGACATGTCAGAAACTTTTCTGCAACAATAACATTTACCACATCTGCTGCTTCCTGTCACCTGCAGATATTTCCCCTTGCTTTTCATTCTGGAGGAAGGAAGGATTTTACCTCTCGGCCTGAGCAGACAAAGGCTATTGCACATATATTTCACACAGATTTGTCTGCAGAAACATCCTCTATCCTCCATTTTTTTGTGCGTCATTGGCCAGATTATTTCTCCTTCTCATTTAATTTGATAGAAAGTATCAGCTGCTGATGTTCTGAAGTGATTTACTTGTTACTCCTAACCCCAATCTACTTTTTATGTCACCTGTTATTGGCTGAAGCCAACCGCCCAGTTGATTGATTTGTGCACTAGCCTACCCAGTCAGTGCTATCAGCACTCACTCTCCTCTCAATGGCCAGAGATTTCCCCAGAGGCAGTTTCCGACTCTTCGGCTGGCCGCTTGGATATTCCTCATTGCTGTAATTGAAACAGGTTTTCTTGGCCTGCCTCCATTAAATCATGTCTGAGTGAATTCCTTTGTTCTTTGATCCCTGCAATTAGCTCCAGTACTTCATGTCCTGTCAGGAGGTGGAGAATTATTTGATGTCTCACTCTGCCTTCGCTTGCTTCTGTATTGGTCTTGCGGGCGGTTTTGCCATCGCTTCAGCCCTCCTTTTTGCTTTCACCGTTAGCTCTGCGTCTCAGAAGGTAATAGGAAAGAAACTAAACATGGGCTCATTTTCCAGGCAGAGTGATTGAAAGAAACATCATCTTTGCTGTGAGTGCCAGTGACTGAGCAAAAAATGGATGCTATCCAGTATCAATCCCAGGCCACGTTCGAGGGGGAGAATTGCCATCATTAATGTTATATAATGCAGCGCTGCACATTGATGAGAGCGATCTGTTCTCTGGACATTGTGGACTGTGGTATAGGATACAGCAGGAACATATTGGTCAGTGACACAAAGGGGTGTCTACAGGAAGAAAGAAAAGAAAAGAAAAGGAAAAATGTGTTTAAAAGGGCAAGTTTTCAGAAGCTTGCTTGTTGTTGGCTTCATATGATTTTGGAAAACTTTTAAATAACATTTTCCATATCTAATTTAGTGGTAAAATGAAAATATGATTTCTTTTTATGAAATTGTATTCTTTTATATATTTTAATAAGGTTATTACCAAATATTTCCTCGAAAGCCCATGTATACAAGCTGTAAGGAAATATGTTATTCAGATATTATTATTTCCTATTATTTCCTCTTTTTTCTAAGAAATAATAATAAAAGATTATGCCAAACTACATAATATGGTTTTCTTTTCAAGAATTCAATTCTTTTAATGAGCCCTTTATCTTCTTTTTATGACTATGCCTCCAAAAACTAATTTTAAAATGAACTCAAAAACAGAAAAAAACATTCTCATCATGGAAGAAGTGTATTCAAGCAGTTGCATTTTTAATGTATTTTTAAATAAATGAAATGAGCGTCATATAATTAACCCATGTGTCACAGATCTGCTGGCTGGCAGACATCAAAAAGACAATGTAATCTCCCAGAGAAGAAGGGGGGAAAAAGCTTGCGGAAATGTCTCCTGCACAGCTGTAGCAGGCAGGCGTGCGGCCAAGCCAAATATGCAGACCTGCCAAAGTGAATTACGCCCTTGAAGCGGAGGATTGTCTTTGGTAGTCCCGCTAGTTACTTGGTCAAAGCATAATTGATTTGAGGCGGGAGAACCTGATTGTTTCGAAAAACACTCAACCACACATCCAGAACGAAACATAAATTCAGCATTTCATGCGGTGATACTTCTCCCACATTCAGCAGAAGCAGTGATAAGGACGGTGACAGAAACAGAGCAACGCATAAAAAAACGACACGTTTCTTAATGGAAGTTATCTTGATGAATATCTCGCTGAGCTCTGAGACTTTTAGCGCATTCTGAGATGCATCTCTTCTGATCTATGGGCGTTTTCTGAGGCGACGCATACGGGTGGCTGCCAAAATCGTCTGCTGGCAGACAGGCCAATCGCTCTGAGGAAGCGCTGCATCTGACAAACCCTGCTGACTTATCTCTGCTGTGGCTCTTCCCCTCCCTTCAAAACACTGGAGATGGATTTTCTGTTTTTAAGAGCTGTGGTCACAGTAAGGCAATACTCTCAGGCACGCAGGGCCTAGCCGCTAGTCACGTCTGCCCTGCTCGCAAATGCCGTTCAATCTTTTGAGACCCTACTGGAAAACTGAACGCGGCCAATTAAAGAGAACACAGGGAGGAGATCTCAAAACCTCATCAAACAAGGGCCGTTCAAAGTCGGGTATTAAAATGTAAAAGAACAGAGCGAGGTGGGGATGTCCGCACATGAAAAGGCAGCGGGAAACAACAACAACAAGAAAAAAAGGCCGATATTTGTTCCCATAAACGCCGAGCCGTCTTCGCACGCCCCGCGTGGACCGGCTGGTCACGGTTGTAGCTATTCCCAGCTAATGTCTTTTACAGCGCGCTTCTCGCTGGCCCGTTTGAACCTGCATTGTTATGGGCTGGCAGGCCACAAGCTTCATGAGAAGGCAGGGGAACCCTGGGCCGACTGATGTCTCTGTGGTCAGCCTGTCTGACCGTGAAGCCCTCTTTTTTTAGATTTAGGAGCGGGCTGACTCAAACTTGGCGCGCATCAGGAACCCACAACTTTCCAGCCTAAGGCGACAGAGCTGACCACTACAACGTTTGCTCGGTCACAGCAGAGCCAGTGGTAGCCATTTGGTGACCGAATGGTGTACTCGACACAGTGTCGCTGTTGTAATAATTACAGTCCGGCAGTTTGTTTGGGGATGGAGGATGATAAAGTTATAAAAGGTCCCGAAATGAAATTTTTTATTCATTTTCTGTTGTTGTCAGAGTCACTCCAATGGCACGTACTACACTTCTTCATCTCGCAAAGTAAGAGCCGTTAGGGGTTCATGTGCTTTGTGCGTAAGAACACAAAGCACAGGAACTGAAGCCACAATGTAATAACTCATTAAATTGTTCAGAACATTGGAACACTTACATGACTCAAAAATACATGCAAGAATCAAGGTTAACTGTTAACACTTAGAAGCCTGTATGACCTTCACAAACCTGTCACAACAGTCTGTTTTATAGCAACATTCTCAAAAACGTGTTGAAGTGTGATAGAAATTATCCAGCAATTCAACTTTTAACCGTATTTCTTCAGCATTAAGAAAATAAACCTTGAAACGCACTTTTCATGCTCTCACTACAGTAGTTTTCTACATTCACTAACAACATTGTGTAATGACAGTGGTAAAACACTTTTAACATTTTTAGAATCAAATGGCTGAGTCTTTTTACACGGTGAATTTCAACCCTAAATACACATAATTAAATAATATTTTTCAGTTTTTACATAATTTGTAAAATTATATGAAAAAATGACATATTATAAAAACAAAAGAATATATATATATATATATATATATATATATATATATATATATATATATATTCTTAACAAAAGAATATAACTTTCCCACACATCATGTAAAATTGATATACAACATTTTCACACAATACATATAAAAACTTAATTAAATTTTTTTTTTTTTAAATTATCAAAGGTTTTAGCTTAAAACAATTAATTTTTATGATGGACTTTGGTCAAGATCGGCAGTCTTAGTCTAGAACAAAAGTAGCTAAAATAAAATGCATATGTAAAAGACAGTATTTAAAGTATTTAAAAAAGTAAAGTATTTAAAAAAATAAAAAATAAAGTAATGGTAAAAAGTAAATTGTGACCTTTAAAAAGTAAAAGAAAAAGTAAAAGACCTGCTTCAAGTCGGCATGAGATGAAAATCTATTTTCTAAATGCATAAATTAAAAAATTGTAAATAAGGACATGTTTTGAGTAATTTAATTTAATTTAATTTAATTTAATTTAATTTAATTTAATTTAATTTAATTTAATTTAATTTAATTTAATTTAATTTAATTTAATTTAATTTAATTTAATTTAATTTAATTTAATATTGATTTGATTTTTTAATTTGATTGACTTTGTAATGTTTAATCAAAATGTCATAATTTTCTGGTGAAACAACACCTCTTCTGGTGAAACAAAAGACTTCTCTCTGGTGTTCATTTAGACCACTTAAAACTTCAAATCTGTTGCGACACTACTTCCGTTTCATCATGATTTTAACCAGGCTGGATTAGCTGATCTGTCTATTAGCTGATGAAGGCTGTCAATTAGCTGGTTGACAAAGGAACTCTTTAAAAGGTTTAAAAGTCTGAAAGTTTAGTGGATGGCAAAACGTCTTTGCGGGTCTTTTTTTTTATCTTCCCATGTCCTTGATTAGCATGACTTCTCTCGGCTTGTTTGGCAAATCAGCCTCCAATGAGATGGATTATGAATAGCTCTGATCTACATTCAGCATGTGAAGAATGAGCGCTCAGGTCTGGTCACCAGCAAAGAGTAATGAACTGTACATACCAGTGGAGCAGTAGGCTGCCCCAGGGATACTTTCACAGAGGGATGGGTTGCAGAAAAAGCCGATGACAGCGTTTCACTGAGGAAAATATGCTTGTTGATTGCAAAATAATCCAGAGCAGATGAAGCAGCAAATTTTCAACTCCTTTAACATTTATCAAACACACAGCAATGTGTCTTGAGCCTTCCTTCTGTCTCACACACACCCGACGTTCCAGCAGAGGGATTCACCTGCATTTACACTGCAGTTAGAGAACCAGTTTAAAGTAAAGTATACAGCTGCATTGGATCAGTGCAATTTCTTTCAGCAGGAAATATCTGATGCATTACTTTTCATCAAAAGTAATGCATCGAGCATTCACCAAAATCAGGACAAACTTTTAATTGTTTTCAAACTTTGTGCTGCAAGGAACTTTCCTAAAAAAATGAAGGCATTTATATACACTATATTTCAAAAGTAAAAAATAAATAATAATAAAATAAATCATACTTTTATTTAGCAAGTATGCATTAAATTGATTGATAATGACAAAAGATTCCTATTTTAAATAAATCTTAAAAATCCTGAAAAAAACTGCACTGTGGTTTCCAAAAAAAAACAAAAACAAAAAAAAAACAATTATTATAAGAAATGTTTGATGTCAGCATATAATTATTCATTATTTGTGAAGGATCATGTGACACTGAAGACTGGAGTAATGGTTGCTAAAAATTCTGAACTATTCAAATTTTTAAACTATAACAACTTTAATATTCATCAGTTATTTTCAATTTTAATAATACTTTATAATGTTACAGTTTTTACTGTAAATATGATCAAATGAATGCAGCCTTGGTGAGCATAAGAGAATTCCTTCAAAAACATTTTTAAAACTCTTATGCGTTTTGAATTTACATTTTACATTTACATTTTAGCCATTTAGCACACGATTTTATCTAAGATGAATTATAGTGTATTTTCAGAAAACCATAGCCAGATAACATTTATGTTGTCATTCTACTAAACTGTTAAAATAGCTTATTATAAGTATTATTATTAAACTATATGCATTTTTCTAACTATTAAAAGTAAGTACTGTCAGTAGAATAAAATCACATTTATCTTATGATCGGTATTTAGAAAAAGTAATGAAGTATATATACACACACAATTTTTATATATTTTTTTCATTTTAAGTGCTTGTGTTATCTTGGACAGCACAAATTATCTTTGCAGACCACCAAGCACTACCTTGTCCAAACCATTGTCCTAAAATACCGCCAATCCAAGACCTGATGTAACCAGTAATGCAATGCCTGTACATCATGTACCTCTCTATTATACAACCCAGACAAGTTGTCATAGCAAAACAGTTGTGAACTTGAATGACTGTAGACTTAAATAAATGAATGTATCAATAGCAAGCAAGATATCGATCAACGATCAGCTTAAGATTCATTCCATGTCCCAGGATCTTGTTTGAATGGGTAATGAATCAACATAGCAAACGTTACTCAGTCATGAGTAAGCAATCTGACTCATGAATTTACAGGGTCAAAACATGGATTAAGACGGCCTTGTATCTATGAACATGCCCAAAAGATGATTGGAAATGAAAGGGGATTTTTCACCAAGTGCATTTCCTTTATGAATATATACATCAACACCCTACTGAAAACATAACAGTGAATAAAGTATCTCAGACAAGAGAGACTCGAGGAACTGTGATGTTTTCATTTATAAATTTTGATGTGCTACATAATCAGGCTATTTTATGTGCCAGACATCAATCTGAGATGTTGCCTCAAGCCGTTGAGGAAGGAGGAGTAATTTATATATCATTTGTAGCTTTGGGATTCATTTCCTCTCACGTAAATAAACATACAAAGCAAAATTGTTTGACACCTGTTCTCTCATTTATCTATTTTGGTTTTCAAATGTCTCAAATTTAAAAAAAAAAAAAATCTTCTTGGGAAGCCAAAACGTTTTTACCAATGACCCTTTATCCATCCACAACAGCATAAGCGGGTTTTATCCATTAAAATACTGTTGCTTTTAAGAGGCCCTGCTTGAGCACTTAAGAACAACACAATACTCTCAGTGCTCACGAAAGGCCATTTCCCTACCAAACAGGCACGATTGGTCAGGTTTTACCTTTTATTTTTTTAAAGAAATGTGTTGCTATATATTATGGAAGCCTGTTTCCGCCACTGAATAAAAAATTAAAAAGGTAATTGCGACTTTTTTTCTCAGAATTGCGTGATATAAACTCGCAACTGCGAGTTAAAAAGTCATAATTCTGAGATATAAACTCGCAATTGCGAGAAAAAAAGTCAGAAATGCGAGTTTTTATCTCACAATTGTGACTTTATAAATCGTAATTCTGACTTTATAACTCGCAATTGTGACTTTATATCACGCAATTCTGACAAAAAAAGTCAGAATTGTGAGTTTATATATCGCAATGCAGATTTTATAACTCGCAATTGCGAGTTTATATTTCACAATTCTGTGAAAAAAACCCCGTCAGAATTGTGAGATAAAAAGTCGCAATAACCTTTTTTTTTATTATTATTCAATGGTGGAAACAGGCTTCCATAATATATCTACTCACTTCCCTGTTGAAAATAACAACATTGTTTCGGTACATTGTAAAAATAAATAAATAATAAAGATCTTGTATTTTCAAACTTCTTAGTGAAGTGTGATTTACAACAAAAAAAACTATTTCTGCTTCAGAATTTATTTTCATTAAATTTGTTACTTGCAATTTGCTAGTAATGGTTTGTGGAATTTACTTACTATTTATGAGTTCTATCGAGCGTTAGAAATAAATTGCATTTATAATCAAAGGAAAGCAATGAAACAGTCCAGATTTTTTGGCTGCTGAATCACTGTTGCATTACCAAACTGAATAAACAATCACAGCAGTTTTTCCAAACAGTTTAGAAAACAGAATACAATAATGCTATAATGGACGGACACTAAAATATGTAGTAACCCACACTTGGTCGACATGATCAAAGTATGTTGGTTGACCAGCTAAGCCAGCAGCAAACAAGCACTAACCATCTTGTACTTGCTTGGAAATTCCTTGACAAGGTTAGTAAAAGGAACTTTTGGGGAAAAGTGCAACACAAGTAGTCAATGGCATTAAAAGTGCTGCACTACAAAGTAGGCCAGAAGATGCTTTTCAGGTCATAGATAAATAAAATATGATCTGAAAGATTTAATATAATATTTTTCAAAAACATTTTAACAGTACAGAGGACATATTTACAGAGCTGGTTGAGATATATAATAATGACAAATATGGATGTATAACACACAATATGCACTTTTTCCAGCTCCGTACTGAAAGATTCGCAGATAGTTTTATACCACAATTTAAAATATCAAAGGTGATTCATCCATCCATCAAACATTCTTCAAGCTGCTTTGAATTGTAAAGCGGGTTTGTTATATTTACAGATAAACATAATTTCATCCTTTGAGCTAAATGGCTCCTTTTCATCTTCAAATGTATATGTATGTTTGAGAGCTGACACTGATGAATGGTTTAGCAGGGCATTTGTAACTCATAGGAGCACATGGCTTTCTGACGGAGTGAGGCTGGGGCCTCTTCAGAGGAAATTCCAGCAAGGTTCACAAACTGTCATTAACTTCATCCATCTCTGCCCATTCGCTGCGACCCACCATTGCAAGCAGTCACGACAACAATGCCAATGTGGCTTTGCCATAAAATGACATAAAACAGAGAAAAAGCAAGGGAGAGAGCGGGAGGGAGAAGGAAGAGAGAAAAAAGACTTAGCGGGCCTCGAATTACAGGCCCAGAGCAAAACTGATTGTGCTCAGATCTAAAGGGAGCTTGAGGCCAAACTTCATCTTTAACTTATTATGTATCCAAGAGGAAAACCACATCTCAGAATGCCAATGTTGGGCTCTGACATTTGCTTCTGTCTTTATTTACATTCTAGCTTTGACGAAGAAAAAAAGAAATCTTTTGCAGGCAATCCAGTTTCCCACTACAGTTTAAATGTAAAGAGCCGAAGACAAGGAATCCAGAAATCAATAATAACAATTTACCAAACAACAATTTTAGACAGACTCTGTGGCATTTCCTTTGAGCACAGCATCAAAACTGATTAATTTTTTCATATCTTGATCAATACAGCGGCCTCTGGAAAATGTATCTGAAATCCAAACACAGCTTCAGAGGCGTTTTGTGAGCTTTAAAGTAAAGCTGTTGGTATCCAGCCAAATTAATGTAAAACTATGACATTATTTATTTATTTAAATACACTTATTATTTTATTTACACATTTATTATTTACATAACTTATTCATGTTTATGTCTTGAACAATACAGTAGTCAGTAGATAATGCGTATCAAATTCAAAGTAACTTAAAACAATAAATGAATTCATTTATATAAAAATTTACATATCCTTTTTAAAAAAACAAATAAACTTTGTTTTAAATAAATCTACATTTAAATTATTTTATTTACATATCTGGTTAATTTTATTCTTAATCTTAATCAACATAGCAGGCTGTAGATAATACATATCGAATCCGAGCACAAATTCAGATGCTTTTAAGAGCTTGAAAAAAAAAACTGTTGTAATTCAGCCAATATAACGTAAAATTATTTAACTATTAATTGATTGATTGACTGATTGATAAATGAATAAATAAATGATACATTTGATTTTATTTGCATAACTATTCATTACTTTATTTCTTCATTCATTCATAAATAAATAAATGATTTTATTTATGTTTTAAATATGTATATTTTATTTTATTTTATTTTAATTTATTTACATAACTGGCTGATTTTTTTTTTTTTTAATCAGTACAGCAGAGCTTAGATAATGTATCTCAAATACAAGATCTACTTCAGATGTCTTTGAATGTTTGAAAATTAAACTTGAAACTTGAAAATTATTCAATGTACCTTAAAACTATTATATTATTTTTTTATTAGCATTAATAAAAAATAAAAAAAACTTCATGTTGTAAATAATTTATTTTATTTTATTCACATTTATTTATTTACATTTATTTTTAATGTCTTGAACAATACAGCAGGCTGTAGATAATGCATCTCAAATTCAACTTCTGAGAGACTTCTGAGAGCTCCAAACCAAAACAGTTAGCATTCAGCCAGTGTAACTTAAAACTATGACATTTCCCTCTGCAAAATAATCCAATTTTCAAGCATTCTCTTCTCATAAGGGTTAATAGGTCCCGCTTGGATGTAATTGCAAGGCAGCGGCGATCCACTTGGATGCAGAGAGAGTACAGTGGGGAAGAGAGTGCTGGCGGTTATTTGATTACAGCTTTCAAATATGAATCAAGCCCATTTACCTATTCACCACCTAATGGAGGAAAGCACTGCTTCATTCAAAGCTAAACAAAGAGCGCTGCAGAGTTCATCCTCTTGTGTAATGACTCCCTCAGAGCAGACACACTCGACGAACCTCCGAGAGACTCATTTAACCTCACGAGTCAAATGAATCCATCCTGCCTAGTCAAACCTGCAATAATTGTATGCATATAACCAAAATGATTGTGAACGTATATTGCATCATCTGCAACGATATTATAGCGGTATCCAGACAAAACAGTCTCCATTTTGTAATCTCGCTAATGTGGGCTCTAACCACAAATGAGGTAGGTGAGCACTCACTGAAGCTCATGAGGTAATTTTGCCTCCTGAATAGCACAGAAAGAGATTTATTCCTTCTTTCGTGGCTATACGCTTTCCAACACAGCTACCCTGAGTAGAGATGGATTAACCCACACGTTGGAAAGTGTGAAGTCATTAGGAAATGCCCAGTTTTCTCTGCTAATGACTGGAGGAGTAAAGCCCAGCGGTTTTGGGCTCACACAAGGGCTTGCTTTCTCTCCGACTCCGGCTGCCCGTGCCAAACAAAATAGCCTCGCTTTCTGAGGCGAGACACACCGAGCGCCCTCAAGCCCGTCCCACAGACTCATTTGGAGAGGAGAACGTAATTGTGTCAGAATTTTTAGGCCTCATATTATGCAAATTGCAGCCGCTGAAACCGTGGGACGTCAATATGAGCCGCCATTTTGACTGCTGAGGACAAATAAGAAATATGGTCACCAGATCCCTTAGACTTTCCATGAAAAAGTTTGATTTCCCAGTTATATATTAAAAGAGCACAATACAGTCAGTGTTTGATTTTTCTGAAAGCTCCTGATTAGTGAATAAACACGAAACCCACTGACAACTAAATGCACTTCATTGAACTCTTGGTAGGAGGCAGCACTGTGTTCAATAAGCTCAAAGAGCTTAAGCTGTTTGCACAGGAAGACAAATCCTGATAACCGTTTTTGTCGTTTGTGTGAATGTTTCACAATGTGTGTGTAATGCCATGAAAAAAGATGTCAATTTTCCCTTAGGAACTGTATATCAACTGCATTTTCATAGACTTGCTACTATTGTCACAAAAATAAAATAAAATAAAATAAAATAAAATAAAATAAAATAAAATAAAATAAAATAAAATAAAATAAAATAAAATAAAATAAAATAAAATAAAATAAAATAAAATAAAATAAAATAAAATAAAATAAAATAAAATAAAAAATAAAATAAAATAAAAAAAATTCTGAAAAATAAATGGAAATGGTTTAATCTCCTTTAAAGCTTTCCGGTTGTCCCAACAGGTCTGCTATAATCTTCTATAGTAAATGTTTTACTCTAAAAGCATTTTTCATTTACTTTCTACAAATTGTTTGCCTGTTGTAAACATTATGTTTACGTGAGCTGCATTCAATATCTACTTCACACCAAAAGATCAGAAAGCTAAAAACTGAGGGATATTTGATGGACATGAGTTGAACTTGACTGATTGAACTGGACAGTCACTGATGGGATATCAGTCATGTTTTCGCTATACGCCGCTGCACGACACCATAATCCTGTCAGTCAGTCAGTCAGCCTAGTGAAAAATGGCCTGAGATACTTCACACACCTGAGATTGCTGACTGAATGGATTTCTTCTCTCCTCTTTCATTCACATTCCATATCACGTGTCCTCTCTTTTGTCATTCTCTCCTGCATACGAGGCTTCTCTGCGGGTCTACATTAAACCGTAATCGCACCGCAGTCGTTCGCTATTGATGGAAGCTCAGCGTGTTCACAGGTAGAGGGCGGCTGAGGTTGACACAGCGCTCATTACTCAAAGCCCCACGTCTCCTCTCCGATGTGACTGATTACTGCTGCTCGTGTCACTCACAGTAAGTGTGAGGAGAATGGGAATTCAGGAGAATAGCTGGGAATTTGCTCTCTATCATATACTATCCATGAGAACGCCATTACTCACATGCATGCACAAGTAGATCTACAAAAATGCTCTAAGTAGCAGGGTTTTACATATTTTTGTTACAGATCTCTATTTGACGTAATATGCACTAACTGAAATCAAATTTTAAAAAAGCGCAAACTTATATATGTAGTAGAAAGTTTTGACATTTATTCCTGGCTTCCATGTTCCTGACTGTTCTGGAAATCTGATGAGAGTTCTCAATGACCACGATGTTTTCTTTAAGCCGTGTTTCAGTTTTAAACCATTAATGCCAAGACCTCACTCAAGCATGAGAACAAAGCAGAAAAACAGAAAACCCCAAAAATTGCAACACTCTATGCCAAATAGATATTCTGATACTCGCTCATTTGCTGTGAGGTATTAAGTGCTCTACACAGCCAAAGCTGAACACAGCATGTGACCCTCTAAATGTGGATTTTTTTCAGAAATGTTCCATACTGCTGTAGCTATTCAATACAGTATATTGAGGATGTTAAGTAGTCATTTAGCAGACGCTTTCATCCAAAGCGATTTACAGTAGACTTATTACAGAGACAGTCTCCATGGAGCAATCTGGGGTTAAGTGCCTTGCACAACGGAGAGGTTTGTAGGCTACCAGTTCGAACCAGCAATGATCTACCTCAGCCAATAGCACCATGCCAACATTGTTTAAAGATCTTTTAAAGACTCTTTTATAGAAAAATATTGTAAAACAAGAAAAAGTGTTCATTCAAAAACAGATGCAGTGCAGATCAGGCCTGCATATTCCTGCTTTCCTCCAAACACACATTCATTCTTACTCTACTGATGCCCCATTTAAGTCATACAGTACATTTCAATTCTTGAACAGAGAAATGTGACGTCTTTATATGCTCTCTTGCATGGGGGTAGAGTGAACTCTCTTCATCTGACGCTCATGTAAGGATGACGAGGTCACGGTTCAATCAACCGTAAGTGTCGCTGGGCTAATATATATGTATATATGTATACAGGAACAGTCATTTTCTTCGGTCGGCATCTGTCAACAGGTTAGCATTTCTGTCATACCATTTTTATTTTTTTGCAGGTTAAGCAGCATGACTGGAGTTTAACCCATGAATGCATGAATTATTAAATCACAAAAAGCATAATGCTTCTTTTTGCTTCAAAACAGGGCTCAATGATAAGGATTTTGTATTTAAAAAAAAATATTTAACTTGTGTCTATTTTTATCTCAGATATTTTTCATTAAACTTTACATTTTCTTTATTTAAAATATATCAATACTAATTTATTGCTTTAAAAAATGAAACATAAACAGACATAAATTCATAGACATTTGCTGCAGTATTCCTTTAGTAAATTGAGATTCTATTGCAGTTTTTATTAATATTTTGAATTTGTTTTATCTTTATACATTTTCTATTTTTAATTCAATTCCATTTTTATTCGTTTTTTAAAGTGTTTTTTTTATTTTATTTTTTTTACCCCAATTCCATTCACATTTATTTGTATAGCACTTTTCACAATACATATCGCTTCAAAAGCAGCTTCACAGAAAATGAATGTTTCTACATTACAATTAAGAGTGACTGTATCAAACTTGTCAGTATGGCATAAATGTACAATTCTTCGATTATAAAAATCATGCACTTTACATCGCTTATCTTGGAATGGGCATCCCAAAGTAGAAACAGAAAAGCAAATTGAGCATAATTTGCTGTTCATAACATACTGTTTTAAAATATGGTTTTTATATGTCATTGCATTTTTTCTTTAATACAAAGAGATATAAAGAGGACAGTTGTATACAATTATTAGTAAAGGTCAAAGGTGGTTTCAATGTAATGTTCCACCATGAATAGAGAATAATGGCTTTTAAAGATCTCTACTGTATAGTGGACATCATGCATCAGAGGATTAAAAGCCTAAGACAGACACATATTTAATATTTAATATCTTGGCAAGTATTCTGGGTAATGTAGCTTTTCAGATACAATATACTGCATTTGAATGAATGTGTATTGGAGTGGGATTTCATTTTGTGCATTTTCAGTTCCTTTTAATCTGCAGTGTTTTGCAAATGAAAATATTTGTACGGTCGTGAGAGCTTCAAATAAATCACAGAAACTGTGTGACGTAAACCTGTGTAGCACAGCAATTTATGCGGCACATAAATCAAACATCATCAGGAGATTAATTATCTCAACCAGATTAGGACAAGATTAATTATCTCAGTCAGAAATGTTTTATCCCCTGAAAATATCCACAATTATTTCCTCTGAAAAGGAAGTAAACATGTTTTACAGACACACAGTGAAGAGTTCATGTAGAGAAATCAATTAAATCACCTTAGCAGACACCTGAGGACAAAAGTCAAGTCAAAATGTCAAATAATTTGTCAGTGCATCATGCTGTACATCTTTCCTGTGGCTGTGCCTAATTAAATCAAATAATTAGATATCAGTAACTAATGTTACACTGTCTAATTAGACTTTCCATTAGTGCGTAATGGGTGCATCTGAATGTTCTAGACCCAAAAAGCACAGTAATTGCTCCAAATCACCTGCCTCATTTTTTCTCTGTCGAAGCAATTATCACCTCTACTTAGTGGCACGGGATGTCAATTAGAGTGTCAACTCAGGGCCCATTGGGAGGGAACTGTTTGCTGTTTTTTCACGTTGAGTGGGGATATATTTGAATTAACGCCATTATATTTACCTAAGCCTTTCATTTTTTGCTTTTTCAACAGTATTTTGCCCTCACACAAAGGTGATGTGAAGATTACGTCTGTTGCAATGGACAGTAAAACTGCTGACCATCTGTTCTGTGCATTTTAATTCTACTTGGATTGTTTAAAAAGTTAAAAGAAAAGTTCGCCTAAAAATGACAAAGCAAAAGGAGACTTTTTACAAAATATAAAAGTTTTTTCCCATGCAATTACAATAATGCCCTAAATTTTGGTGTGATGACACATCCTCCTGGCAAATCACAGTCATAGTGATTACCTTTCATCCCATCTTAAAAGCCCGCTGTGCAGCATGGGTAATCCTATCATATGCTCTATATCAAGTATGCAGTCACCTCACTAAGGAAACATTTTGATAAAATTCCATTATTCACACAGCCAAGATTTTAGTGAGTCGTACTGATAATACAATAAAAGAGATTTGCAATGAGCACAAAGTATTGGTAACACTTTAGTATAAGAACCGATTCTCACTATTAACTAACTGCATATTAGTATATTAACATACTGGCTGTTTATTAGTGCTTATAAAGCACATATTCTGAATGACCATATTCTACATCCCTAATGCTAACCAATACCTTAGAAGTTTAGAAGTTTATTGAGGAAAAAGTAGTTAATGGGTTTGTTAATAGTGAGAATTGGACCCTAAAATATAGTGTGACCAAAGTATTTAATAAAAGTTGTGGTTTTAACCATAACTTGCAAACTGTCAACTGTATGTTGCTCATTTGTGTTCTGGCTGGTGGCCAGCAAATAGGAAATGACTGTGAGCAGGAAATTCAATTGCAAAATACATTAAAATATAAACAGTTATTTTAAAGTTATTTTTAATAATATTACAGTTTTAATTAAAATAAATGCAGTCTTAATGAGAATTAAAAAATATATATATACATATATAGTGAGAAATAAAAAAATAAAAAAAATTACCAGCCTCAAACTTTTAAATGGTAATGTATTGTTATGTTCTTTTTAAATGATTATTATTATTAGTCAGCAGCAGTAACCAGTATTTGTTTCCCCTCAGGTTAAACTATACTATTACTAAATATTATATGAAATAAATATGTTATTATAAGAAGATATATATATATATATATATATATATATATATATATATATATATATATATATATATATATATAAAGAGTCAGAGACATAAGACATATGCTTTTTTTTTTCAAATATTTTACTACAACTTTCTTTTTTTAGATTATGTTCTGAACGAATTTTATTTTCTGAAGCACCAAATGTAGTAGTACACAATCCATTATGAATGCTAAGTTACAGTGTCTCTCCCTTCAGCTGCTAATTGAAACCCAACACGCCCTCTCTCCCTCCCCCATCCTGCCTCACACCAGCAAGTTGCAACAAATTATGTTCCTCCCTTGATGCAGTCCTAGCAAACAAGGAACAAAGCTTCCCTGTCATGACTGTATTCCATTTACTCATTAAATTATATTCTTGCTTTTCCTGCATCAACGTTAAAAGCTTGATCTTTTTCAGATAATGAGCTTCCCAACCTTTGGCCAGTTTCTGAGGTCCCAGTCAATTAAATTAGAGAGGTTTGGGCACCAACACTCTCACTTCCCAGACTTGAGCCGTCACAGGGAAGTCGGACTGTAAGGAGCATCCCAACACATGTTTAACCCATGGAAGACTGTGAGTCTTCAGGAAGCCATTTGAAAGCAAGAATTATTTTTCCAATTGACGATAATGAATTAAATTGCATACTTGAGCTCTCGTAAAATCAAAACTGTAAAGACATACAGTGCATGCTAATACATTTTAGGATAAAGTGCTTTGTTCAAGGTCATTATAGTGAAAAGGGCTTCTTCTGCCATCCAAGAATTTCAGTTAATTTAAAGGAGTTTCAGGTAATTTATTGGTGGCATACCATCAGTTGCGACAGCAAATCTTGTCCCTCGATTTGAGGGGAAAAAATGCAGTAATAGACTTATAATGGAGGCCTACATGCCAGGTGCACTAGAAGACTTAAAAGCAGAAATTGCAAGCTTTTATGTACGTTAAAGCACTTACATATATTTTTCAGAAAAAAAAGTAACTTAAGGTGCAATTACTTTTGAACTTCTGTGTGATAATAATTTTTTAACTTACATTGCAAATTTATTACTTTTGCATTACATTTTTTTTATTCTATTTTTAGATTACACTCAGAGGGCCATTTCTAGCCAATAAAATATTTAGAGCCGAGAATGCATAAAAAGTATTTTTACTAAAGAAATATTCATGACTTTATATGACTTTTTCATGACTTTATATGGTGAAAAAATGCACACATTCATCTTGCTCACATATTATTGTAGCACAGTTTGTGCTGAATACAAAAACATTACATGTTGGCCAATAGTATTCCTCAAATTAGTGACATAGTAGCCAATGTCAAAGGGCCCCAAAATCACCTCAGACCCCAGAGGGTTAAAATGAAGTTGATTGAGATGATTTTTCACCCAGAAATGAAAATTGTGTCACCATTTAATCACCTTCATGCCGTCCCAAACCTGACCGACTTTCTTTCTTCTGTGGAACATGAAAGGAGATATTTTAAAGAATGTTGGTAACAAAACAGATTTGGCATCCATTGACTTCAACCATTAAACCTCAAGGATTTCTCCAAATATCTTCTGATGGCCACGTGAATCAAGCTGTGTTGTAAAACTGGAATATTCTTTTGACACTTCACCACCACCATTCAATTCATTTGATACTAGTTTTTACAACACCATGTTATTTAGCACAGTTTCAGTGCACACAGAATGATGATTAAGTAAATATGCTCTGTGCAATCCTAATTCAGGATGTGCACATATTGAACAAGTCGTGTCTTCGCAGGAAATCAGACATTAGTCCATCTGAGACAGAAAGCTGCCTCAATGAGCAGAGACATGCATCAGAGAAGAGAAATCCCTGCTGGAGACCAGCTCGCTCTTTCATCCCCGACACATTTAATGAAATATGGAAGTGCTGAATGTCTCGAGAGGGGAGGGGTGAAGATAGAACCCCTCTAAAAGAGTCTTTCTCAGTTTCTCACTTTCTATGTGTCGGAGTATATAGGTCTCTCTCTGTCTGTCTGTCTGTATGTCTGTCTGTCTGTCTATCTATCTCTCTTGCTCTCTCCTCAAATTGTGCATTTAGCATGGTCCTGGTTGCAAAGAAATGGCTTTGATCTCCTTTGCTGTTGCAGACCTCTGCTTTTCACCATTGTAATGGCTAATCCCACGGAGACCTGCGAAATGTGAGGACTTGCCTGCTACAGCCTGGGGTCCAAATGGAAAAGCCTGTTGCTGCTGTGCTGAATTACCCAGGGTTCCACTTTCCTTTCAACTCCCCTTCACCAGATTAGAAATTGCCCCGCACTCTCGTATCAAGATGCGACCCAGTTCTTCTGCTCCCGACCACTGCTGTGGGTCCAATCAGGTCCATGACTGCTGTCTGATTGGTTCTTCGCGTGGGCTCCTCTCAGATACATCGTGCCAGACCTGTCCATTAACATTTCAGAAACAGAAATCACAGTGGGTACTGAGGTCATGAAATGGGCATGCAGGAACATACCAGAACCAACTGAATAAAAAAATAAATAAAAAAAATTCAACCAGGGTTGAGTAATGATTGTGTCATGTTTTAAAGAAAACAATCTTTTACCAATAAAACATCCTGTTTGTTTGTTTGATTTAACTTCATTTTTTAGACCCCAAAATACAATGATCCCTTTGATGGATCTGTATATATATTATTTAACTTGTTTTATTCAACTAGTTGCAAAGGCAGCATTCCTTGCTTTCATTTATTTTAACGATGTAATAAAGAGCTAAAACTGAAATAAATTAATACATTTTTTAAAAATGATATATTTAAAAAATATTGAAAAAACAACAAAATTACTAAAATTAAAAGGAAAACAGAAAATTTGAAAATAAAAAATAATTTGAAATATTTATAAAAACTTCCTAAAATACAAGGGCAGATATAAGCCCATTTATACTGAGAGAAAAATATTAAACATGATATTATGACAAAATGGTCTTTTAATTTGTCATTATACTGAAACTTTAAGCTTTAAAGAGCTTTAAGGTATTTTCTTCTCAAAACTACAGTATTTGCATGCTTTTTTTTTACTGTTATAAAGTGTTTTAAATACAATAACATAACGATAGTTAATTTGGTTAAAAACATTTCTTACTTTTTCTGTTTTTTGTTAATTGTTATGGATACTGGAAATATGTTAATACATCTAGTGCATTTACATTTATCACACTATATGTGTTATCAATATATTTTTCACAACAAAAAAAAAATGACAAGCGACATGAAATGATATTTTCAAAATTGCAATCTGAATGTAATAAATCATTACACTAAACATATTCCAATAATTTCATGCGTTCATTCTTATGTACATTTTAACTTTCATAGCTCTAAAAATACATTTCAAATCTTATTTGTGTCACATTTGTTGGGGACCCATCTGGGGCTCCCTGGACTTCAGTTTGTAAACCCTTGATTTAATACATCTAATATTTTAGCATGACAATAAAAAGCATGTAAACACAAATGCATCAGACAGAAAAAAACAGTGAACAGTAACTGTAAATAAAACTGCATACTGTTCAGTGCAGAAACATAAAAATGCAGCTTGATTTCTTTTTCTCTAATGAGAATGGCATTTCGTCCAATTTGGATTTGCACCAGTCTGACTGGATTCATGCAACACATTTTGAACTCATCTTCAGGAACTTGAAATTGCACGTATTCACGCTCACCGATGACCCCAGGCTTTTGGTAATGTTTCACTCGAGGTAGTGTGGACATGAGTTCAACCACCCTCCCTGTAAACGTGACCCCAAAGGCCAACACGAGTGATTTTACATGTGTGAAAACACAGACAGATTTATGGGAACAGTAGAGCTTCACTCCCTTACATTCTCAGAAACAAATAAAGAAATATAGTCTTTGTAGTAGAAATGAATCAGTAGCACTACAATTTCAAAAGAATGTTACACGAGTCGCATCTTAATATAGGACACATGTAATGTGTGTTTACTTAAGATGAAATCAGATGAAGCATATAGTAGCTTCTTGCCGTGTGGTGACAGTCCTGTGGGATCTGTGCAGGTATTGTTCATAAGCTCACTTACATTGTGTTTGCTTTAAACTTTCCCACCTTACAAAGTAGATCTGAGGGAAAAAAAAGTTTAGTTATATACACTCCAGCATTGGTGAAAAGGAATAAAACAACTCACAAGCTTCATATTTTCCTTGGTGATCAAGATTGATCTTCTATTCTGTTTAAAAATATATATATATATAACAGAACATTAACTGTAAACCAACATCTGCAGTCTGCCAGTCACTAGGATGGAGAAATGTATTGCCAGCTATTGTGGTGTAGCTATTTTTCATTTGTTGCCCATTTCATGAGTGCAGAGGATTTTTGCGATAATGGAAGAAAGGATGGAAAAAAAAGTATCTTTGTCAATGTCAGCTGGAATTTTCATGCACAAACTTTCCTCATATTTCCATATATCAATCAAATTGGCAAAACATCGTTTGCTTATTGGTTCACAGTATATTGTGTAACCGGCAGATTATGCACCGCATTAGTAGGGCCTTTGTAGAGAGAATTTCCACTAAATTGGATTCACATGCATTCGAAATCACAAGGAAAATGATTGATGATCTTGGCCGTCATACAAAAAGAACATTTTCAGCCACTCTCTCGAATTAAAGCAGTCCTCCGGGACTGTGAAGCAATGAAACTCGGAGGCATCTCCGCTCTTTTGTGTGAATGAGGACAAGGAAAAGACATCTGTTTGAGTCTAACTCTCAGGACATACAGTAACAAGTATCAGTAGTCAGAAACATAAGCAAAGGTGTCAAGCCAAAGCAATGAGGCGGGGGAACTCGCTGCTTTCAACAGCTGTTAAAAAAAAGGATTGTCGGCATCATGTCAGTAATTCTGTCTGTATTCAGAGTACTATGAATGTTGGCTTAAGGATTACCAACCCCTATTACCGTAAGTAAGAGGACAAGCTTAACAGGCAGCCCGAACACGGAGCACAGCGAGAAAAATATGAAGCCAGCAGCTGGATGACAAGACATAAATCAGAAAAATGAATAAGTGTGGAGTGAGAGATCTTTAATCAGTGGTGGAGGAACGCAGGGCCCATCAGCACCACAGGACATTTATGGACTCCGTGTTTCTGTGATGCCACATCCACCGAGAATCAAAATGACCAGACGAGACAAAATGCAATGAGTTTAGAAGAGAAGAAAGATGATGATACAAAAGAAAAGATGAGACCCAGTGAGATGGGATGAGATGATGGGGAGAAAACTGTGACAAGATGGCAGGAGATGAGAGGAGACTGGATAAAATGAGCTAAGATGGGATGATAATAGAAGAGATAAGAGTAAACAAGACAAGATGACAGCATGATTCAGAAGAAGACAAGATGAGATGACAAGTTTAGATGAATAAAATGAGATACGAGAAGACGAGAACGAGACTTGAAGAGGAGATTAGTTGAGATTGGGACAAACAAGATGTACCATGATTATTAGTATTCTCCCAAAATTAGAATACTGTTTCTATAAAATCAGAGAAGAGAAGAGAAGAGAAGAGAAGAGAAGAGAAGAGAAGAGAAGAGAAGAGAAGAGAAGAGAAGAGAAGAGAAGAGAAGAGAAGAGAAGAGAAGAGAAGAGAAGAGAAGAGAAGAGAAGAGAAGAGAAGAGAAGAGAAGAGAAGAGAAGAGAAGAGAAGAGAAGAGAATATCAATGGTATGTTATGGTGTTTAATCTGTGACATTATACATCATAGACAAGGCTGGAGTGGAAAAGTGGGTGATAAGTGGGAACACTTGATATGGAATATCATTTGTTCATCACACTCACATTGTCATGGGTTCATAGTTGCACTTAGAGAAGGTCTGATCTCATGCAGACCTGAAGTAGAAAAGTCTCTGAAGTGGTTTCAGCTCTTAGGCTTCCTCTGAACTCTGTACCTACATCTCACGATATATTCAGAGACACCCAGGTTTGTCCCTCTACACAGCATGAGATCTCGCAAGCGCTCTGATTTTTTTTTTTTCAAGCTGTGAAGGCCAAAATGAGACAATAGGGAAACTTAACCTGCTCATTTGAAACTCTGACGAAATGTATACACTGCAAAAAAATTTTTGTCTTGCTTCCAGCCAAAATATCTACAAATTCTTAAATCAAGAAGGATTTTCTAGACAAGTAAAAAATTATTATCTTGTTTTCAGAAAAAAACAAGTCAAAATTAAGCGGGTTTTTCCTTAGAACAAGCAAAATAATCTGCGTGGGTTAAGAAAAATAATCTTATTTCAAACAGAAAACAAGATTATTTTGCTTACCCCATTGGCAAATTATTTTGCCCTTTTCAAGCTCACTTAATTTTGACTTGGTTTTTTTTTCTGAAAACAAGACACTAATTTTTTACTTGTCTAGAAAATCCTTCTTGATTAAAGAATTTTAGATATTTTGGCTGGAAACAAGACAAAAAATCTAAGTAAGAAAAGCCTTTTTTGCAGTGTAAATTTTGCATTTGTTTTTCATAGCAATACATTTCTGTTGAGAACATCTGCCCTTCTTCTCTGAAGAGGAGGATCTATTTATTGCATTTTAAACAAGTCATGCATGAAATTCAGCCAATTTTAGAGTCACCAAGAGAGGAAGACAACTCAGTGAGCCAGTTCAGTCTTAGAGCATTTCATCATTTGATACGTGCATAGAAATGAGATGAAAATCATCCTCTCAGGTTTGTAGGGGGGACAAAGCACACACTTCCAGAACATGTTTTCCAGGAGTTTTATGTGCCATTCACTTTTCAGTATGAAAACTGCAGATGACCCGTTGCATCTTAAAACCCATTCCCCATCATGTCTCAGCCATGGAAGCTCAGAGAAAGCAGGAGAATTGATATTCTGTAAAAGGCTTGTGTCTTTCTCCTGTCACTGGCGTCTGTTCCATCCAAAGGAACTGATGAGAAAATGTTCCTGTCAATACTTCAGCCTCCAATCATCCCTGATCACTCAGGCATGAAGTTTTCCACGCTGTCACCTCCCCTACCACCCACACACTTATCTATTTTATCAGCTAAATTGCAGGATTATAGATTATAGGTTGCATTTCAGTTCACTTTGACAGAATCATTCATGTCTACAGCTATTAACATCCAAGTGATGCACTAGAAGTTTCCAAAATATTCTAATGGTAATTAAGAGCTAAAGAGGTTTCATGACCCAACAGATCACTGAGAGTCAAAGACATTTTTTTCACATGCATGTGAATTTTGAACGAAGCCAGTATTTACCTCTAAGTGCCATCTGAAAATTTCTTCTAAAATGAGCATTTTTCTCAGACTCCTATATTTATGTTCAATAATTTCACTTTATTGACAATGAATAGGTTATTTTCATTACCATTAGAGTGAAATGATATAATAATATATAATTTAAAGTAATATAATATAATAATATACAATCATATATAATATAAAATAATATATAAAATATTATTATTAGTTTTTTTTTTTTTTAAAAAGGTTGGGGCAAGTAAAAATTTGCAGAAATCCTTATAGTTGAGACTTGCTAGGATATATTCATCTAATTAATATTTTGTAATGAAAAATTCTGAAAAAGGCTCAACCCACAGGTGTTTATGCATTAAAATGCATATATTTCATGCACCAATTTTAAGGGATAGTTAATCCAAGCATGAAAATGTACTCATCCTCATGTTGTCCGAACAATGTGCAGTTTTAAAAAAAATTCAGATTTAGAGTTTAGAACAATATTAGGTATTTCATTTTTGAGTGAACTATCCCTTTAATGCCACTCTCGCCTCCATGCGATCATTATATTGAGCCCATCGGGTCTCAATGCAAAAGTTTCAAAAAGACCAAAAAGTTAATGAAATTATGGTGAATAAACACACATTGACAACAGGCCTACAATATGGGACACTGGCAAGTGATTATGGTTTTCATTAACATATGTGATCACATTTCACCAACGTCTGTCCTCTGTAATGTAAGAAAAGGAGGTCTCATTATTACAGTGTTTGGAGCCCCGAAGCATATCTTTTCCTCACGGTACGTGACCCCAATCAGCTTAGAATTGATGAGATACTGTAGACGCAGGCCTGCAGCTGGCTAACCAGCACACGGTCTATGGAAAGTTCCAGACAATCCATGACGACTTTCTTTGAACTCCTGTAATGAGGTTATTTATCAGACTTCCATCTTCTACAATGTAACAGACTGTGAAAGGGTTTACGTGAAGCGCTGGAGACAGAATATTTCCACCAAACCACTGATGAAAGAGGCACTGTGTGGCGTCTTTAAAGTGACCGTGTAAGTTGCTAACCACCAAAGCCCCGCATTTTAATAAGATCAGACAAACACAGGGCTTCAAACAACCAAAAGGTCTAGAAAATAAAATATTATGTTGATTATGGTTCAAACATGACACCCAAGAACAAGGCTGGTTCTGTGAATCGTTTTGACTGACTGAAAAGAACCAGTTCATAAGAGTCATTTTCTTGCACTGCTGTGTGAAGAAATCCTAGAGCGCTGACAAAATCACAAATGGATGCACACAAAGCTTTGTCAACTAGATTTTAAATTATTGTTGCACATTTTTAATTTTTACTCCCATTCTGGAGTCCTGAAATAGGGAGCACTATATATTCAAGCACATGAATCTCCTGAACTGATTATTGATTTGCCATCAGTCTTAAAGGCAAGACATTATGCCTTCCTCAAATACTGAAAGATTTCACTCTACATCCTCTCCTCCACAGGTTTGAGAGGGCAAAATGTTTTAAATCAGTCAGCATAAAGCCTTATTCTGATTTTCATGACCAAGACTTGATTTGTAAGTTAAAAGGCTGTTTTGCGGGTTAATAATTCAGAGTGTCCTGGCTGTGAGAGGAGTTACTCTGGCAGTCTGAGGGGGGAGTAGAAGCACAAAGAAGTGGATCTATTAATCATACTGAAGGATACACGTCTTCTTTATCAAACCATGCTTGCTTTTGGGGTGGAAGACTAGGTGCAGAAAACTGTAATCAGTGACAGCTTATAAAGAAGGCTTAGGCTGCTCTTCTGTATTTAAGCACAGCAGAGTGTAGATTTGAAAAACTCACATAATTATCTAATCTTTGGACTTTATAATTTGGCGAACTTGCAAAAATGTCGCTCTCATTTTGCCAAGCCCACAATCAAATCTGTCTTGCATCTGTCTGAACACTAAAACATAAGAAAGTAAGAAGCATATGTACATGTAAATCCTGGCTAACAGTGAATATATACATAGCCTATATATACTGTGTGTATGTATATATATATATATATATATATATGTGTGTGTGTGTGTGTGTGTGTGTGTGTGTGTGTGTATAAGTATATATACATATACACACACACATGTATCACAATCATTTTTAAGTACCGATATGTACACACAAAATATACATTTACATAAACATAACAAATCAGCAATATAAACATATCCATGTTTGTTATGTAAATATATACTGTGTGCGTGTGTGTGTACTATATACGTATACACATGTATCACGATCATTTTTTACATATGTACACACATAATATATATTTACATAACAAACATAATAAATTAGCAATATAAACACACATGTATGTGTGTGTGTGTGTGTGTGTGTGTGTGTGTGTGTGTTTATATTGCTAATATATAAATATGTACATATATACATAATATTATTATATACTTCATTTCATATATGTCAGTTACATTTCATTTTATGACATCTTTTTGCTACACAAGACAAAGACAACAAAATGCAAATGCTTTTCATCCATTCTTGTGCTTTCTTTGCATGAAAATGTAAATATGCTGATAATATCAATTTAAAAAGTTTGCGATATTTTGCATTTGTAGAAGCTTAAACTAACAACAAAGCTGAAGCTTTACATGAGGTGCATCACTAATGTCTATGGAGGTCCTTCATAAAGGGATGTCATGTTTTTGTAGTCTAGATTTGATTAAGAAAACCTCAATTAATTTTTGTTTATACCGGTTTACATGTGTGCTAATTGGTGCCAAAACAGTTCAGATATGTTTGTTGTCACAATGACTTGGAGAGGCCATGAGGACAACAGAAGTTAAACATCACTGAACAGTGCACAGCAGGCCAATGATAATAAAAGTGTTCTGGCTCACTGTACCTCAGTTTGCTTGCTTAACTAAGAAGTAAGTCTAAAAAGAGAATGAAGAAACAGACACAACAAAGAGAATCCAATTCTCTCAGAACACGCCCTTCTCCAGTGAGACTATGAAGGTCATGAATGCTCGGGGGATATAATCCTCTGCAGAAGAGACAGTGTTGCCCTCACTGCAGTCTGCAGGATAGAGAGAGAGAGAGAAAACATGTTTTAGATGTTCTTTGAGGTTTCTGGGAAACGCGATAGGGCTGGCAAACATGCTCCCCAGAAGCAACCCCCCTCAAACTGGGCCGAACAAAGCGGAGGAGTCTCACAGTGGAGCAGTGGCAGATGGAGAACGTCTACTGCATTCAGATTCCCTTCTTCATTCTACCTCCATTTTACTGCAGTTCTATTGGAAAACACAACTTCTAAAGTTGTCTTATGGCCCATAGAAAAACATATTACTGCTGTCACTTTTCATTTGTTGAAACTTGTTACTGTGCTCGTGTGGCAGGCTTGTGCTGATATTCTGCTATCAGTTCAGGTTGAACTGCTTCACATACACAACCCACTCAAAGTTTTGTGGATGTTTACAGTCTTATGGTCCTTTCAAACTAAACCTGAATATGCAGCACATTTTTTTTAATCCATCAAAACACCAACCAAAAAGATTCGAGCTTTAGGTCATGTGTCCAAAGCTGCTGCAGCTACAAATTTTGTTAAAAATATGATTTCCATTAATGTACATAGCACATACATTACTGTATGGGGTCAGTAAGACTTTGTTTTAAAAGAAATTAACACTTTTATTTAGGAAGGACATGCATTAAATGGTAAAAGTGGAAGTGACTTTTAAATTGTTACATTTTAAATGATGTTCGTTGAAACTTTCTATTCATCAAACAAACCTAAAAAACTAAAATGTATCAACTGATTTTAGCATTAATGATAACAATAAATGTTTCTTGAGCACCAAATCAGCATATTAGATTGATTTCTGAAGGATCATGTCACACTGTGTACTAACAAACGTATAATAATATTTCAGAACATTACTGTTCTTACTGTATTTTTTATTAAATAAATGCAACCAGTGGTCAATATAATACACTTTCAAAAACATTCAAAAAAACTTACCAACCTTGTGCTTTTGAATAGCAGTGCATGCAAAAAATAATTATATCAATACGTCACATAAGTATAGCCTAATTATACACAGTACAGTAATTGCACTCATGCAGTGGCACTAGCAAAGCCAAGGTCATAAGTTTGATAAATGCATGATAAACTGATAAAAATTATATAATCATTTATGCAATCTGAGACTCTGGATCTGTCAAATGCATAAATATAGAAATAAAATTATTGCACTTTAAATGATTACAGAGTATTACATGATTTCCAAAATAATGAAGAAATGCTTAATTATTTGCTTGTTTAAGTCATTGCTTCATATATTTACACAATATCAAAACGAATCTGAATTTCTAACCACAAATTCTTACCATGGTTCAACAGTTCAGCCAAATCCCTCAGTGCCCACTGGGAGACAGTTGACAATGTAGCATGGAACCTCAGAAAAGAAAACTAAATTTAGAAAACATTATTAAAATGGAAAGACAGAAAATACCCAGCATTCTACAACTATTTATATTTAAATGACAATAGTGTGATAAAGCTGAGTGCACAAGCTGAACTGAAACTCTACTGAATATACCTGCAGAACTTCCAGACAGCTCAGGAGAAGGAAGAGGCCTTTCAAGGTAACACCATTGTGTATTTTGGGACATTATTAGCATTCACACACATTAGCTGTTTGATTTCTACTAATACAGCCGTACTGGGCAAGAATTCTCATCTTTATTCATAGCCATTCTTGTTCCTCCCGTCACATTGAGAAACATCATTTCGGCCAATTCTTTTGATAAAGAAAAGCCTGCTATATCACTTCTGTCATGCCATTGTGTCTCTATTACACACATTTTTTCTTCTCTCAAATTCTCCAGTGTTACAGAAAGCTGATGCAAAACATCTTAATCTCAAGCTTTCCAGCTCAACAGATCTCACATCTCAAAAGATACAGCTCTCTCGGCAAAGCCTTTAATTACTTTCTAGCAATGCTCACAGAGCTAAATGACTTTGCAGGTTCTTTTTTGCCTTTGTTATTTCACTGGCTGCAGTAATTAGACAAAGATTTTATCTGTTGGTTATGGATGGACAGAATGGACCAATTCCAAATGGCACTTTTGTGCCCCAGAAGGAGCAATGCAGAACTCATATAGTTTTTCCAAATGAATATAAGCAACTGGATCCCTTAACGTAGAGCCTATATGGAGGTAAGTGAAATGTTTACTCATGTGTATGCGATAATGACTGCAGATTACTGCACATTTTAACGAAACTACTTGAAATATTCATGCATATGTACTTTTTATTTTTTTTTTTATATTTTTCCTTTATATTTATTTTATTTATATTTATTCTAATTTAACACATTACGTTTATTTTTTATGCCTCACAGCACATAGGAAAAGTATCATCTTGATGTGAGGTTAGTGTAACATTGGCAAAACTTTTGTTTTTAGAGGACAGATAGATGCATGTGATTATTTCATTTTGCTTTATATATATATATATGTTTTCAGGAGCACCTAAAAAGCATTAAAAAAAAACAATTATTTTTCAAATATATTGCAGGACTGTAAAATAGGAAAATTAACTTGAAATTTAGTCATGATAGTGATTCACTGATGTTTGTTTTGGGTTGTTCTGTGCAGACTACATACTTTAAAGTTTTGTATGAAACTAAATGAAATGAAACACAACAAACAAAACAAACACAAAAACAAAACAAACAAAAAACCAAAACAAATCAACTGAACATTTACACTGTTATTTCTCTGGAAAAATATACATATTAATAAAACACCTTTTGTATAATAATACTTTTTTGTTTGTTTGTCATGTTTGTTTTTTAAAGATTCTGTGCAGACTACATACTTTGAAGTTTTGTATGAAACTAAATTAATTGAAACACAACAAACAAAACAAAAACAAAAAACAAAACAAATCAACTGAACATTTACACTGTTATTTCTCTGGGAAAAAAATACATATTAATAAAACACCTTTTGTATAATAATACTTTTTTGTTTGTCTATCATGTTTGTTTTTTAAAAGATTCTGTGCAGACTACATACTTTGAAGTTTTGTATGAAACAAAATGAAATGAAACACAACAAACAAAACAAACACAAAAACAAAACAAATCAACTGAACATTTACACTGTTATTTCTCTGGAAAAATATACATATTAATAAAACACCTTTAGTATAATAATACTTCTTTGTTTGTTTGTCATGTTTTTTTTTTTTTAAGATTTTGTGCAGACTACATACTTTGAAGTTTTGTATGAAACAAAATGAAATGAAACACAACAAACAAACAAAACATAACTCAAAAACAAAACAAATCAACTAAACATTTACACTTATTTCTCTGGAAAAATATATACATATTAATAAAACACCTGTTGTATAATATTATTATTATTTTCTGCATAATGCTTGGTGTTTCAGGCCCCATAAACATTTTAAAGGTACAGTACAATTGTGCATACACAGTACAAAACCTCATGAATGTTTTACACCCCAGAGGATCTTGTGTGAGGCTGTAAATATGACCATCGTTCCATAATAGGTGTTGTACGAGAGCAGTAACATGTTTTCTGCAGCAAGTTCCACATGTTTCTCTGGGTTTGTCATACTGCAGCCATGCAAACAATTCTAAATCTGAATCCCTATACTCCTAATGTAAACACTGCCTCACAGAAAATCACTTCTAATCTGCCTCTCTCTGTTTAGTAATTGTGCCCAGTCTTAATCTACATGCCTGCTCGGCTCTGCTTCCCTCTGCTTTTAGTTTGGACACAGAGCTTTCATGTGGCATATTGTCTGACGCTCTTTGGAAACTGAAATGCATTACACCATATGCTGTGCTGCAACTCATTAAGAGCAGTGTCTGCTTCAAAGGCCTGCGACAGATTGATCCTCTGTACTAAACCCAGTCTGAAATGCATTGGAGGCAGGGCTTTGAAATAAATAAATCGGGTTTGAAATTGTTAACTCTATGTGATAATTCCTGTGCCGTTACTGCTAAGAATGCAGAGTGACTTTAGTTCTTGTAAAAGTGGGGGTTTATGTTCCTATATTGTTTTTAATTGACATAATCGAGACAGCAGGTTTTAATGCTTATGAAAATCTAGTATTAAGATTATTGTCAGTAATATTCCCCAAGCTTTTTGAACAGGGGCAGGGGGCAACTGTGAATAATTTATGTCCATCTAAGCGTAACAGTCTGTGGGAGATTTCACGCATGAGCATACATTTTTAGCCCGAATTTGTGCCATTTAGCGGAGAGGAAGGGAAAAATCATAATATTACATCAACCCCTCCCCAGCATGACAGTGATAAAACACAGCTCCCTTTATAGGTGGATTGTTTAGTGTATGCCTGTAAGTGCATACGTGTAAATGGGTCTGAACACCTGCAAGCCGACATATGCATACAGATATCTCATACGGAGATATACATTTTGTCTGTGCGCATGCAGCAACACGTCACGTCCAGCACAACTGGTGTTCTGTTACGCCTTTGTGTTTGATGAGCTTGTAAAAGCAGAAAGTAACAGACAGCAAGAACCGTGCGACTTAACCGTAAAAGCGCCACAGTCTATTGCACTAGAAAAAGAATAATCAGTCCCACACAAACTTCTTAAAATATCAGAAAAAACTTTGATAAGCTACCATCTGTTTCGATGTAATTATGAATAAAAACAGTGATGAAGAATTAAAGACATGTAGGTTTAATATGCAAATCTATTTGCATGCTGCATGTCTGTTTACATGGCAGTCATGCTGCATCTGTCATCTTCTGCTCTCCTTCATGTTCATGCACCAAACTCATTAGACATTAAAATGTATTCTTTTAATACATTTTATTTATTAATATATGTATTTATTTAATAAGTAAAATGTATTAAAAGAATGTAATTTAATTAAAATAAAAGATGAATATTTATTTCAGGGAAAAATGTTTTTCAAAAAATAAAAAAGTGCATGTGTTGAACATTTTGTATTCTGAATCATGCAATGTTTACCGAATTGCATGCATGTTACATATTTAATTCCGTAAATCTTGAATTTCAAAGTAATCTTTTTTCGTGTTAATGTACATTTTATTAATTTCAAATGTTCGCTTATTCCAATTTATTTATTTTATTGCGTTCTGGAATGTTCTAAATCAATTCTTTGTTTATCATAAACAGATGCCACAGTTTCTTTTATTGTTATATTTTGTTTACAGGATGAATATTACTTCAAAATGATGAACATGACAGTCTTGGAAACAAAAGCAATATGGATGGAAACTAAAACATACCCCCCCCCCCCCCCCCCCATCATCTGGTAACTAGTCTCTCCATTTTTCTCATTAAATAGAGTTTATACTGCTTGTCTGTTGTATGATACTGTATAACTCGATAAATCCAATGAAACTGTATCTAAATGTAGGTCAACTTTTAGACGTGGTAAACAGAAAACCAGAAATCCTCTCACAAATTACACTAATTTAGAACTGTTGAGCTCACACGGAGTCTCCCTCTAAAAATACTTAGCTTTTTGCAAGATTTGAGGACAAAAAAAAAAAAACACAGAAATCTGTCTTCATTCAGTCCCACTCAATTTATTCCAGAAATGAAACACTTTTATGTCTTTACACGCAAATGTGGGCCATCGTGGGGCCTCTACCGAGAGATTTCAGTGAGCATCAGCGAGCATGTGTGTCCTATTTGGGTCTTACAGTAACGTGCCATCTGTATTTGTGCTTGTAATAGTGTGATTAATACCGGGGAGGTACATCACACACTCTGGCTCTAGGTTTTAGGCCGGACTATCAGCGTGCAGCTCCGACTTTCATGTGCAGATCAGCAAATTGAACCCAAATGCTGTAATGATGTGCTTTTGAAATAATTCCTTATCTTTCATAAGCAGTTACTGTCTGAAAACAATAAGTATTTTCCTGCAGGCAGCTGAATACGATTGTGAATATTCAGCGTAAGCGGATTTGTGCCGTATCTGTCAGTATATTTGGAGATAATCGATATGACCAGTATCTAGGATAAGTGTTGGTGAAAAGGGCAACCTGGGGATCTGCGATTATTTATTTGCTTGTTCATAGGCCACGTGGGGCCGGAAATCTCTTCATTGACTCTTTCAGCTGATAATGGACATTGCCAAGGAGAGGTCACTGGCTTATGCAATACGCAGTGAAAGGATCATTGACTTTCTGTATGCAGGCCAGTGTTTATTGATGTCTGTTTTTAATGTCAAGGAATACTATAAATTTGGATGGGTTTTTTGGCAACCCTTCACCACCCAACATTTCACCACTTTAGTACTTATAAAGCTTTAAATTGGCCAAAAAATAAAAAAGATTTGTTCAGACAGATGGCAGATTTTTTAGACTATCTGACTCAAATCTGTTTAGTTGTTTATAGTCTGAACAGCAAAAAATTCCACATGAAATCCATTTTTCTGTGGTTTAAAATCTAATTTTGGAAGCGTGAACAATCAGATCTAGATTTCAAGTAGTTTTCTTATTGTTTTCGGTGCAGCATGTCACAAGTCACACAAAAAGTATAAATAATTATTAAGAAAAAGATGCTTTTCAAAAATAAAAATAAAAAAGTACATGTGCATTAATATTTGTGCAGTTTGTGTCACAAGTCATACAGAAACATGCAGGAATGTTTACAGTAATTTTTTGCATTTTCACACAAATGCTTCATTTGAACCTTTGAGTGACCATGTTTAATAAATGCTGTTAAAAGCTTTGGTCCTATAATGGTTTTACATTTAATATGATGAAAATTAAGTACATTTAAGCTGTCTTGCTGTAAAAACAGATTTATTTTATAATTAGCCTAGCTTATGCACTATATATCAATTTAATGTCTTTGCTGGTTGATATCAATCATGGTACAGTAACTACAGCATTATGAGATTTCTAAATTTGTAATAGCTGCTTAAGGGACACATCTTCTAATGAGTTGTGAATTCTGGGAAACTGCAGTCATCCAGGTAATAAGTTTCTATATCATAATGTGGCAGAGCTGCTGCAAATGTCTCCTGCAAGAGACGAGCACACACACATACACAATAAACTTTGCCGTTTAACAAACTGCATGAGTAAAAAGAAAAAAATTGTATGGAGATTAAGCCGATCCTGGAATCCCATCCCACCCACATCGACTCTTAAAACTAGTCAAATGGATTTCTGAAGTGGATGTGGCAAGATTTTTAAAAGGAGTTCTCGTTGCCATGTTTATTGTGGGATATGTTTGTTTTTCATTCCAGTAGATTATCTTAAATTATTTTACACATGTAAGAAATTTAGGGAAAAATAGTGCAGTTTTGAGCCAGATTCAAACCTCAGATGTTTTCTGAGAATAGACTCGCACTGGTGATTTGCCTTCGATTCATTTTATCTCCAGACCCCTTACGGCTGAATATTTGTCACGGTAGATTTCTGTAAAAAGCCCACGGTGGACTTAAAACGCTACTGCTGCTCCGCCGAGTCTCCCCGGCCCTGTTTATTGGGCATTCGCCCGTTCCTTTATGAAACAGTAGTGCCCTTTGTGGTACAGAAACTCATACTGGATTTGTCTGGCAAGACATGTCCAGCACACGCCCCATCAAGGGGAGCGCTGTGGAAAATCCATCTGGCATTTTCTGTGCTCATAACAACATTGAGCCAAGTGCAAATTATCTAAAAAAGGGGGGGGGGGCTCAGTGCAAACTGTTTGACTTCGGTTGCATGTGCAGGCCGAGGGCCCTTTCCCGCTCTCCTTATTACGTGGAATGAGATGTATGAAGGGAAAAACGCTAATCAGTGAACCCAAATCTTGCGAATTTTGCAACGTCTGGAAAAAGCCCCGTGAATAGCCATCTTGAAAGTCTAACTTCACACATTGGCCAGATTGTAAAATGGATAAATCGGCTGCCAACCCAACAGACCCTCCTCCTTTTCCCTCCCCCTCAATATCGCTCAGACTGGCTGAAATAGGTTAGGCATGGAAGTCATTTCCCCTCTAGGTGCTCCAGCCCTGCTGTCCAGACTCAACAAGGTCCTGAAATATCATTAACATCTGATTTTCGCCAGCGCCGTACAAGCGGCTCTTTGTTCCCCCTCGCACCAGACGGGGGGAGCACCTCTACATTACCATATCACCAATGTAATTACACCTATTAGAGTGGAGGAATATAGAATTTATTCCTTCTTTCCCTCCATCTCCACTCTTGTGCAGAAAAACGGTGTGTGAATATACCTATTGTGCGCATTTCAATTTCAGAAAGTGGTGCGGTATAATGCTATATAAACATTACCTCACCTTAACTCATAGCAGAGACCATTTGAGGCAAAATAGACTAGTTAACTTAATGACCCGCACAATCAAGCCTTTGTGCCTCTGCCATCACGGGTCAAAAAATGTTCCCATCTTTCTGTGGTCAGAAGTCGCGGTGATGAAACAGGAGGCGGTGGGCGAGAAGGGCAGGCATGACTGGTGAATAGTCGCGGCTCGTGCCAAGAGTCCAGTTAAGTGTCACTTGCGATTATTTTCACTTATTGCCGCTGTCACTTTGTGCCATTATGCTCCAGGGTACACACAAACAGCAGCCACATTCATGTTTCCTTTGACTTAATGCGTCACAAAACTAATAAACCTGTTGTGTATTTCGCCACTGTCACTGCGTATGCGCTTTGGGAATGATTCACGGCAGACGAGCGCCGATGCCAGCCTTATAAAAACCTACATCCTGTTTAAACATTCCTTCATAATGTTGAGCAACAATACATCTTTCTTTTCCCCTGTAAACAAGAAGCATTTCTCTAAACGAGTTAAAGAGAAAAGTAGTGTGTACCGACACCGGATTTGACATTACATAATTAAAATGACATTTGCAGAAAGGCGGTTTAGAAACATCACAGCAAATTCCTGTGGTTGCCTTATTTTAGTTCAACATACCCGAGCCTTGGAAAAAGAAATGAGCAGGTACCGACAGACCCTGTTAAACTGACATGGATTTCATATATATGTTTATATCCAATTTAATGTCCAAATTTGTTCAGCGTTTTTCATCAACCTGCTTCACTTGTTATTTGGCAAACAGAGTGTGTGGGATCAATATTTAATTGGTGCAACCAAAAGGCATCTGGTTTAATTCCGCCTAATATTTCAAAGGAATTTCCTGATCGGCTTCAGAAATATCTGCATGCCGTAATGCAGGCCAGGCAGAGCTGCTGCTGTAGTTTGCTAGCAGCATGCAGATGAGACACACCCGACATCTTTAAACATAGCAGTGATCTCAGCCGGAAAAGTGATTGTCAGTCCTAAATTACTTTTATATATATGCCCTGTAGGGGGAGCAATTCAAGCCATGATCAAAGTAGTGGGGAGTTTGTACCTCTTGACCTTAACCTGTGTTTAGTAGATACAACAGCTGTGGACGGGAATGCTACTGCGACCCGAAGTACACTGATAGAGTGCTGCAGACAAGAAATGCAAAAATCAGTAACAACATATATATATATATATATATATATATATATATATATATATATATATATGTTTATATATTAAATATATAATATAAATTATATAAATGTTAATGTAAACACATGTAAATATTTTCAAAATATATACTGTATGTGTGTGTATTTATATATACATTTAAAAAAAAATACACAGTACACACAGATATATTATGTAAATAAAAACTTATTTTGGGTGCGAATAATTGCGATTAATCATTTGACAGCACTAATATACATTATATATATTAGTGCTGTCAATCGATTTAATTTAATCACATTAATCACAGTCATGGACTGTGATTAATCATGATTAATCGCAAATTTAAAATACTAGGATTTACCTGTAAATGTGTTGGAAAAGAAATGCATGACAAATTAGTTTAAGGAAACCTTTCACACCTCCACCAGGTATGGGACATAATCCTTATTATTCTTCTATTATTATTCGTTTGCTTTTATTCAGCCATTATCAGCCTTTATACTGGCAATAAAACGTTTACCAAGCCACATCGCTTCAATCCCAGTATACATTTACCCAACTATTATCAAAAGTATTTCTAAACAAATACAACAAAACATTTCTTGCGACCTTACGTGAAGTATTATGACAAAATAAATTATAAAAGAATTGGACCTGTTCTGCAGGTGCATTAAAGTTAACATTAGCATCATGCTTCATAAGACAATTTATGAGATTAATAGTACACTTTTACTCAGAACTCACTTTAAACCATCATCGAGTGTTTGTAATAACTTCCTTATGCGATCACATGTGGAATTTGGTCATTTACTGTTGTTAAAATATGCTATTTATAGCCTTTTATATCGCTGCACAAATTAGCATTTCAGATGTACACATTCCCCTCAAGAAAATCACATACAAACCATATCTATTGTAATCGTGTGTTTATTATCTTATATAATATATAGTGGCTGTTGTCATGTTTTCTGCTGTGTAAAAGCCTTAACATGTATGCTCTGGCTGAAACTCATGTTGTTTGTTATGTTACAACCGGCTCTCCGTTCTTAAGTTGCCAGGGGCGGTACATTATAAAAGTAGCCCAAAAAACCGCAACCCACGGCTCTGTAATTTTTTCCCGCGACTGTATTTTCAAAATAGCCCAATTGTGCCAAGACCCTGGCAACACTAGTTCGCTGTACCCTTATCACACAATGATAGATGACCTTCCACGCTGTGATGATTGCAAGAAGTTGAGGCCAAACCTTATCAAACGATTAATTTGCGTTAAAAAAATATTAACGCGTTAAAAATTTTAGATTAATCGCATGCGTTAACGCGTTAACATTGACAGCCCTAATATATATATGTATGTATGTATGTATATATATATATATATACTGTACATTTATATATCCGAATAATGAATAATGTCTAATATAAATGTAATAGTAATGTAATAGTAATATATCCTGTCCATAGCTGAGCCTTAAAGTTCTTAGTCTGCGGCACCACAGCAGCACGGAAAGCAGGAATAAAAATGCATTTTATAACACCGCATTTCATAAATACCAAAACTTTTAACATTTTATTTTATGCAATATTTATGTTGTCTTTCACTTATTAACTTTTTATCCTCTATTCTAGCTTTCCCAGATCCAGATATAACACAAATAAGATGTGAATCCCCCATAAGGTTAGCTAGCGTTGCAGGCATCATCCTTATTGCATACATGTGGAAGCGTGACAGCACTAGGTTGAGTCACTGCACTAATGGCTTTTGACAGCCCAGGCAACGAGCACTAAACTGTGGCCTCATTCAATAATGGTAATACAAACTACAGTATATCATAAAAACGAGCTCGATCCCAGGCGGAATAAAACAGTCATAAATGCAGTCTGCCGTGTCATGGCACAATTTAGGGGACTGAATGCAAACTTACCTCTCAGAGTCATTAGCCTGAAGTTGGCTGCCTTGACTCGTGTAAAGTGGGTGTACAGAGAGTCTGCATGGGTCAGGATGGATTGTGAAGGGTGAGGGCGGTCGTGCCAGAGGTGAGACTGGGCCAAAGAAACACCAGCTGAACTAACAGAGACACGGTAGATAGGACTAAAAAAATAGCATTGCAGGTTTATTCTAAATTCTATCAGTGCACCTTATGGACCTCGAGTCCTCTCCAACTCATAGTCAGATTGATGTGTGTGTGTGTGTGTGTGTGTGTGTTATATTCACTACTGTTCAAAAGTTTGGGGGCAGTAAGTTATTTTTAAAGAAAGAAACGAATAGTTGAATTCACAGAGGATGCATTAAATAAATTGAAAGAGACAGTAAAGACTTAAGATATCTATTTCAAATAAATTTCATATATAAGAAGAAGAAGAAAATGACGACGACATGTTTCTTGTGCACCAAATCAACATATTAGAATGATGTTTGGAGGTTACATCATGCTACAATGAAAAATACTTGCTGAAAATTCAGCTTTGTATCACAGGAATAAATTAATTAAATTAAATATATTGCAATAGAAAAAACAGTAGTAAATTAACTTTAGTAACTTTAGTAAATTGTAATAATATTACTGTTTTTACACAATATTACTGATTTTTGACAGCCTTGATGAGACAAGATAGATAGATAGATAGATAGATAGATAGATAGATAGATAGATAGATAGATAGATAGATAGATAGATAGATAGATAGATAGATAGATAGATAGATAGATAGATAGATAGATAGATAGATAGATAGATAGATAGATAGATAGATAGATAGATAGATAGATAGATAGATAGATCGATCGATCGATAGATGATAGATAGATAGATAGATAGATAGATAGATAGATAGATAGATAGATAGATAGATAGATAGATAGATAGATAGATAGATAGATAGATAGATGATAGATAGATAGATACCATATAGTTAATTAATATTTAAATGTATAATTACACTGTAACAAGGATACATTAAAATAAAGTGTAAATGATAGACCTTTTTCAGTCAAGACAATCTCTCACAGTTCAAGAGAGTGAGTGTGTGAAGAAAAAAAAGACAAAGAGAGATTAGCTGAATCTCACTCAGCTCTCATTGTAAGTCTCACATCAATCGACCTGTGAGACTGTCAGGCTCTCAGGCTCCCAGCTGAGCGATCAATACACTTCTCAATTAACCATGAGCGTTAGGATGCCTGTAACTTGCGAAGTATTATTCAGTGTTGTAGATATCCAGCTAATTAATCTGGTGAAGGCCTAACGAGCTGCGCTGCTGCATTGCAAGTGGGGAAAAGGTTGGTAATGTAACTATTATCTACTGAGTTATGGAGCAACGGTTTGAAGGGAAATTGATTCTTTAAGAAACAACCAACATAGTCTCATCCTTCCCCTCAGACAGCAGGCAAATCAATGTGACAGTTTGCTCTCAAAAAAAGAAGCCATTCAATGAAAGTCAGATAAAAAAAAAGAGAGAGAAATGCTTCAGTGTTTTTTATCGCAATGGTTTGGTTGCCAACAATCTTCTGCAAAATATTTTCTTTTATGTTCCACAGAAGTTAGTTTGGAACAACATGAGGACTTAATTTTCATTTTTGGAAATTCAGTTTAAAATACTTCACAGACTACATTTTACCAATTCAAAATTGGCTAGAATCCATCCTACTATTAGTCCTGCATGCATCAGATGCCTACACTCACCAGCCACAACAGCCCATATGTTCTGGTCATGCCCAAAACTGGAGGGAGAGATATCTTTAAATCTTTTAGTGATATATATGGTGTTTCTATTGACCCTGACCCCCTCTTAGCCGGTTTTGGTAGTCCTGAAGACACTGTGCTTACAGTAAGGTAAGCGCCTTTACTACACTGTTGGCAAGATGTTTAATTCCCTTCCATTGGAAAAAAGCTGAGCCCCCAACACATAATAGACGGGTTAAAGAAGTGATGTATTTTATCCAGCTTGAAAAAATCAAATTCACTGTCAGAGGCTCAAAACGCAAATTTTTGGAAACATGGTCACCCTTCTTAACATATTTTGATGACCTACAGTTTACTGAGGGAGGGGCTACCTAAACACCAGAAAACAAATATGGACGTACAGACCCCTTGCCATTCAACCACTTTTATTTATTTATTTATTACTTTTTTTTTCTCTATTTTTCATTATCTTTATTCATTTATTTATTTTTCTGATGATCTGTTGCCTTGTTTTATAGCCTATCACATCAGTTACAACTATGGTAAACTGAAAAGCCTGAGGCAGGTATAAGGTGGTTAATTTCCTTCTTTATTTACCTATTGGTTTGTTCACTTGTATATTCAGCATTTAATTTTCTAATTGTTATACCTACGTATGTACCTTATACCCTACATATGTACGTTGCCACTACACATTTGTTTATTGTTTTGAAGATCATGTCTGTTGTTTCTGAACTCTTTGTTATTTGTTTCTGCTGTAAAAACTGCACAAAGAGGGAAATGGGGGAATATTCTGGAATGTTTATGTTTCTTTTTGTTGCAGTTATTATTATTATTATTCGTTTTTTTTTTTACTGTTAATAAAAACGCCTATAAATAAGGTATTCAAAAAAAAAAAATATATATATATATATATATATATATATATATATTCTTTTCATTTTTGGGTGAACAATTTTGGGGTGAAACAATTGTTTCAGTTTATTCATACTATTGTAACACAGCAAATGCTGTTTTTTCTTCTACTATTAAATATTATTTCAAAAACAATTATTTGGTCCTAAAATAATGAACAGTACTAAACAAGCATTGCAAATATGTTTGCCAAAGAACCCACATACTGAAAGAAATGAATGTACCATGCAAGTTGTTATGGATAAAAGCAATTCTTTGGTCCTAAAATAATAAACAGTACAAAACAAGCATTGCAAATATTCTATTGCCAAAGAACCCACATACTGAAAAAAAAATGAATGTAACATGCAAGTTGTTATGGATAAAAGCATCTGATAAATGCACAAATGCCAATGTACAATACTAAATAGCTGCAAAACCATCATCTGATGAAGTCCTAAAGAATATGCATAAATTAAAATGATATTGTCCATTATGAGTAACAAAACACATCTTTGGGCTTTGAAAGGAAACAATGTGAAATTTGTGCATTTGAGTTTCTATTCTATGGTTCGTTGGTGAAATACTAATTGTTTTTAGCAGCAACTATGAGAAGCAACAATTAAGCCTAAGTATGTTTTCATGTGATTTGGTAGTAAATAAAGCAAAATGGGTGAAGAAAATTGCACATTTTAAAAATTTCTACTTCAATTCAGTTGCACTAAACCTTAAACACCCCACACGGATTAAATGTCTTCATCTGATGTAATTACCCCTGACTATCTTCCCATGAGAAGGATTTGTCAGCTAGCAAAGATGGTGGGCACGTTCGGACATGTGCTATCAATTTATCACAACTTTGTTTGACGTTTTCCCCCTGCAAACACTTAGAAGGATGAAGTTCTATTCACAAAGATGACGATTCATCACTCATCTCAGATTACCCAGCATCCCTTTCACCTGCAAAAATTGGGCCGGATTCTTTTCTCCTTTTCATTAAACTGTCCCGCCTCTGTCAATCAGTTTACATCATATGATATCTTTTATTCCTCCACTCCAGGTTTTAGCCGATTGCTTCAGCTGTCTGCAAAGGAGAGCAACCAAAAGAGTAATGGAGACAAGTGGAACAAAGTCGACAGAATGGGGGAAGGGGTCAGATTGGTATATATATATATATATATATATATACAGATCTAGACACACAGTCTGCATACAAAACTATTCCCATAGACTCAAGCCAGAGGACCAGGCTTCTTATAATGTGCACGCACTGAACCGATATGTTTCTGAGAGCCCTGCTGTTCACTTTCTCCCCGTGAGCCCCTCTCACACATTTTTATAGATCACTATTAAATCGTCAAATTGTTGGGACTTGGAAAAGTTTCATCTTGCAGACTTAATGGGTCTAGCAGGTGTGCATTTAGACGGTACGTATTGCATATTAAGAGACCTTGAAGCACCAATACAGGCGGTTCGGCAGCTGGTAACTGCCTAACTTTAACTCCATTGCAATAGAATGTCATGTTATTAATGGACCAATATTTTCATTTGAGAAAAATAAGAGCCAGTTTCTTTTCAGTCACATCTGAAGTGTTATTCCGGACAGACAAAATGAAGTCCACTGTCTGTGGTGAAATAAAATCTTTATACAAAATCTCTAACAAATATAGCAACACAGAAAGTGACAATTCAGTCACTTGTAGCATATACATGTCAACATATATCGGCCCCCAAAATGACCTTATTCAAGTTATTATAAAGGACAAACGAGATGAAATCAAAACAATTCCTCGTTAAGCTTCACAGATTCATTCAATAGGACAGCTGTTTATTCAAACAGAATAGAATTGCATTATATTTACTGCTGAAATGTAATTCAAACAGATGAGATTACAGATTTTAAAGAAGATTTGTGGATTTACTACAAGCAAAGTGCTGATAAATCATATATAAAAAATATACAGTATATGTAACAGGAAACATTTTTATTGCCAAGGCTATGAGCCTTAAAGGGATAGTTCACCCAAAAATTGGTAATTATGTCATAATCTACCCACTCTTGTGTAGCTCAAAACCCATATGACTTTCTTTCTTTGGTGGAACACAAATAATTATTAATTTAATTGTGCTGTTCAACATTGGGGACTTACTATGGAAAGCTTTATTTCCATATTTCTTTCACTGGATGATGAAAGCAAGACATACTGAGAAAGTTGGTAAAGATGATCAGAAAAATGCACATTCTTCATTACTTGAATTATTATAGACATTTACATATTTAAAAATAAAAGTATTGGAAAAATACAATTCCGGAATTTTATGTCTTGATACTTATTGTTCGGTATTATTATCCATTTTAGAAAGAAACAATGAAAACATCATGTCACGCCAAATGTCCACATAATTCTGTACTATGCAACGAGACAAGAGAGAATTCAGCTCTTAGAACTCTTGATATTTTGAGATGTTTTTGCTTGGCATGTTGTGCTAGAAAGAATATTGTCCAAGTACTAACCCTTTTTAATTTGTTCAAAATAACTCTAGAATACACAGACTTATGTGCTGACTTATATCAGCTGTTCTATCAATTTCCACTGCTAAGGTACAGATGTCTGTTGATAGTAATCAAATATTAATTATCCCCTAACCATTTTACCCACATGGCAATCAGCATGTAAACATATGCTTGTAAAGGCAGGGTTTTTATTTACTGCAAAGAATATAAAACATACTATCTTATACATTCAGGGGAGAATTCACATCACTAGCATCAATAAATATTTTACAACCCATCTTTACTCAAGGTCTATATTTGCAGAGCAAGTTAAGTAGCATAAGTTACAGTGCAGAAGAAAAATCTTTAAATAAACAATGACCCTGCGCTTGAGTCCAATGCAATGCCTAATTAACCAACGAGATATAAATGATACCATTTGGAGATGCTCTATTACGAAGAAAACAGGGGAAAGAAAAACTACAGCTGTTTTCGCAGAAGATATCCCAATTGTGTGTGTGATATTTGCAAGATTCAATTAAGCTAATGTGAGTTTGAGGTACAAAACTAAAAGGATAATTAATCCATGAGCAGCCAACCAACCAGAAAGTGATAAACACTCACTACAGTCATCAGCATCACGCTGTGTTTGCTGTGCGCCGCTCATGACGTTGATGCTATCTCTTATCAGGCTCTTGGAGTAATTGTTGTGATATGCCAGCATCAAAGATACGCGGTAAAACAAGAGGCAAAAGCACATCTAGAATATCCAGAGAGCCAATTAACAGATATCTGGATGCACTTAGACACCACAGCGAGCATCTTCACACCCTCCTGCGAGCCAAGCAAATGTGCCTGCCATCGATATTCTTCAGCCGCTAATTAATCAGAACAAGTCCGTTTGGGACGCAAGAAGAAAAATGGAGTTAACACAAAAGGAAACGTATAAGGCTATAGGCGCTGTTGCAGTAGAACGATTCCATAAATTAGTGCTTTTTTAAAAAGTAAAAGTAATGCACTTTTTTAGGGTTAGTTTAATTAGCATTTAGAGTGTACTAACAGAATTTATTTTATACTCAAAAAATGCTTTAGCAACATTACATTGATGTGATGAAGCGGGACTCAAGTTACACATTTTGGCCAAATAACGAGAATGTTGGAAAATTCATCACGTCTACAGACGCTGAATAAATCATGGACAACAATGCAGTGTGGAATGGCAGAGACAGACGTTTCTGAGGCATTTCATAGTGACCTTTTTTCCCATAATAATGTTTTTTTTTTTCTGGAGATACACTTCAGGCTTATTATAAATAGTCTTCTGGAAAATGCATCTGTGTATCACAAGGAGTACATTTGAGACTGCTAATTCAGAGACAAAACAACAACCCGGCCAAGAGACATCATTGTGAGAGGGACTGATCTGGCAGAAAACTCTTATGAATAATAAAATTAGCACATTTATGAGCTAAACCATGTGTGCAGACGTTTACTGTATGTTGAGCATTATTTTAGGCAAATTTGTGTGCAGAAATACATTTTATTAAACTTGTCACAATACAGGCGAAACCTAACCCACACACACTTTTTGTGATGGAGATCAAGATTAAATGTGTTTTACATCTAATCCTTCAACACCTCCTTCTGTTCTCCACACAAATTCCACCTTTTGTTCATATATATGACCCCTGCAATCCCATCATCCACTCTATCTCTAGTTAAAACCTTTAACTCTGACGCAAACGTGGCCTTCCTTGCGATTTATGCCAGTAATAACGGAAAATACGTTTCAGTGATTGTTTTTTCACCGTTTGCTTCAACAAATGCTCTTCTCCCCTGAAACCTGCTATTAAATCTATGAAACCAAACTGACGTCCAAACGTCAAAAAGTTATTCGAAAGCTGTACAAGCAAATGACTTTCTCCAGTTTTATCGTATTGTGTGGGTGCTTTTGTGATTGTAGCTTTTCACCGTTTTGACAGATCAATAAGAGCTGAGAGTCTCTGTGTTTGGATTTGTGGTTGTAATGTTCCATATAGTGAGCAGGACCCTGACAGCAGCTAGTCAGCACATTCACACCGGCTCAAAACAAACAACAGAAGAAACACAAACTCATACTACAGTGTATTACAAAAGCCTTGTGGAGGAAATTGGCTTTGGGCTACAAAATAATTATATCCTTAAACTTGCAGGGTAAAAAAAAAATATATGTTTTTTAAATTTGAATAAAATGAAAACTAAAAGACTTTCACATCACATGAGGCAATATTTTATTCACAATAGAACATAGATAACATAACAAATGTTTAAACTGAGAAATTTTACAATTTTATGCACAAAATGAGCTCATTTCAAATTTGATGCCTGCTACAGGTCTCAAAATAGTTGGCATGTTTACCATGGTGTAGCATCTCCTCTTCTTTTCAAAACGGTTTGAAGGCATCTGGCCATCGTTTTGCTGATATAGGTGTACAGCTGCTGAAGAGTTTGTTCAAATTTAAAAAAACGTCCCAAGATTTCCAGTATTCGGGCTGTACAATTTAAAATAACTGTTCTGTTTGAATATATTTATTTAAAAAAATTGTAAATATTAAATGTTAAAAAGTTATATTTTAAAACTAGCTGCTTAATATTTTTTCTATTTGTTGAATAGAAAGTTCAAAATGACAGGATTTATTTGAAATAAAATATTTATTATAAATTTCATTACTATCACTTTTGATCAATTTTATGTATCTTTACTAAATAAAAGTAAAAAACTTTTGAAAGTTAGAGCATCTCAAAACTTTCCAAAATAATCAATTAATTTAAACACGTATTGAGTTGTAACATTAATAGAACAAAAAAAAAATGTACAGACCTTCATTAACATGATAACAACTGAAATTAAAATCAGATAAATGAATTAAAAAACTAAAAATGATCAAATTAAAGCTCTGTTGTTTTTTAAATCCTAAACATAGGCTTATGGTACAAATCCTATCACTTTTGGAGGATGTTGGTCATATGTGATAGCGAGCTCATTCAAAATTGGTTAAATTGATGGTGTTAATTCATCCAATGCTGTAACTGTCCCCAGTATCTCCTTTTGCATACATGCATTTAGTTTCCTAGCTGTAACTTTTTACAGACAGCTTACTCTTGTATAACACTAAACGACAAGCCAGTTAATGTTACTGGAACATATTCTGTGAAACCCCTGTGAGCTGACTGACAGCTTGTTTCATATAGATTGTCATTTCCACCCTCAGTCCAAGCTGCATCTGAAACAAATTGAGTGCAGCACCCATCTTTACTTTAGTATTATGGCCTCATCAGACCCAATGGGGGGGGGGGGGCATGCTTTGCATGTGAAGTGTTTCAGAGGGGGTTAAATTGTACTGCCACTCCACCCCATGCAGGTCCATCACCCTGGTTCAAGACCATGTGGTAGGCCGCCCCATGTCACATCCGTGGCCTGGCATTTCTCAGACAAATGCTAACATGTCAGTGGGCGGCGAGCGGAAGGGCACGGGTGGCAGCGTGACGGCTGACATCGGTTCCAAGAGCTCCGTGGAGCCGCGGTGCGACGTGGACAAATTAACAATATGCAAACAAGGACCTGCCAGTGTTGTGTTTACTCACAGAGCATAGACATTGTCATGGGGAATTTATTCACAGCCTCACCGCAGAAACACGACTGTAAAGCAGCACTCAGCAATTAAGTTTTTATCACCCCACAGCCAGCAGCCCCCTGGCCCCCTCCCAGCATGCACAGCATGTGTGGGCCGATGATTTCAATCTTATTCTGCTTCGCTTCTGTCGGTGCACGGATCAGTAAATACCACAAAGACAAAGCAGAGGGGGGAAAAAGTGATTCATCATTTTGCGTTACATTGGGCTGTCAGTCTGTCATGCATAGGTGATGATCTGATTATGCTGATGATGTCATTTAAACATCAACGTGAATCAAAACTATTCTGAAATCAAATTACATGCTATTTTGTCATTCATTTTCATGTCTGGAATTTCATATATTTTATGAGAAAAATATTCTTGTGTTGATGGGAAAAGTATTTAAGCAGATATTTGTTGCAATTCTAACATTTTTTTATATTCTGCTACAGAAAATCAGGAAAATGCAAATATACACATATTCACAAATTTGAATCCATTTTAGTCAACAAATATAACACTTTAAATATGATGACTTAAGGGTGTTTAATTGAATAAATTATTATTAATATTATTAGGGCCAGATTTACTAAAAGCTTGCACCAGTGCAAACCATCTTTACTGAAGATTTACTGAAGACGCACAGTGAAGAATTAGCGCTGAAAAGGCATGGACACAGATATTTTTGCACTTGCCCTTATTGAATATGTAGGAGTTTCCCTTTCAAAAACGCAAAATTTATGGGAGGAGAGTATTAAAATGAAATGATTTAGGTTCATCAGATTACTGGTATTTGTGCCATTATTTAACGCCCAAAAAAGCATGTCTTGAAGCAGTTGGTAATTTGCGCTGCAGATTGCGCGGGTCATTATGGAAATGATCTGGCTGCATCTGAGTTCTTTAATGTGCACATTGTTAGTAAATCACCCGTGGAATTTTCCCCTCCCATCAGCGCTCACCCCATCAGCAACCCACCATGTACACACTAAAAATGCTGGGTTAAATACAACCCAGCGCTGGGTAAAATATGGACGAACCCAGCGATTGGGTTGTTTAGACACAGCGGTTGGGTTACTACCCAGAACTGTTGGTTGAAAACAACCCAGCATGTGTTCTATCCAATATTTACCCAGCACTGAGTTGTATTTAACCCAGCATTTTTTAGAGTGTATACACCATATTTTCATCTACAGTATGTTTCAACTAAAAACTGTCTCAGCTTTGTTCTCATCGACAACAAAACAGCCTCTGTTAACAAACATTCTCAGCATTAATTTAGTTGAAAAGATTGTCACAAAAAGTGACAATCTTCTTGTTTTCACAAGCATTATTCTGCAAATGCTGAACTGCATAGTTGCAAAAAGTTGTCAAATAAGTGTTGACAACAACAGGTACAGTAACTACGCCTCCCTGTGGTTTCTATGGCAAAGTTAGACATGAAAATCAATACCCCCCAACCGCTTCCCTCAGCCCAATCCATCACCACCCCCGTAACACCCTAGGAACCCTGACAGAAAGATGACAAATGGACCCATCATGTCCTCTATGTCCACCATAGCTGGAGTCCATGAGTCCATGGTGCCGTCACTTAGGCAGTGACATATATATATTATGACACGGGTCCCTACCACTTTAGACAGAATGTTGGTTGAACAAGAGTGTGTACAAGCAAACATGTGTGTAGTCGTGCCAAGGGTCTGGATGAACTCTCCAGGGACTCTTGTCAGCTCGGACCCGGTTAGTCCTGTCACCTGGGATGGGCCTTAGCATTCATCAGCTGCACATGTCCGCCCTCACTCCAGGTGTATGAACACGCAACGGCACATTAGGTTCCACTGCTAACCTCAGAGCTCAGACAGAAACTGGTTTAAAGACAAACAACACAAGCTTACATTTTTGTCTGTAAATCAGATATTAATAAAATGATTTTCTTTGTTCCTCTCTGAACTCTGGGGTTAGCAGTGGAACCTAATGCACCATTTCTGATGATTGCAACCATAGAAATTAATTTCTAATTTTATGACATAAAAATACAAATATTAGACAGATGTAATTTTATTTTATACATCTTTATTAGAAGCATTTCCAAAAGAAATTGCCATTTGCTCCCTATATATATATATACCGTTCAAAAAGTAAGAGTTTTGGGAAAGAAATTGCTTTCAGTATACTTCATTATTTCATTATACTTTCATAAAACTTCTATTCAGTGAGGATGCATTAAATTGTTCAAAAGGGAGTGTAAAGACCTTAATAATGTTACAAAAGTTTTCCAATTCAGAAATATTAAGTATCACAACTGTTTTCAACAAATCTGCATATTTGAATTATTTCTGAAGAATCATGTGACACTGAAGACTAGAGTATTGACAATGAAAAGCTTTGCCAACACATGAAACAAATAAAATAACAAATAAAACTTTGAAATACAGCAATTTGAAATAGCAATTTGAAATTTTGCTGTACATACAGGATTGGTGAACGTAAGAGACTTTAAAAAAAACTTTTGAAAAGTAGTATGTGTGTAAATGAAAAGAGGTGCATTTGTTAAGGATAAAGCATCTCTAAAATACATTTAATCGTTTGAACAAATGTTTAAAAAAATATAACAAAATTGCCACAATGTTAGTAAAACAATTATTTGGCTAATGATACATGGGGCAACTTTTTGAGCAATGTTGCCGACAATGGGCAACCAGGAGAGACACAGGGCCCACAACCGATTTAAAGTGTCCAGATAGAAATTTGTTACCCGTTCTCAGTGGGAAAGTGCCCAAGAAACATTGCTAAAAAAATTTGTCCAGCAAAACTGCTCAAAAAGTTGCCCCATGTATCATCAGCCTAATAGTTTTGCTAAGCCCTACGACTGATTCATTGAAAAGAACTGACTCACGCGAGTGAATTATTCATGAATCAGATATCAGATATCTCTGAGTTTGATACTAAAAGCTTTGATTGCTGAGACACTGTGAGTGTGAGTGGCAACACGTATCATGCTACAAAATCAATAAACCACATCCAAAATAGCACATTTCTACTGAGAAATACAGAGTGAAATAACTAACAGCTTCACTATTTGTAGCTACACTACTGTATTTCAACGTGGCGGTCACAGTACAGCATTAGTACCAAAGCCTCATTGGATTCCCAAGAATCCATCCTCTGACATTTGACAAACCTCTGTTTTACGCTCCAGAGATGACAAGTCAGCCTTTACACTTTACTAGATTGTGAACAAATGGTTTCATGAAGGGGTGGGCCCACACGTCTGCCTCCATACAGACACCTGCAGCCAAAGGTTAGCCTGCTTTCTGTGAATTCACTCACATGTAACACACCCCCTTCCCTTTTTCCTCTGCAAAAAGTCTTGAAATGTCGTTTCGGCAATGTGTCACACACACGGATGCTCTGTTCACAGCTTTACGCTGTCCTTTAAATGTCAGCGGTGAATGTGTGAGGTCCTAGCGTTGCTGAGTGCTCATGCTCAAAGCCGTGTCAATGAACATGTCACAGTTGCACAGCCCTAAGGAGACGCGTCTGTTATGCTTTTAAAGACTGGAAACAATTTTTGACCTCAGACATGCCTGTGCTGCAGAGATACCAGAAATAACCATGTATTCATGAAAATGTCCGGAATGTCAACATGACGAACAAGCAATAAACTCAAGTCACTTCTAGAAACGATTATTTTTCCTCCTATGCAACTGCACCACTATTTGGTAAAAATTGCATATATACATAAAATTGGCCCATATACTGTAAGTACAGTAATTACATTTCTGACTTTCTCATGGAAAAATAAAATAAAATTATGATACTATATCGAGTTATTTGCAAAGAGCATGAATGATTAACCTGTTCTGATCATGAATGGCAGTGAACCTGGTGATGGAAATGTTCAGGATGGAGGTTTTTGCCTCTCAATGAGGTCCACTATCAATTTGGGAGTTTAAAAAAGCCCACTTTCAATTTCTATACTTTTACAAATGGTCCCTAACCAAGCAATTCTTGGCAATATCTGGTTCCTAACTCCAAATCTATCCTCGGAGGAAAAGACATTCCTTGTTTATTGCTGTTCTAGCAGAAACTATGCCGCATAGCTAAAATATCATTTTAAAAGTCTCATTAAAATTTCATTAGTCTTGGTCTATTGACATTTTGAAAAAGCATTGTTTTCATAGACCTCATCTGAACCGGATTCATTCATGGTGACAGGCCATCCTATTAAACAGTAACTGACTTCTGTATGGAGCCGGTCAAACGATATCTAAATAAAATCATTACACTCACTGGGTAGGTGCTTGCTCAGAGGATTTCTTGCATTTCATATCACTACTACACACACACTGTTTACATGGTTGTTTATGTACAAGAAATTGATTTTAATTCAAATGTAAAATTAAAACTTATTTCTTGCTGTAATATGGAAAATCACATTAAAACCACATTAATACTTTACAAATTGAATATCTCTTTTATTTCTTTAATATCTTATTTCATAAAAAATATAAATTACATTTTTGCAAATATTTATTCCATAAGCATGATTTAGGAAGTTTTTACATAAGTTATGTCTGATTTTCAACTGTGGCATCAGTTACAGTACACTTTACTTTGAAACCACTTTCATTATTTTACAAATAATCATAAGGAAACAGAAAGTAACATTTAATCAAACATGAAATTTTGAAGTAAAAAGAAAGAAATTGTATTTTCTTGCAAAATGCACTCCACGAATCTGATTAGTATACAACTTCGAAAAATATTTTTTTATCTCTAACAACCATCAAAAGTTAGTGTACTTGCTTACCAAGGAGACAACAGTGTCAGTGAAGAGCCTGTCTGAGATGAAATATGAGGCATGATGTGTGAAGAAAAAAGAAAATCAGGACAAATATCACAGAATATTTTACAGCGTCACTTCAATCAATCATTGTCAAATTATGCAAAAAGTGTGAAAATATTATGCAATTGTGTTGACAAAAAATCTAACAATGATATTAGACTTGTGAAAGACAAATGAGTACGCCATGTTATTCCAAAAACGATAAAAATGTAAGAATGTTGGTGAGATGTGATGGTAATGTTCATAAAGTTTGAGGGGGAAAAAGACAATTCTCCTGTAATGCATGCATAAAAACTGTTTAAAACAAATTAAAGTGTGAATATCTAGTGAAAATGCGAAAATTGTGTGTTTTTAAAATAATTTATTTTCTAAAAAGCACAGGGTCAAAAGTGCTTGCATATTTGGTGTAAATGCATGGAATCTCGCATTTCTCTCCACACACACACACACACACACAGAGAAATACAAGGCATATTTAAAGGTGGTTCTTAAGTCTTCCTGACCCACATTTGCACACAGGGAATCATCACCAGCTAAACTGACAGTGTAATCCCTATTACTGAATGTGCTTACTCATAAACCCTGACCCACCACGCTCCGCTCGCACGCTAGCTCTCCTCTTCGCTCTTAAAGCAAAGGAAGAGGCCCACTGACACTCATGCCTCAAAGCAAAACGAACGCAAAGCGAAAAGACATGCCCAACAGTCAGCTCGCAAGCTGTGGGTCGTATGTCTTTTATCACCCTGTCTTTTCAGAACCATCATAAGAATTTCTAATTATTTTCACTCTCCAACCTCATAAAACATGTCGTCCAACAGAGAGACCATATTTTCAGTCTCCGCATTAGCCATAGATCTCAACGATCCTGTTTGTAATTATCAATTCATTTGGGAATATGGGATTTTCTTTAAAAATAAAGGATTGTTTTTCTCTCGGACAAAACCACATCACACAGTATCAGACATAGGGCTTTATTGTAGCTTCAAAACCAAGAGAATGGAAACTGAACAATAAGGCGCCACTGATGAAGTCTGCGAGTCCCCGAGGAAGAAAGTTTGCCGTTTGAAGATAACGGGGTTTTTTTTCTCTTGCACTCAAAGGAAGAGAAGTTTTGTCAGAGCATCTCAAATGACACATGAAGTCTGGGCAAATCATTTATGAAACACATTTCACAGGAAAACATTACATGGTGTGGGAAGAAAAAAACATACACCCATAATGGAATTCAGAGAAAAAAACACAATACTAATACAATAAGCTGGCTCTCACTTCAGCCTGTATGGCACAGACGGTTTGGGACTTTCTCGACTGCGTCAGAACTGGTTTAGGAGGCCATTTATCACAGTTATGTCTGTTTTTCATGGTTTGGACACTGTGATATCTATGCGTGATTTCCAAGTACCCACCAAAGCAACAAGAGAGGCAGTCAAAAGCAAAAAAAGAGCATGGCAATAAGTTTATGTAAAATTTTCCATTGATTCCCTAATAGCTTTTCCCAAACTGGGGACCGGGGATTTGTCTCAAAATGCCAGGTGGTTCATGAAAATTTTTGAACAAATTTCCAAACCAAAAAGCTAAAGCCATGGCATGCGATATAATTCAATAAAGAGATTTAAGCTTTGAAGCAAACCACTCAGCTCTGAGATTAATTACAACATTACATCTTCTGATTCAAGTAAAGTTTAGTGTGAAGTGTGAGTGTGAATATGTTGTGAAACAAATAAATAATAACACATGAGCAAGAGAGTGATATTTTTATAACACGAATAATTCAAAGATTCGTTCAAAGCCAATACCTCGTTTCATTCATGAATGAATCAGTTTTTTAAATAATTGTTTGATAGAAAGATTCAAATAGTCATTCAGTGGCTATAGAAGGTGAAACAGTATGTGAAAAGAGTAGTATGTCTGGATTCAAAGTAGTACAAAAAAAGTAGGGCAAAAAGTACTTAGATGACTTGCGCACTTCAGAATCTCACCGGAAGTAGCATCTGATTGACTATCCCATGAGGCCACAGGAGAGGAGTTGTGATTAGGTGTGTTCGACTTGAAGCAGTGCTGTGCAGACCGATTTGTGTAGACATCAAAGTACCGCGAGTGATTGGAAAGCATGCAAGGCTATCTGCACTGGAACTGATGTTAGTAGGTCACATGACAATGACAACATGACAGATGTAAGTACATCCAGAATTCATTCATACTAGGGTGTAACAGTGCACAAACATGATGGTTCAGTATGTACCTCGGGTTTGACATCACTGTTCGGTATGTTTTCAGTACAGCAGGAGGAAAAAAATTGCTAATAAACATAATTTCTTTTAATTAAACAATGTTTTACTGAACAAATTGCTCTTTCTTTAAATAAATTCAATCAGAATTAAAATTTTCTTATAAATCTATAAAAAAAATCTACCTCTGCTCTAAACTATAGGAAGCCCTTTTACATTAGGCCTAATATAAGGTTACAATTAACAACAGAGCCCAAACTTAAATTGAATTACCTTTTACTTTTAACTATAACAATCAAATTAAAAAAATTGTATGCAAACATGTAAATTGCACTCAATGCAGTTTTTAAACTAACTTATCAATTATAGGCTACAATTTCTAGTTGTTGTTGAAATATAATCATTTACACAGTGTCTGTCATGAATCCTGTCTGTGGCCTTCCGTCCAATTGCCACCAGAGGTCGCTCTTCCATTATATTGACTCCCACACTACACAGACTACACAGTCGTTTTGTGTCACTCCGGACTACATTCTCCATGTTCCATTGCACTGATTGAACTCACCTGCAGCCAATCACACACACACTATATAACAACCACTCAGATCCTTCTCAGATCGCCAAGTATTGTTTAGTGCTTATCACTTGTTAGCCGATAGCTACATTACGGAGCCATCCCGAATTTTCTAATGCCGAGTTCACACTGCACGATTTTAGCACGATTTTTCACTCGCCGACAGGTTTTGATAAATCGCCGACAAATGCCCTATATCGGAGGCAAATCGGAGCTAGTTCACGCGAGTGACAATCGCGCAGTGTGAATGATCAAAGACGCGATCTGAGGGAATCGCCGACATCTGCGAAATATTTGGCATGCTAAATATCTGGAGCTGTCGGCGATTCACAATCCTGCTGTCTGCAATGATTTCTGACAGAAAACTACATCGCGATGACCTTCAGCCAATGAGAGACAAAGATACAGGGCAGAGGGAAGTTCAGTGAGGAGTTATGGACCATATCAGTATTTTAAAATGTACAATTATAATACAGAAACAAGCACAAACGTTTGACCAGCCGCAACATCAGCATAACAGTTACTGCAAAATTATTATTTACCACTCTTTGCAGAACACAATCCCTGTTCCCTGCATCTCCCTCCTGCATAATCTGTTTTTCTTTTTGTAGCTGGAAATCAGAGCACAGACAATTTGCTGGATATATTTTTTTAATACTTTCAGTCTCGCTCAAGAACTAACGGTCTGACGCACACAGGTTCTCGTGTTATTTCCTTATCACTTCTCGCGTGGGTTTTGTTGTGAAACGTAGTTCGCGGATCAGACAGAGTTGTCGGCGATTCTTCCTATTGTGAAATCGTGCAATGTGAAAGCCCCTGTCGCCAATCCATCGGGCAATGTGAACACAGCAGCGACTGAATTCTACCCCAGATAGTCACGCAGTGTGAAAACAACAGCGATCCGACGAGTTTGAAAATCGTGCAGTGTGAACTCGGCATAAGTCTAGTCTAGTCCTGTTCAATAACTTATTTATCCATGTCTTGATCTTAACCTGTTTGCCTTGTCCTGTCTGCTCTCTGCCTGCTTTGGACGTTAGTCTGTCTTGGATTATCCCTTTGCCTTTCTGTTTCGGACTTGGTTTGCACCTCGCCTGGACTATTTCCTGTTTGTGGATTCCCTGTTTGCCTCGCCCTCTGGATTATGTTCGCCATCGACTGACCCATGCCTGTCTTTGGATTAATCTTTCATCTTGCCTGTGCTATACCTGTTGTTGTTGTCGACCCATGCCTATTTTATGACCACATCTTTGAATAAAGCTTTGGATCCGCACATCTCTCGTTTTGTTCGCCCTGTAACAGTGTCTGTCAGTTTCATAAAAGATTTATTTAAATATAGCTTACATCAGGGATGGGCAACTCCGGTCCTGGAGGGCCACTGTCCTGCAGAGTTTAGCTCCAACCCTAATCAAACACACCTGAACCAGCTAATCAAGGTCTTCAAGATCACTAGAAAGCTACAGGCAGGTGTGTTTGACTAAGGTTGGAGCTAAACTCTGCAGGACAGTGGCCCTCCAGGACCGAAGTTGCCCATCCCTGGCCTACATTAAATAATTAAGACATCACTAACAGGTAAGTAAAATGTAATGAGTATATAGTCTAATATTTCGTTAAATGCTCTTGTCTAGACTTCATTTCTCTGGTGAACTGATGAGCTGTGGACACTGATGACTTGCCTGAGGTAAATGAAATGCTGTGATTTTGTTTACAAGCTGCTTTAATTGCATCTTTCCGCGAGTGAAACACTGAATGTGTGATTACATGAGGCATGAGATGTTAATTCATGTTTATTTCACATTAAAACTAGTATTACAGAGGAAGGGATGATAGCGCTCCATCAGAACATCAAATGTGAGGCGTTTATACAGCGATCTGTCACGCCATGTCAAAGAGTGCCAAAACGCCATTTATTGTCTGAATTATTGAACGATTTAAAAAACTCCATTCACAATCATTTGACTGAATGCTTCAATCACTCACTCACTCATTAAGACAACTACTTGATTCATTCTTAAATTAATGAATCAAAGTTTTGAACAAATCATATGAATGAATGATTCAATGACTCACTCACAAGGACAGTCTTTTATCGCCAACTATTGGTGTATCGATGTAACCTGCAGAAAGAGTCAATTAAAAATATTTACCAGCATCTCATCTCTACGAAATTCTTTTCAGCACTGGAAATTAACAATTAAAAATTCCGATGCATGATTGTGACACTTCACAAGCCAGCAAATAAACACTCCTCACCTCTCAAATTTACACCTATGTCCTTGTTATTAAAATGCATAAGAGAATTAGATTTTTCAATACTTTGAACTCTAATTAACCTTAACTCTAATTTGGAAAGAGATCAGTGTTTTATATGAATCCAAAATTATGTTAATCTTCACTTGCAGCATTAATAATTAGCCACGTCTGTTCGTGTAAAGATGAACTCATTACTATAAACAGAGAGGGCACATCATAGCAGAGAGCTCTGGCGACTGCTGTGAGTGATTACAGAGCATGGCAATACAGATGACGCTCATTGTCATCCTAATCGCAATCAACACAAGGCGTTCTTTGATGATAATACAACTCAACGATGTGCTTCATTATTGCTCAGAGCAGGTCAGGTCATGGGCCGCTGCTCTTGCACATGCAAATGCCAGATGCTCTTGTGGAGAAAGTCCCTCTAAAAACAGCTTTGAGACACATTTTACCAGCATGCTGTTCCCCTCTCTTCACCTCTGCTGTCTGATGGATCTGATCTGAACTGCGCAGTCCATTAAATGTCGCTCCCGCCTCCCACTCCGTTGTAAACCCAGCGAGTAGCTTACAAGAACTCAGAGCTGATGCAGATGAGCCGGCACAAATGAGTATTCTGGAAGAAGAGGTCTTTAATTTTGTTCTGTTTTCTTTTTTTTTTCTCATGCTTTTCTTTATGTTGGGCTCCCTTTTTTCTGAGCACGGGGCAGATGGATGGAAGCGAAGTGCCCACTCGTATGATAAATGAAATTCACATCACTCGGCTCCAGTGAGCTGAAAAGAGGACACTATGTTGAGATGTTTGGACAAATGAAGGCATAGCCCCGCAAAAAGGAAATGTAACACTTTCTCCTTTTGTCTTTGGCTTTCTTTTTCCATCCCTTTTGTCCATTTCAGACAGTACTGGCGGGTCTATGCAGGGACCTACAAAAGGCCTTTGGCAGTGTTGGGAGAGCTACTTTGAAATTGTAGTGTGCCAAGTGACAAGCTACTCATAATTCAACAGAAGTCAAGCTACTCATCTGAAAAAAGTAGGTAGCTATTGAAGCTATTTTGAGGCTATTTATTGGGAAAAATCTAATACACTACCACTCAAAAGTTTAGGGTCAGTAAGATGTAAAGATGCATTAAATTGATCAGAAGTGACATTAAAGATATTTAAGATGTTACAAAAATTTTCATTTAAAATAAGTTCTTTTTTTATTCATCAAAGAATCCTGGGGGGAAAAAAAGTATTACTATTTTTGCAGAAATATAAAACACCAAAATATTAACTCTTCAACGCTGATATTAATAAGACATGTTTTTTAAGAACCATATCACCATGATTCCCGAAGGATTATGTGACACTGAAAAGTGGAGTAATGATTGCTGAAAAATCAGCTTTGCATCACAGGAATAAAATACATTTTAAAATACATTACAATAGAAACCTCTTGTGTTTACTTTATACAGTAATTTACCGTATTTTTATTAAATAAATGCAAATTGGTGAGCATGCTTCTAGTCACTGTTCAAAAACATTTAAAAAAAATCGTACAAACTCCAAACATTTGAACAGTAGTTTACAAAAAATAAGTCAACAATTATATAATTAATTTGTGACATCATTAACCAGATACTCTTAGTTGTCAAACACAACTAATAAAATAAGAAATTCCACTATAACAGTAACAGAGTGAACAGAGGAAGCGTGTGGATCCATATGCAAGCTTTATTCCAAAACGTGGTCACAAAAGGCAGGAGTCAAACAATGGCAAACAGGTAAAACACAGGCAAGACAAAGAGTAATCCTAGGGCAAGCGTGGGTCTACGATTGGCGAACAACATCCAGAGGGCTTGAGAAGAGGGGTAGTCCAATAACATGAGCAATAATCCAAACAAGGTACAAACAGAGTCCGAATGGCGAGACAAGGGTTAATCCAAGATACACAGGCAGGAATAAGGGAACAGGAAACAAGGCAACACGAATTGACAAGACTAACTAGAACAGGAGACTAGACTCAGTAAAGCAGCTATCACTTGGTGAGTGATAAACGCAGAACAATACTGGAGATTAAACAAAAACACAGAATGGCTTTGTAAGGCAGCTAACACTAGGGGAGTGCTAAACGCTAGAACACTACTCGGTGATCTGACTGAGGAAGTCCATGGTTTAAGTACAGGGTGTGATGGGAGTCAGCTGTGTGATCAGTACAATCAGCTGTGTGTGTGTCGTCAGTGCAATGGATCATGGGAATTGTAGTCTGAGGGTGACGTGCAACAGTTAGTGTAGTGCAAGAGTCAATGTGGTGAGCAAGTGACCTCTGGTGGTGAGTGAACGGAAGTTCATAGACTGGATTCGTGACAATAACTCACTACTCCCAATGATTAGACTGCTCTTTTCTTCCAAAATCCCATCCTACAAAGACACCATTGATACAGGAGATATCTATACATCTGATCCAGACAGGTCAACTAGAATTCACTGAATGGTCAACATTTCAGTGGCCCATAGGAATAGCCACTAATGAGGAATCTATGCAAAACAAAAATGTCAGGGCAACTAAATTAATGAAACAGAGTTTTAAAAACTGCAAAATTTTGCTGCAAATGGCCATAAACTAGTTCACTAAAAGTTAACAGAATTCCCATTGCTACATACAAGAAAGGGCAGTTTAAGAAAGTATTTTTGATAATTGCCTCAGCTTGGCTGTAAAGCTGCGGGTGCAATGCAATGTGACATAAAAAAAACTGTGTATTGTCACATTAAACCACTACTCCTAGGAAAGCTTGTTAAAAAAAATAACTGGAAAAGCTACACTGTTATGTAACCAGCAGACTGAACTGTCACACATGCAGTTAAGAAAGATACAGCAGCATCACTACTTTAAGTTAGTTACCAATACTAGAATTACTGTGATGGTACCACATATATAATACTGTACACATACCTTGCACTTGTATACGTGCTGGCTGCACTGGTGCAGGCACTGAAGAGTCAGCCACGTTTACAGGTTCCATAAAGCAGCTGGGTGCTGGTATTGTTAATGTGAAATACAGATCCACAACCAGCATGGCATTAACATGGCTTCTGGGACAGGAGTAAAACAGAAAGCAGCACTAATCTAGTGTACACTCAGCCTGCCATTTATAAATAAATAAATAGCGGCATGAATAAATAATACAAATAATAATAAATAAAAAGCCAGCGTGCATTCTCGCAAAAGCAAAGTAAGATGCAGAGGTGGTTGACATGTGTTGTGATAATTCAGTACCCAGGTGCCAGGCCATGTGTGTGTGAAGTTATGTTGCACCCACTGTGAACATAACTGAGGAAGGAATGCAGAGGAAAGTCTATGTCATTATATGAGGATTTTGAGACTGTAAGGTATAGTGAGGCTAGGCACCCGTGAATATGAAATGTGCTTCTTAGCTGAAAGGCTGGCATGACTATATTCCATCAGTATCTCAGGAGACTTCCCAGCTCATCCCCAGTTTGGATCCAGCAGAGCCATCCAGAATATTTTTTCTGTACACTGCTGGAAGTAGATAACACGTTTTTATTGTAAATACCTCATTGTGTCCATTTTAAAAGGATTAGTTTAGGGATAAAATAAAATTTAGCTATTATTTACTACCATTCCAAAGTTTAGGGTTGGTTAGGGTTAGTGAAGGCAGCGGCTATTTGCACAAAGCGTAAATAGTGATAGATGCTATTTACACTAAGTGCAAATAGCAATGAATTCTATTTACACTAAGTGAAAATAGCAGTATTTTTAACGATATGCTATTTACACTAAGTGGGTGCAAATAGCTATAGATTCTATTTACACTATGTTAAAATAGCAAGATTTTCTGCTATTTATACTACTTATTGCGAATAGCGGCAATTATCTGCACCTCAGTATTGAAGTACATTATAAAACAGTACGCAATAATAACGTATTGAGTCTAAATTATAGTTTTAATTCAAATTAGGCTATTAAATGTATGCCACCTTATTGGGACAATAAAGCCCTCCCTACACATACCCTTACCCTACCCGATACTTTATTTTCAACTTTTTGATTATTTCCTTCATTTTTATTGAAAATAAATGCCTTCACGATGCGATATGATTTGAAAAGGGAGAAAAAAGAAAAGTTTGGCAAAAGGCGAGTTTGAAAACTCAATCACGTCAAAAGCACGCACCTTACCATCTGCACCAATGAAACTGAAGTTGAACGAGCGTATTTTTGCAGTGCTGACAATCCCAATCACACGTTGGAGGGCGGAGTTAATGTAAATAGCCTTTGCCAAAAAGGCGGGCTATTTGCACTTGGTGTAAATAGACACTCCGAAATTTTAAATAACTGTTTTCTATTTTAATATATTTTAAAATGTAATTTATTCCTGTGATGGCAAAGCTGAATTTTCAACAGTCATCACTCAGTCTGTTACACGATCCTTCAGAAATCAGTCTAAAATGCTGATGTGGTGCTCAAGAAACATTTCTTATGATCATCTCATTATTACCAAAACTTTCGAATAGAACTGTATTATGTAATCCTTTTAATCAAAACCAACTTCCTTCCAATGAATGAGGACTGAAGTTTTAAGACCCAAAAGCACCATAAAAATATAATAAAAGTGGCCCATGACTCATGCTATATTAAGACTTCTAAAGCCATATGACAGAAGTATTAGCATCCAATTTGTGAAGAAATCATTCAAGATGGATCTTTTTAATGAATCTGCTGCTTTAGTTATTAACAAAAAAACTTTAAATGATCCATTCAGGAGTCAGGCTGATCCAGTTGGAATGATTCAATGAGTATTTTGAGTGAGTAAAGATTATCGGTAAATAATTTATAGTTCACTCTCACTCTATGGCTCCTGACACAAATCTACTGTATTGTTTCGGATATCCTATAATCTACTTTTATGGTGCTTTTGGATACTTTATGAAGCTTGAAAATGTCAAACTCCATGTAAATTCATGTAAAAGAGAGACAAGCTTCAAAAAGGCTTTTTTTATGTTCCACAAAAGAAATGAAGCCACATCTGTAATGAAATGAGGACATAATTTTCATTTTTGGGCGAACTATCAAACTATAAATGAGGCCATGATAACTGTGATACAATTACTGCTAAAAAGGCATTATTGTCCATAATCGAAATTCCCTCATCACACTAGCTTTTGTTGCCAAAGCCTGATGGTGATACATTACACTCTTAAAGCAATATATTTCACCCCAAGGCGATCCCAGTAATAGCAAATCTCATACAAACTCTACAACATCCATTTTATAACATTACGCATTTATAAACATTATGTTAAAATAGTTTACATTCCTCACATTACAAACTTCTCTTTAAGTGGTTGGTTTATAGTATCGCAAAGCCTAGTCATTTTCCAGCATGTTTCTGAAGCTCCCTAAGCCACATAAAAAGACATATGGTTTCTCAAATGTCAAAAAACTCAATTAGTCACTTTATTGCAAGGTCATTTATATGTAAAGCAGATAATTAAAACTACAGCTCCAGAACAACAGTGCTACAAAATGGCAATTAATAATGCAAAACAACGGGAAACAATGGAGATCAGTCAGGATCCTCACGCGATTTAGTTCATGTTCGGAGGCAATGCAGCTCTGCGTGAAACACATCAAAGGCACTGAACATTAAACAAAGCTAAATTTACCGCATGCTTGGCCCTGCATTTACTAAACATGGCAATAACATTCAACAGTCAGATGTTGACTGCAAACATATTGCTCTGCTCTTTCATACAGTGCACAAAATATAACAGTGATGTAAATATCTTTGAATTTGAGTTCAGAAGATCTTCCAAATATCTTTGACGGAATCTAGTTTGTAAAACTAATACAATAAAAAAAAATCCTTCAATGATTCAAAACATCAAATGTTTTATAAAAAAAAAAACAGGTTCTAGCAATCATATGGGTTTGATTATGATGATACTGTAAAGGCTTGGAAAACCAGGTCTGGACCACAAGGAAAGTATTCTGAAATTGTGACTTCAATTTGTGGTTTCATTATAGAAAACGGAGACACTTCCTCAACTGCCCGAATGTGCTTTTTTCTAAGTGCACTAGAAAATCATTAGTGACCTTAGAATACTTGCCTGCCTCTCAGTTTTTTTTTTTCAGCCTGTCATAATACACAGAGAAACAAACATCATACAAGTATTTTTATTTCAGCATATGATATTCGATCATATAATCATAGGCTGGTCACAACCAGAGAGACCTCTGTACATTGAAAGCAATGATTTAGAGACACTGGGTTCTGGATCATCCATCAAAGACAGCTGATCCAATGTTATTGCCAAAGCTGATACATATGAAATGCAGCACATCTTGACCTGACAGATTGATTGGAGCTGAAAAAGGACTGAATTTACATGCTCAATCTTGACTATGAAGAAAATGTCAATGTCAAGTCCTGTTTTGAAATGGTAGCTTATAAGATTCTCAGAACTGAAAGTGAATTTCTGAGAAAATTTTAAAAGTAGAGCAATTTTAAGTTGAGTGTATACAGTCAAGCTCCTTTATTGAAAAAGTGTAGCAAAATGGTAAAATGCTTTAAAGTGACAATAGGGAAAAGTGCCTTTATTAATTAAAAATATAAAATGTAACCACTTCCATATTTTCTTGTCAAAGACAATGTTTTTGAATGATGAACAAGCATGGTGACATCAACAAACTACTAATAATTAATAAACAGAAACACTTTTTTTTATATTCCAATTTATATAACTATGATTAAAATAGGAGCACAATAATGAGAAGCTGCATTTTACTAAATACTCAAAAGAAAGAAGAATTAAATGCTAATGTAGGAATGTAACAACTTGTTTATTTTTTTTAATGAGTTCATACACACAAACAAGCCAAATGAACCAATCCACAAGAATGAATCAGAGTTACCAATGCTACATACTGTATGAACATTAACACTTTGAATTGTTCTTCCCCATTGATTAAATAATAAATGTACTGGTCTACATAAATAAATTGGATTTGACAACAAGCATGTTGGATTAAAACTAGATATAATCTACAACAGTTGTGCATGTGTCAATTAATCTGAAGCAGACCTACCTTTCTATAACAAAACTCTTGGCTGGAATGAATGACGCTGTGGACTTGACGTCACCAATCTTTCAAGCATTGAGCTTGTCCTTCCTGAAGCTAATTCTCAGTGTGCACCTATAAAAACTATGCATATTTGTGCAGATGGCTGTTTTTTACAGGAGCCTACTGTGTAAGAGAACACAGTGTTGATTCAGAATGTCTGCCAGGGGCCCTGAGCTGAGTTCAGGGGCAAGTGCTCTGGTAAAACAGCCGTCCTGCACCTGCCTCCCAAACACTTTAACAGGCAATTATCCCACCAAGCAGGACCTATCAAACCACCAGCCAACTCCATACAGAGAAGTACAAACTGACAGAGAGAGAGAGAGAGAGAGAGAGAGAGAGAGAGAGAGAGAGAGAGAGAGAGAGAGAGAGAGAGAGAGAGAGAGAGAGAGAGAGAGAGGGAGAGGCTTTAAAACTTCACTCAAAAAGAAACTAAATAATTGCTCTACTTTTAATTTTTAAATAATTACATTTGAGAGTTGAGGTCCATATTTACCCTTTGATCCACTTTTTTAGATCACTAACAACATGTTGGAAATTAAAATATTATATACTGTAAATATACAGTCGAACCAAAATTCATTCAGACCCTTTCAACATTTCTCACATTATCACAGTGAGAAATCACCATAGTTTAAAAATGGTAATAAAATATGACAAGAACTCAGAGTTAAACTGTGTCAGAATAAATTCATCTTGATAATGTCAGATAACTTTCATAGAAAGGTACAGTATCTCACAGAAGTGAGTACACCCCTCACATCTTTTCATGTGACAACACTGAAGAAATGACACTTTGCTACAATGTAAAGTAGTGAGTGTACAGCTTGTATAACAGTCTAAATTTGCTGTCCCCTCAAAATAACTCAACACACAGCCATTAATGTTTAAACCACTGGCCACAAAAGTGAGTACACCCCTAAGTGAAAATGTCCAAATTGGGCTCAATTAGCCATTTTTTCTCCCCGGTGTCATGTGACTCGTTAGTGTTACAAGGTCTCAGGTGTGAATGGGGAGCAGGTGTGTTAAATTTGATGCTATCGCTCTCACCCTCTCATACTGGTCACTGGAAGTTCAACATTTCACCTCATGGCACAGAACTCTCTGAGGATCTGAAAAAAAAAAAATTGCTGCTCTACATAAAGATGGCATAGGCTATAAGAAGTTTGCCAAGACCCTGAAAATGACCTCAGCACAGTGGCCAAGACCATACAGCGGTTTAACAGGACAGTTTCCACTCAGAACAGGCCTCACCATGGTCGACCAAAGAAGTTGAGTGCACGTGTTCAGCGTCATATCCAGAGGTTGTGTTTGGGAAACAGACGTATGAGTGCTGCCAGCATTACTGCAGAGGTTGAAGGGGTGGGGGGTCAGCCTGTCAGTGCTCAGACCATAAGCCGCACCCTGCATCAAATTGGTCTGCATGGCTGTCGTCCCAGAAGGAAGCCTCTTCTAAAGATGATGCACAAGAAAGCCCGTAAACAGTTTGCTGAAGACAAGCAGACTAAGAACATGGATTACTGGAACCATGTCCTGTGGTCTGATGAGACCAAGATAAAGTTATTTTGTTCAGATGGTGTCAAGTGTGTGTGGCGGCAACCAGGTGAGGAGTACAAAGACAAGTGTGTCTTGCCTACAGTCAAGCATGGTGGTGGGAGTGTCATGGTCTGAGGCTGCATAAGCTACAGTTCATTGAGGGAACCATGAATGCCAACATGTACTGTGACATACTGAAGCAGAGCATGATCCCCTCCCTTCTATTTCAACATGATAACGACCCCAAACACACCTCCAAGACAACCACTGCCTTGCTAAAGAAGCTGAGGGTAAAGGTGATGGACTGGCCAAGCATGTCTCCAGACCTAAACCCTATTGAGCATCTGTGGGGCATCCTCAAACAGAAGGTGGAGGAGCACAAGGTCTCTAACATCCACCAGCTCCGTGATGTCGGACTCCAGTGGCAACCTGTGAAGCTCTGGTGAACTCCATACCCAAGAGGGTTAAGGCAGTGCTGGAAAATAATGATGGCCACACAAAATATTGACACTTTGGGCCCAATTTGGACATTTTCACTTAGGGGTGTACTCACTTTTGTGGCGAGCGTTTTAGACATTAACGGCTGTGTGTTGAGTTATTTTGAGGGGACAGCAAATTTAGACTGTTATACAAGCTGTACACTCACTACTTTACATTGTAGCAAAGTGTCATTTCTTCAGTGTTGTTACATGAAAAGATATCATTAAATATTTACAAAAATGTGAGGGGTGTACTCACTTCTGTGAGATACTGTATGTAATGGGTTACAATCAACCAAAAATTATTCAGCTGTTAAATTTAAGTACACAATTAGATAATACCAATTTAGGTCAACCAATTACCAAGCAATGCTTAATTTTGTTCAGTGTGTGGTTTAAAAAGGTTATATTCGCAATTAAAGAAAAAAAAACACTTAAGCAAAACATGGTCAGGTCAAAGTGTCTGAATAATTTTTGGTCCCAAATTTTTATCAGTTTTACTGGTAGCATAGTAGTCCACTGTATGAAGAATTTTTGGATATAATATGTATATATATATATATATATATATATATATATATATATATATATATATATATATATAATTTTCTTTTTTAAATTAAGCACACATACAGTATGTGCTTGTCATTCTACTGTAGATGCATACTTATAACAAAAATATAATAATTATTTTTAAGTTATATTTTCATGTTAATGTCTAATAAACAAGTATGTGGCAGGCAAGGAATTTACCAATTCACTGCACACTAATTTCTCTTTATGCATTGAACATTTGGCCATCTAAACACATGCAATGCACTGGACTTTATATGAACATGACCTGAGGAGAATAGCCATACTCATTTTGTTAATTGTTAATAACTTATTAGCCACCAAACAAATGATGGCTTTCAAGAAGTCAACAGGGAGCAACTTTTAACATATTCCAAATCACCATCTAAGATCAGGCACTTCCCATGAAAGAGAAGCTGATTAAAATGATTAAAGGTTAAAGGAGGATCTGTCTCCTGGAAGTAATTAAGCAACAGAGAGAGAAAGAGACCAAGAGTCACTACAGGACAGTTTTTTGTTTTTGTTTTTGTTTTTTTCATTTTCTCCAATGCAAATCAAAAACATATTCATTAGTATCACAAAACCAACATGCAAATCTCCACCACTTGAAACGCTATGACTAAATATGTACAAGAACATGAACAGAGGAGCCATCTGGTCCCACACTTGAAGGATTCTCTTTCCTGGGAGTTTTTTTTTAATCTGGAAACCATTCTCTGCTGCCTTTCCTTTTACGCCTGGCTGCTTGAAAGCTGTGGAGAGTCAGATTAAGCCAGTAGTTAAGGATGACATCCAACGATAAGCCAAGTTCTCAATGCGTTTACGTTCTCTTTAGGTCCAAACAGCACTGACACTAAATAACACGTCTTGCCATGCAAAAAATGCACATAGGAAATGAGGGTCTGCCTGGAGAGAAGCAAATCTCTGAACTGGGAAAAGACAGAGGGAATATGCATATGTACAAATAAGCAGGCTATTATCTTACCTAATACATACTTTTTATTGTAAAATTAGAGCACAGAATTTTGTAAGAACAAGTATAACATTTTTTTTTTTGCAGTGAATTGTGCAAGTGATTAAAAGCATCTGATTAGGAGCACTATTTAATTTATTTTTTATGGCATCTTTGAACCTAACCTCAACCATGTTAAAAATGAAGGTTCTTTTAAGGTTCCTTTCGAGAACCATTTTGGGCTTCACAGGATACTATATAAGTTGCTATAAGCTTCTTTGGAGACTAAAAGTTCTTCATAGATTGTGTGTTCATTGAAATTGTCTTGTTAGCTGGCTGATGATACAAAAGCGAGTGTATATAACTAATTGTAAGCTAGAGAGAGAACAGAGAAAATAAAATAGGAGTAAAAACAAGATTAATTTCCGTGTTCAACTACATTAATCACAAAGAATAAACAGAATGAGGATAATATACTAGACATGTGTAACATTAACCGAATGAATATACGAACCAAAAGCGAGAACGAGAGGTGTTATATCATGTCCACCATATTATACATTTACAAAAAATGACATAATTACAAAAACAGTGTCCTTCTGTATCAGAAAGTATATACTTATTAGAGAAATACGGATGCACGTACACGCATAAAAAAAACGTTTATTCACCCGAGAATTTGGATAGTTGATATGTAACACGAGACACAAGAGAAACTTTTTGATATCACATTTTATGTTAATAAGACTTTATATATATATATATATATATATATATAAAGTCTTATATATATATATATATATACATATAAGACTTTATATATATATATATATATATATACAGAGAGAGAGAGAGATAGAGAGAGAGTAGCAATACTTGTTTAGCAAGTGTTAGTGTTAGAACGTTTAGTACCATTTTTATTCATTAATTCATTTAAGCAGTTCTGCAGTGTGTCAAATGAATTTTAAAAAATATAAATAAATGTTCCTTGCACTTGCTAAATTAAGTTGGGGCTTTAAAAACTATTCAATAAAAAAACTACATAAATAGTTTTAAATGAAGTATTGAAAGATTCTGAAAGTATTTCATGCCAATATGATACATGTCTACATGATATGAATCACATGGCCATGTGAACGCTAACAGAAGAGATGGTTTAAATCATATAACGGAGTCTCTTCAGATGAGGAGCCTGTGCCCAAATTAGGTGTCGGTCTGTGCATGAGAGAAAGAAGAATGCGTTACATCACAGACAGTGACAACGTGGGCACAGCTGGTGGAGTCTGGCTGCTGTGAGTCTCCAGAGAGAGATTTACCCTGCGTCTGGCACGAGCACACCAGAACTGGATGATCTGCCTTTCCCATAAACGTCTCCTCCTACCCGCTCTCCCTCCCAGTGCTGGACAGCGGGGGTGTCAGGGATGGCACGTATCTCATCAGTCACGCTGAGCTCGGTCTGCCAAGACTGCGCCCGATGGAGACGCAACCTTTTTTCTCTTCCTCCACCCTAACACCCTCTTTCCCTCTCGCTTTCCTCCCTCATCCAACCAGCTTAGCTTTTTAACGTTGATGTGTTTCCATACTGTCTATTGTCTGCCAGGTCACGTGTGATAGCAGGAGGGAGAGTGAAAGACACAGAGAAGGGAAAAGGATATGTTATACCCAGTATGTTAAATTCATCTTTCTTCATTCTCATTTTGGAGCAGCAGACGGCCAAAAATCGCACTCAGGCTACTTCAGGCTACCTTTTAACCCTGGCCAACTGGGCTGGGCCTACAGGCATCAGAGGAATCAGACGGAGTGGAAAGCCGTCGCTCAGCCCCTAATTTGTTTACGTCCCGATTTTACCAATACGAGGGCTGAAAATGCGAGGGCTCGGACTTTCATCTCACTCACCCCAGCTGACTTTACCACAGACGGCCTGTAGTTTTCAACAGCCGCGGTTACTTGCGCCGTAAACACACACACACACACACACGCACATCTTATAACATCAGAGACAGGGATAGACAAACCACTGGGCACTGTCTGCCAGAAACACACAGTCAGGAAGCTCGAGAGACTTCAACGACAGTATAATATATGGTAAAACGCATATATGGTGGTCTCAAAATAGTCTGGACACAATGTAAAAATGTAAAAACATCACTGCATTTGATATCAATGCAAAAAAATATATTTTTAGTGGATGTTCTCCTCCAGCAGAGTAACCATAGGTGTAGTTTATCATTAGTTTATCAAATTAACTATCAACATTTTCCACATTTGACAAGTTTAACAACTAGAAAGTCTATAACACCTTTTGTTTTCATGTTGAAAACCATATATCTATTGCTTTATAATTGCAGATTTAACAAACTTCTTTTTGCTTAATATTTAAAAAAATATTTTGCTCGAAAAGTGGCTTTATACATTGTTGCAATAAGTATATTTCAAGCTATTCATCAAAGAATCCTGAAACAAATGCATCATGGCTTTCAACATTGATAACAATATAGGAAATATATATAGAGCACCAAATCAGCATATTAGAACCATTTCTGAAAGATCATGTGACACTGAAAATTCAGCTTTGCCATCAAAGGGATGAATTACATTTTAAAATATAGTGAAACAGAAATCAATTATTTTAAATTGTAATAATATTTCACAGTATAGCTGTTTTACTGTATTTTTGATCAAATATATGCAGCCTTTAAAAAACATTTTTGAACAGTAGAGTATTTCTCCCAAATAAATAACATTTAGAATTTGCAATGCTTTATGTCTAATGGAATGAAATCAATATAAGTATGGAACCTCTTTTATCCCAGAGTTAAACATTTCATTAAAAAGTTTAAAATGCTAAATAAATACAATCTCAACCAATGTGAGATATAAAGTCACAATTTTGATAAATAATTTGGAATTGTAAAATATGACTTCTCAGTTGAGATATACAGTAAAGTAGCAATTAAAATGAATTGCCTTTTACTTTTTAATCAGAGACTATTTTTTAATCATCCATATTGCCTTGTGTCCAAATTTTTGTTGAGAGAAACAAAAAAATCATGAACACAACCAGAAGATCGCATCATTTATGATGTAATGACTTCTTGTTTCTTGTAATTCATGGCACATCTGCATTTGAGCTAACAAACATAGTAACTTGTGCTGTCGTTTGAATCATCTTCTCTTCATTCCTATGCACCCATGGGGACTGTTGTGGGTGTGTATGCTTTTTTTAATGTCTTAGACTTACAAAAACAGTTCCAAAAGACTGGCCGTGCATCACAGTGCCCATGGGCAACACTCTAAACCACTTCCAGCTATCAAATGCACCCTAAGAGCTAAGAGCTAAGAGCTAATAGTGATCAAATAAAAAGGTACACATAGAAATAGTCCCTCAAGGACTGTCAGCTAAGGCAGAACAAATGCTATTCTCCAGTCAAGGACACTAATGTGATGTATGTAAAGGTAGAAGTTAATCTGAGAGCATAAGGAACATTTCAACAATGTTACAGCCTTGTACTGCTGTATTTTAACAGAATGGTTTGTGTGTATGAAATACTGTTTGAGAACATGATAGATTGAAGATGGAAGGAAAACTTTTTTCTTCAGATTTCTTCAGATTATGTTGGTTGGAATAGCTCAATTTATTGTATTATTATTATTAGCAAAAGTTAATGTTGAAAACATTCCAAATATATATATTTTTTTTCAATATTACACTAGCTATATACAAAATATATGCAAATCAAACAATATTAATATGCATGCACAATTATGCAAGAAACTAATGATTATTATTATTTTTATACAGTTGTCTTTGACTGTAAAAAGTTGAAGTGCAAAATTTGATCACACAAACCTTGTTTCCTGTATAGATATAGGCCTATACTATATGCTGTTTATTCTGTTATGCAACATTCCTGTGAGGTAAAATGCTTTGCTTTGTCTAGTTCACTTTTTAAAAGCAGCAGTCTACTATTTTTGCAAATCCGTTACAGCAAACAATAATTGTGCCTTTCTAAACATCCTAAATCCTTGTTTCTGAGACAGCATGATTCAATTTTGCAAGCACATTACTCCATAATTTCATTTTTTTTCAAGCGATCCACTCAACTCCACACATGTTTCTTCAATTTGATTATTTCAAACAGTAAATAATAAGCACAGGAAGACCAAAAATGGCAAGTCCACATGGCAAATGATGAAGCAATTATATTTGTTTGCAGATATCCTCACGATACGTGCCTCTTCTCTGCAAACATGGCTCAATCACACAAAGACAAAATGATTGGATAAAGACATCTCAAGAAGCTCTATACAGCTAATCAATCTTCAAAGCTTTAATGCAGTTTTATTTTGAAATAACAAAATCCAAAAAATAAAATTATACTAAAATATTATAAAATTAAATTAAATCTAAAACCATAAAAATTTTAGAAAAAATATATTTTTTTAAATATGTTTTTAAGTATGTTTTTCCTTGCTCTCCACGACCCATCAAAACAGACGTGCATGGGACTCATTTTTGGGCTGCGATCCAACCACTGCACTAAATCTCTAAGCGCGGTAAAGCAATGATATCACCCCTCTTCCTGTGCAAATGACCAGCACTTCCTTTAATGGGCCAGATCTCTTATATCGAAATGCATGAGAGTTGTTATGATCCGATGGGTGAGCTGAGCCACTGTAATAGCTTGTCTCCTCATGTGATCCCACATGACAGTGAAGATGGGAAAATTCCCTCGGGGCTTCCCTCTCTCATGTGGATGCTGGGTGTAATCTCTTCATCTGGATGTGTCAATGACGTACAGTAAGATGTGTCGAGAAAGCCCTCAACATTGCAGACATGGAAAAAATAAAAAAAGCTACATTTCAAAAAGCTTTGTGTGGATAGATCCAGAGATGATGGGTTCTAGTCGCCGATTGAAAGGTATTTTCCTCGTTGATACCATTTCTCTCATGTGCACACACACTCGGAGATGAAACGGCAAGTAAAGCTCCGAATGAAATAGTCTTGTCTGTATCTTTGACATGGTAAGTTATTTAGTGACACATCTTACCGTACCCTGCGCGAACACAGAAAAACGTGCTTATAAATCTCTCCGCTTGACATCTAGAAAGAGAGAGAGAGAGACTTTGCCTCAGGAAACTTGGGATGGAGAACTGAAGGAAAATTCTATTTTGGTTCCTCCAAAAAGAGGAGTTTGTAAGATACTGTGTGCAATAAAAACCCAGAGGAATTTTGGTCAAACATTGTTCCATTCTGTTTAATTATCCACAAAATGACAAAGCCACTGGCTAATTTAGTTTCATTTGCTGCAAAATCTGATTAATTCTATATTCCAGTGAATTAAACCCTCCTTAGAGGCAGAGTTTTCTATAAAAAGTCCCTAACGTTTATCTCCCATATGTGGTCTTCAATAGACAGTTAACATTAAGTTTTGACCAATTCACCTTTAACCAAATATTATAATAACAGATGACAGCCAAAAGAAACAACACCTAACCAGCCAATAATCATTTTTTCTCCACATCAAACAGCCTCCAACGGGGGTCACAACACTTCCAAATTCTGTACAGTTGAACAAATAGTCTACTAGTTGGTCTGGGCCTGCTGTGCTTCTGTCTGCTCAGATTACCAGCTCAAGAGTCAGTAAGGCATGACCCATCTGTTCAGTTATACTGACCCCAGAACTGTAGTTAACAGAGACATTGTATGTCTGACTGCAATTCTTTTACACTGCAGAGACTGTCAAAAATACTATGGAGTATTTGTAGCACCCCCATGTGGACAAATTATTGCTCTGCTCTTCTTACGAAACATCAACATCTATGTATTTTCCTTTATCAATTCAGGACTTCACAGAAAGGCATATTCACCCCAGATTAGAATTGACAGTGATTGTAGTAGTGCATCATAAGCATTATTTTCCTGAATGAACCACACTAGAGTAATAACAAAAGCAGTTGCCTGAAGTGAATGGCAGATCTTTCACAATGACAGCTAAAGGAATCTAAAAGAATAAGTGCAGTTATCATTGTCTGATCTAGTCAAAATAAATAATCACATACATTGAAATCGTTTCAAAATATATCACATAGTAGCTTCAGGGGTCTCCTGAGGGAAGCGTATAGCTGCAGGGAAATTATGCTAATTCTTCATTACATTTTTCATACTGTCAAAGTAATGTTTTCCTACTGTTTCGTTGAATTATGAATGCATGTGATGCTACTGTAAAAAATCAGAACCTATTTTCCGCCTCAACAGGTTCCACAAAACCAGGCTCCACATGTCACCTTCCACTAAGGCAACCTGCTTAACACACACACACACACACACACACACACACACACACACACAACACAAAACAACACTTATTTTGCTATCATGGCAGGGACTTTCCATTAAGTTCTATAGTTTTTTTTATACTCATTATATTTGTTATATTATTAGATATTATATTATTGATACAGATTATTTAGAATATAAATTACAATATAATCATATTCATGTTATTTGCCATGCCCTATTCGTAACCTAACCTAATTTTAAATTTTCTTTCATCTTTATATTTATAATAACACATATACAGCGTGACGATATTTAAGCTGTTTTGCTCATGCGTTTTCAGTTTTTGCTCTCCGTGTGGGGACATGTGGTCCCCATAATATAAGCAAACAAGTCTTTGAGGGAACTTTAAAGCATGGAAAATCAAACTAAAAGTGCCAGTGCCAAGCAGTTGATGTTACGGCTAGTGTTATTTGTGGATCAATGGCAGTCCTTCACGAAGTACAGTAGAAAAGTCTGTGTCTGTACAGTATGTTACAGGAAGGTGACAGATGGCAATTTGGTGCCTCTGTTTATTTACTTTCCAGACTTGAAGATTAATTGAATAGGTTATTTATTCATGATTCATGTGAGTTTGAATGCAGAACATCCACTGACTTCTCTCTCAAGTAGTGATTTGTCAGTAGAGTTATGATAATACAAAACAATTACTATAACTAATTATATATGCTAAACATCATGATAGGCTCTACAGGCTCTAAACATGAGACTGAGATGAGGTGGAACTGGAATGATCCATACAAAGCAATCAACTGAAACGTATACGGCATCATCTGATTGCAATCAGCCCCCAAATTGTGATTGTAATAAATTGATTCATTCATTCATGTGTTTTTGATTCATCTTGCTTGCACATTTTCTAGCTTTATTTTTTCTCATCAAAAAAGCAATTCACTGAGACCTAAGATGAGTAATGATGGTACATCACGTTTTTAACCAGTATTTTGCATGAACGATGGATTTTTTAAGACATACGAGAATATATCACCTCTTAAAACGTTTGCGGCAGCTAAGTGGAACATCTTAGAAAGCGTGATTAATTATCAAACTAAAAGATAGCTGAATAAATCAACAAACACCTTAAATGTGAGTACACTCTACAAAACTTACAGCGCACAATAAAGACAATATGTGAAAACAAAAAGGACATAATATGCATTTAGATATATTGTGTAGAGTTCTAGGTCCCGGCGGTGGAGGAAAGCCCAAATCATTAAAATGGAACAGTGGCTATAACAAACCGTAACCAACACAGCACTACATTTTTTCCCTTGTCAGAGACGCTGAGCTCGAGCGTATCATATAATGTACAAGGTGTGCTTTTATACCCTGGCAAGGATGCAAAAATAACAATCTCTCAGGTTCGACTGAGCCTAATCACATTGCTCATTGGCATGTTCCAATGTTTCCTCATAGGAGAGCAGCTAAAATAAATGAGCGACATTCAGTTCTATGTTTAGGAAGGAGAGAAAAACCCTTCTGAACAGACTAAATGCAGTATCTTTAAAGGCAGGACTATAGCCGGAGAGTCAGGTCTGTAATGCACTTACAGTCAGGGGTTCATCGCTCAATCTGTGATGAAGGGACGCAGGAGTGTGTCCAAAACCATGTGCTGGATCCATTACCTGCGAGGAGGCCCACACCACACAAGGGATGAGTAATATATTCCTATACATCGCTGTATATATTATGTATTTCCTGGCAATGGCACTCCATTGCCAGTATAATAAACATATTATTCTATCCAGCGTAGACAACTGTACTACTATTCAGTTCGCTTTTTTAACAGTCAGCAGCTGCTGGTTTTGATTTGATGATGGAGTCCACATATATGTAACATATGGGCAACAGGTTTGCAGCGTTCCAGTTTGGATTTATTAATAAAATCATCGCAGCAGTTTTCATCATATTAACAGGCACAAGACAAAAGCGTGACAGGAGGGTTGAGAGGCGATGTGTAACTGCATTTGCAAACAGATGCTGAAGAGCTTTCAGAACCTTTGCAGCTGTGTGCCTTTTTTAACTTGTGCAAGTAAGAATATTTTTATAATGCATTTCCTATATATTTTTTCCCTTAAATGTTTTTTTACAGATTCAGTGGCTGTAAAAAGTACTTAGACACTTTATGAATTTCACTGCATCAGATAACAAAATATCAAGTTATCTGTAAAAAAAAAAAAAAATAACAATTATGCTTTTCTTAACTTTAAATCAAGTGATAAATCATGATTTTAAGTGGGTTTATGAAGTCATTTGCCATCACGTTCGCACAGGTGTCCTTGCAGAGTTACTACAGATGTACTACATGTTCCACTACCATTTGAAACCAAAATGTGTCTAAATATTTTTTTAGATGCATTAAATTGATCAAAAGTGATAGTGAAGACATTTACAACGTTAAAAAAGATTTCGGTTTTAAATAAATTCTGTTTTTTAAATTTCTATTAAGCAAAGAATCCTGAAAAAAGTATTACAGTTTACACACAAAAAAAATAAGCAACAGTTTTCAACATTAATCATGTTGAAATGTTTCTTGAACACCAAATCAGCTTATTATAATGATTTTTGAAGGATTATGTGACTCTGAAAACTGAAGTAATGGCTGCTGAAAAATGCTATATTTCTAATTTTCTTAAAAATAAATCTGTATCTAATTACATTCATTTTTAAATATGACTTAAGTGTAATACATTTTTGAAGGGCAATATCATAATATTTTTAAGATCCTATAGAAGTATGACAGAAATGCTTTACAAGTACCAAAGCGTCTTATACTATCATATCATACTACTACAGTACTTTTTGGATGTGTACCACAGCAGTACCACAGTATTCTTGAGTTAGTTCTAAATGTCATGGTATGAATTTTAGTTTCCAAGTATCATATCTGTAGTATTACCATCTGAGATCATCAATGTACCACAGTACCACCACAGAGTTTACTTTTAAGGGTTTGGTACATGAATATCCTAATCGTTCAGTACTACCAACTAATACCATTACTGTACTGCCACTGTACTGTACTATAAAAAATGTTTGGCTTTTATGCAATGTAAAGGTTTTCTCTAAAAAATACTACAAACTCAAGAGAACCTTCTACAATCCTATAAATAGCAATCTTTTTGTTTGTGTGTGTCCGAGTTCAATATCCATTGTATTCAGGTTTTTAGAGCCTGCTTCTGTGTTTTAAATTGGTCGCAGCATGGAGGTGTTAGGCAATGTTTGTTGTCTTTCTCAGGGTCGCTCTTCATTGGGCAGTGTCAGGGCAGCCCTGTCTTATCAGCAGGGCCCTGTAGCAGCAGCAGGCTAACCCTCTCACACAGGGAGCAACAGGGAGCCGCAGGGTCACCACCGGCCCGCTACCTCAGAGAGAACAATCCGACGGAGCCAAATATACACACATCGCTTAAGTAAATAAATATGTCTCCCAGCCCCAGAGCCATCCCAGTGCTGCTGCCTGACTGCCCCTTTCTTTCAAAATACACTTATACTCACCATTGTTTATCATCAGCAGAGGAGACATCTTGGTTCGTGTAAGGATCACTGTAAAAGAAACAAAAAGCTTAAACCTCTCTTCTTTCTCTCTCTCTCTCTCTCTCTCTCTCTCTCTCACACACACACATACACATCCTGATGAACTACTCAAATCCCTGAATACCCTGCTGTTTTCATTATTGAAACTGGTAATGAAATTTGTTACACATTCGCATTTCAGGAGAGGCTAGCAAGATTCAGCGAGTTATTCCTAAGATCTATGCTTTCAATATGTGACTATTGATTAGCCATAGAGCGAAGGAAAATCTAAACTTAACAGACAGCCATAAAGCGAAAAAAACAAAGACCTGTCGCAACCCGCTTGGGCATCAGGTAATAAATATACCACACGCGTAACCATCTTCAGCTAGTTTAAATGCATATTTATAGCCATGACTGTCTAGGTGAAAACAACACCTCTGTTAACCCTGCATGTTATTATGAGGTTTATTGAGCTTGTCTTTGCCTGTGGAAATTGCACATCTGTATACTTCATCACAAGCACCAGGACCACAGAAAAGCAACACGCTATTTACCCCTGTCAATTTATTTTATGGGCTCTGCAACCTTTTTCACTCCTGTTTATTTGTCAAGAAGTCAATTATTTTCCAATGCAACTTTTTGCCTTTTTTTCTTTCACTGTTTTTTGGAAATGGGATTTTGGGTAAGGAGAGTTTAAATTTCAATGCAAAGGCAAGAGAATAAATACAAGTTGAGGGGTTTCCATTTATTGAGGCCAACTAGTTATTTAGCTCTGACAGGAAGGGGGAAAATGAAAGCCCAGCTCTTGTCCCAGTTGTTCATGGTTAAAGTGTGTGGGCAGATGGAAGGACTAAAAGCATTGTATAGACGTTGAGTGTCTATAAAAGCTTAGTGTTTCGGGCCTGGTGGCCTAGGAAAGCTCTATGGACACAGGTAAGTACTGTAAGTGCTGTTTTCATTCAAAGGACTGGCAAGTACTGTACGTGATGTTACCTTCTAGAACTTCCGCCAGACTTTAGACACGCCCTCTCTTTCTACAACTACGACTCTTCGATGTAACAATAGCAAGCGGTATATTTACCTGTCAAGCAGAAACAAAGCAACTTTGGCGTCTGTTTTCAAGCGTTTGCAAGTGTCTGTTCTTTCCAAGGCTTTGTTCGTGTCCTCTTGCATCCGTCGCTTTCTTGGGCTCATATTCGTTTCAAGACATTTTTGATCGTTCAAACTCATCAAAACTCTGCATGTTCATGTATTGTGCTCAGTTTCCGGCTTCCCATATACGGTCTGTTGGCTGTGAACGCGTAAAAATGATTGACAGATTGATTGAAAGCGCTTCAAAATCCAAGAGGCTGCTGATTCTGTACTTTCATTTTACTGTAGCCTATACAGTACAAAGAGATAGGGCTGTCACAAAGACCGAAGACAATTATTTCAGTTATATCTTTTAGGGAGTAGGATCATTTACTGAATGTCATTCCATTAAAAAAAAAAAAACCGCTGAAACTTTGCTGTCTTATTAAGCCATTTAGGTTAGGCTACTCGAAAATCTGCGACACACATATTAATAATAAGCTTTGCAAACAGTTGGAATAGATTTTGAAAAGCCCTTTCCTATGGTATAAATTCTGTTAGTTTAAATACATTGTACATATTTTTATGAATTATCAGTATATGATTACAGAACATAAAATCCACTAAAGTACTATATTTTGCTTGAAGATTTGGGGCGACTTGAAATTAAAGGAACTGGCTGCTTTATGAAATTTCAAAAGTAAAAATAAATGGCACTCATTTTCAGCAGATGGCTCTTCAAACAACAAGTCCTCAGATAAGTTTATCTTTTTTTTTTTTTGCTTTTTAAGATATTTATGGAAGCATTTTGTAGCATTATTTTAATATTTAAGGCTCGTCAAAAACTTAAATATTTCAGCAATCACATAAAAACTATTGGTGTATAAATAAAGCAGGTTATTTCGGATCCGCCACAAAAGCCATACATCTCAGTGCAGAGTAATTCAATTCTCTTAAAAAGCAATGCTGGACCTCCTTTAGCTCTATGCAGTGCATTTATCTCGATTAACAGTTCCCTCCTCTTTTCTCCTCCATTTGTCGTGGTTGCACTGTCAGAACTGTTTAGATGAACAAAAAGCCTGCTTGTTTTGACGTATGGTTTCTCGGTTTTGTTTTTGTTGATAATGAGAAACATGTTCCTTGGCTTGCAGCACAAAAGCCTGAGGGCTTGCAGTTGTGGAGCGCCTGAAAGAAACTGCGAGGAAATTACCTGAGGCACATGCCTCTTTTGTTTCAATGCTAGCTTGGCTAACGTGGCCTAAATCCTTCGCAGAACTGAAAATGTTGCAATGTAGGATGCAGATTGGACCACTGATGTCGCCTCATTATATTGCAGGTATTATACTAGATTTTATGATTATAGGCTAATGGCTAGGATTGTCATGAACGTTTATGTTCTCCTCATGGACTTTCACAAGCTCCTGTGTGGCTAAGCATGCTTCATTTTGTTAGCTAGCTTAAAAATCTGATGCTGCCATGGTTGACAGTGAATGTAGAGTAATTTTACACATAAATGGGCCTTTAAAACTGTGTGCACAATTTCCAGTACAAACATCAGGATTTATAAAAATCTACCCTGATTTGTACAGGCAGTCTTTTGACGCTGACATTAAGTGACACTAGTAGAAACCCAGTTAATTGAACTAAATGCTATAAAGATGCAGTTTGCGTCACCGAATTCAACAGTCACAATCCAAAAAGCAATCTGCAAGGAGCTCGGGTTTTACAAACGTTATCGGTGCAATCAACTACACTCATGCTGTAAGGCGCCGGCAGAGATTGAATTCACTTTCATCAACACAAGTCACATTGGTTTCATCAGTGCGCAATAAACCTGTGATGAGTAAATGGCTCTTGCCAGCATGTATTCCTTCATTTTATCAAATAGTGGATTGTTGGTAAGTTGTGCATATGTTTGTGCGTTGTTGGTATGGTGAGAAGCTTATGTGAGATGCCGTTTCATCTGTATTCTACTAGGGTGATCATTTTTTATTCATTCTCCACTCAGGCAAGAATGGGAACCCTCTCAAAGCCCCGATTGACCTCAGGGTCAATCAAGTGATAATCACCCTGTTCACAAGGCCATAGATCTGGTGAGAGCTGAAGAGAGTGAAATAGAGAAGAAAAAGGAAGGAGAGGAGTCGAATGTAACAAGGAATGTCAGGTGTTCTTGATTTGCAAGTTTAATTAGTTTCTGAGAATCTGTATAATCTGAATTCTGGTAAAATTACTTTCATAAAAAAATTAAATATTAGAACATCATCTTTAAACAGTGAATATCATTTTTGTAAAAATGTTGCCATAGGCACATATTTTTCATCAGCCTGGGTTGCAAAAATATGCACCCGCATTTACCTAATGATTACTAATGGTGTGTTCAATAAAAGACAAAACTGTGTGTGTCATTTGTTAAAAAAATAATAATAATTCACTCAAAAAGAAAAATTTGCTGAAAATGTACTTACCCTCAGGCCATTCAAGATGTAAAGGAGTTAGTTTTTTAACATCATAGATAAGTATTACATCACTTGCACACCACTTGTCACCCTCTGCAGTGAATGGGTGCCATCAGAATGAATCCAAACAGCTGATAAAAGCATTTTTAAAAATTTACAAGTAATGTAAGTAATCCACAAGCTGTGTGTTTGTAACAAACAAAGGCATCAAGACAAATTCGGCTAAAATACAAGTCCTCTATCTGTGATATTGCTTTCTCCAGTGAAAAAGATGTCAGAGGACTGAGATGTGAGAGGACAACAGAGAATGGACCTTTTTTACTTGAGGAACTATTATTATGGATTAGCCAGATATTATGGACTGGCCAGAAGCGATGATATGAAGTTAAAATAATGGATTTTTTCATTACAAACACACAGCTTTTCTCTTTACAAGATGTTAACTGATGGACTGGTGTTGTGTGGGTCACATGGATTACTGTGATGTATTTATCAGCTGTTTGAACTCTCATTCTGACGGCACCTATTCACTGCAGAGGATCCACTGGTGAGCAAGTGATGTAATGTTAAATTTCCCCAAATCTAAACCTAAAGAAGTTTTCTGACCAGTATACAGATATTCAGGTAAATCCAAATTGTTTCATATCAGTAATATGAATTGAAAATATTTTTAATGAAGTGCTCATTTTGCAGTGGAAAACTGTCTTGTATACCCTTTGATAAATAAAGATGTCAGACTAAACAAATACACTATTCAAATAAACCACGCAATTTCATTTAACACACACTTTAATGCCCCCATGCTAAACCTTATGTGTTTTTTGTTTTTTTTTCACATTTGAAAACATTACATTGCCAGAATTTTTCCCCTTATACTGCAGCAATAAAGATCTCTTTACTTATTATGCTTCTGGTGGTTGCCTTCGTGAAGTAAATGTAGAGTTTTTGGGCTGTGAACTCGAGTGTATGTTTACATTTTGCTTGCTGGTTAAGAAGCCGATAAATTATCCACCAACACAAGGCCAGGCTGAATAAGAGGCTGAGAAAAATAGGGCAATTTTCTATGAATAAGGCTGCGAGAAGAGCTGACATCAGCAGTCTCTAGGCTGAAGATCACAACAGTCTAATGTTATGTTCTAGTGCCGACGCCTAACCTAAAACACCCTCATAACACACAAAACTCACTCATACTAACTGCACCAAGCACTGGTTTCTAATAAATTGATTTTTAAATCTTTCCTTAGCTACAGAATCTATATATTTGAATAAATACTGGGAGACCAGAATAGCTTTCACACTTTTTACTCAAGTTGGGTTTATTTTCGTAAAGCCAATTTCTGTATCTTACTTTAAGCTTTTGAATATTTTCATCATTTTTCCCAGGAAATAAACACACACACCATGGGACAACATGGCTCAATATAGTTGCAGTCACAATGGAACCTTTATAGTTAAATAGCAACACAAAATAATTAAGAAAACAGTAAAACCAAAAATAACAAATGATTGGCCAACTAATGCTGTAATTAATAATGTGACATCTTGCCCCAATACAGTTCAAGCTTTCATTTACAGCCAACCTTACTATATAACTGATCCTTTCCCATATATATTTCTGTGCCATTCCAGATTCCATGTCTTACAGATATCTCTGTTACGGTTAGGACAATTAAAATATATTGCAGTATAAACATAAAGGACAATCTGAGCACACAAAACCATTCTGCACTTAAAAACACGCTTCATATGCCAACTGCCATCCTAGAGGAAATCAGCAGAGTAAATTCTGAAAAGCTCCATAGAAATCCACATCAGATAAGACCGTAGAGAGCAGATGCCAGCACAGAGGACCAATCATCTTGTGCTGTCCCACATTATGGATTTGCCATTCAGACACAAATCATTATGGCTACAGAGCCTCAGTTAAGTGGCTGCATGAGCGACTCTCTGCAGGCATGCCAAACTGGCATGATTATAAACAAAGACTTGATATTAAAGCCTTCCATTCATGTATGCATAAAGTAAACATGAACAGAGGAAAAAGTCTATTTTGAAAAAAAATTATACTGCCCATTGCGGAGGAGGAGGAGGGCTGGGAACATTTTTCCATCTCTTGGTCCCGAATTGGTGTCTAATTATCGCATCATAATGAGAAGTTAAAATAACTTTGTTCATTCCTGGCCAAGAACCAATAAGAAGACGCAAGTCTCTCCATAACCAGCTGCCTTTGTGACTTCTGGATTGTTCCCGCTGTCCACTGTTTTGCCTCTACACTGCAAGGCAAGCCGCATATAACTAAACCAGCTTGTGCCTGATTTATATATACAGTGCCCTCCATGAGTATTGGAACAGTACAGACAAAATTGCTCTGTTGGCTGTGGAGTCAAGACATTTGCAAATCTGATTAAAAGATGAATATGAGACAAAACTGCAGAATGTCACATTTTATTATTAGACGTTTCAACACATATATATTTTACCAAATAAAAAGAACAGCTCTTTTAGAGTTCATCCCACTCATTGATGTGAGCGTAATTTAGTTGCAGATCCCTTGTGCACAATCACAGCAGTGAGTCTGTGACCCATAGACATCACCAGACTCTTGGTATCATCCTTTGAAATGCTTTTCCCAGCCTTTAATGCAGCCAATTCCAATTGTTGCTTGTTTTGGGGAGTTTCTGCCTTTACTCCCCTCTTCAGCTGGTGAAATTCATGTTCAATCGGATTTAAATCTGGAGATTGATTTGGGCAATTTAAGACTTTCCATTTCTTTGTCCTTATAAATTCCTTGACTGAACTGGAAGGGTGTTTTGGGTCATTGTCCTGATGCAATATGAAGCACTTCCCAGTGAATCTGGTGGCATTTTCTTGAATATTGGTAAGCAAGATGGTTTTGTACTCTTCCAGATTCATTCTGCTACTGTCATCATACACTAAGTCATCAGAAAGTGTAGAGGGCCTGTTCCAGAGACAGCCGTGCATGCCCATGCCATGAAACCACCTCCACCATGCTTTACAGATGAGGCTGTATGCTTGGGATCATTGCAGTTCCCTTTTTTTTCTCTTAGATAAAGGTTCATCTTTGTCTCATCGGTCCATAAACACAGTTCCAAAACTCTTCAGGCTCACCATTGTGCTTTTTTGCAAACTCTAATCTTGCCTTTCTATTTTTGGAGCTGGTCAGAGGTTTGCATCTTGCTGTGTAGCATCTGTAATTCTGTGTCAAAGCCTCCTGAGGACAGTAAATTGTCAGAGCATCACCCAGCTTTCTGGAAGTTGTTGGTGATTTTACAGACACGTCTTTTAGGGTTCATTTTCACAGCTTTTATGATTTGTCTGTCATCAACTACTGTTGTTTTCTCAGCCGATCAGGTAGTTGTTGGTTGCTGGTGTCGCTGGTGGTTTCCAAACTCTTGATTTCCCTTTGTTTGCCCTTTGAAAAACATGCCCTTTGTTTTTGTTAGCGCTCTAACTAACTTCCTCTTTTCTTTTAGCATCCAAATTGCTTGCTTTTCTCGCAAAAAGTCAGCACCCTCATCTTCATCCTGGTTTGTGTGTGTCATCATCAAATGCAAGATTCAGAATGCAGAAGTAATGGATATAACTGATACGACACATTCCCTGCTTTTAATATCTGAAGAATTAATGCAACAGGACACAGCTGATCACTTAGAAAGACCTGTGAGGCAACTGTTCCAATACTTATGCTCACATGAGATAGGGGGATGAAACTCTAAACATGCTGAACTTCTTAGCTGGTAAAACATCTATGTGTTGAATCACCCAATAATAAAATGTGACATTCTGTAGATTTGTCTCATGTTCATCTTTTAATCATATTTGTAAATGTCTTGACTCCACATGTTCAGTTTAATGTCCAATACTTTTGGAGGGCACTGTATGTGTGTATATGTATATATGTATATATATATATATATTTACACATTGAATGTCATCCACACAAATTGCTTGAACATATTACACTAATAGCTACTATTTATTGGTCTTTCCTTTAAAATGTGGTAATAAGTCCTGACTGATGTGCGATTGAATATTTTATTGATTGACAGCCCTTGTGCCGACAAATGAAAGTTTTTTGAAATTGTAAATTTCCTACACAATCTATTCAAAAGTTTGCTTGGATGGTAATTCATGCCCAAATTTATGTCAGAGAGTTTGAAAGCAGATAAAAGAACAAAGAATGTTATGAAGTATTAAAGGGGTGGTTTACTGTTTTTTTTCTAGGCTTGATTGTGTTTATGGGGTGCAGTCTAACATGTGTTCATGCTTTATTTTTTTAAAAACACATTATTTTTCATATAATTTACCTTTATTCCACACCGCTCTGTCCCTTCTCTGACAAACGCCTCGATTACTTCCTGTTTTTCTGAAGCCCCTCCCTCAGAAATACATAATGGGCTCTGATTGGTTAGCTGGCTCAGTGTGTGATTCACTAAACCGCAGAGCGTGCGTCTAAATGTCCCGCCCCTCAGCTCAGCGGCATGTGCTCCGGTTGTATTGTAAACAATGATTTATAACAATATAGAAACTTCTATATTGCTTATCAATTTGAGCCCGATTTAGTCGCAGAGGATATTAGTGAAGAGGATCGCGCAGAACCTGTGCAAGCACGGCTCTTAATGGTATGTTTGTTTGCTTGTTGTCTCATACGTTTAGATACACTGTTATTATGCTGCTGCTTATGTTAGCTTTTAATATATGGTTTTATTCTGATTAAAGCTTTAATACAGTACGGCAACCGCACACGCGTCCATGTATAACGTTTGCTATGTGAAAATGTATAATTGGAACAGTTTGTTGGAGCTGATCTGATGATCTGAATGAGAGAGAGAGAGAGAGAAAGAGAAAGATGCAGAGCAGGGCGACGCGAGGAACAGTATTAAGAACCGCTGTTTTAGAACATGATTTTGAAAGTTGTGAATCCATTAGAATCGCGATTCATATATGAATAGATTTTTACGTGCACCCCTAGTTTTCTCTTCCTCTTCTCTAAAGCAGCGCAGCATGGCCTCACCCCCTTCCTTACATGTTCCCGAGGGCGGGGTTTATCTGGGTCAGTGACGTATCAGACCCGGGAAGTAGTTCGTTGTAGTCCCTCACCAGCTGTTTTTGTAGGCATTAAACTTCCAGAAATTTAAAAGACGATATCTCTGTTTGCATTGAACTTTCAGCGCTGCAACTTTGCAGATGTTGTTTATGCTCAAACAGCAACATTACACACTAACTAACGTTAAAAAAGTGAAATTGCAATAAACCACCCCTTTAAGACCAACATGACCTGCCACTGATGGATATTAACACATTCAATCAGACATATGAAGGTCACTTGAATAGTTGAGCACACATACACATTCCCACAAACTCTCTCTCTTACACACGCTTAACATGACAAAGCACAGAGTGAAGGACAGCTTAAGTTGGCCCAATAAATAAAGGTGGAAATTGCATGAGAATTCATCCCTTTTATTCTGTCGTTAAAATTATGACGTGTGGAATGCGGTTTCCTTTGTGCTGGCGCCAGTTAAGATCCAGATCTCCACACTACAGGTTATATCACTGTGCGATTTGAATATTTAGCACTTGTTTGCAATAAATGAAGCATGATTTAGCGTACCTGGTAGAGAGCAACATGTAGTGTTTGAATGTTCACATAAATAATGTGGATCACTCTCCAAAAGAAGCTCAAATTTTATTGTTGAACTAGTACTACTTATTTTATATATATAAATATTAATTATAAAATGTTAACATATTTTAATTACATTTTGAAATAGTAGTCAATCGGAATTCTCAAAAGTTGCAGTGCTTTTGTAAATCAGAAAGATATGTTGTGTATTTAAAATTGTAATAATGAATACATTTTACAATAAATAAAATAAATATATATTATTATAAAACAGTTAACATTTTAAATACTATATTTCAAAATAATAGTCATTGACTATATATATATATATATATATATATATTATGATTGTAGCCCAGTGATAACAGGCTATAATTATATACTCAAAAAAGAGCAACTGGTTTAATGTCATTGTGGGTTGTGGAAGCCCAATCCAAATTTACCAGATTACTATCTTTTAAAACATATCGCAAACATTTATTTACGTATTAACAATTGTAAATTGGTAAAGGTTTACAGATTCAGTGACTACTGTAAATGAATACATAAATTAAATATACATAAACTGTTGTCAGCCTAATTCATGTTCAAAGCCTAATTCATGTTCAAAGATTTCAAGATTTAGTACTTAATGTGCTTGAAAATCATTTTCAATATGTCAACATCAAATACGAAGGAGTAATTGCAATCGTTTACTTTATGGGAGCTCATGCTAGGTGACACCTCATCATTTCAGCGGCATTTTCGTCACAAGTTACAGCCATGAAGTGACACATTTTACAGTCCTCTAAAGGAGCCTGTTGTATACAGGCTTTGCTGGCATCATGGAGAACATAAAGAGGGAATAATGTTGACAGATTCCAGAAACACCCCATCTGTACGGGTATTTCAAAAGAAGCGGCGCCTCTCTGATTCCAAAGAAACCAGACCTTCCACCCTGACACCCACTGGACGCACACCACCCCACATCAGCCCTAAAAAGGCACAGAGAGGCTGCCATTGATCATTTTGCTGATAAAATACCTTCCACAAGGACCTGGCAAGAGCTGGGCCCATTTGGCAAGCCCTCCCACTATGGAACAAATGTGTATGTACACTGAATGCATATGGCTTTCTGAGATAAAGACCAGATACAGCAGAAAAACTCAAGCTGAATTCAGAGTGGCCAGGATGGATGTGTATCGCCAAGCAAGCTTTTAAGGGTTCCCTCCCGCCTCATGATTAAGTAGATTTTTACAACTTGTGAATGTTAATAAGTTTCATTCAAATAAGTTAATTATTTATGTAACTTTCAATGTATCTGTTTATTTAGTATTCATTGAATCTGTGGTCTTTTATGAGTTGTTATATTTGGAAAATAATAACCATTTAAGTTAACTTATCTACTTACAACTCAAATTTGCAATTGAAATATTGTTTTCACTCAACAATTTCAAAGTTAATAAAAATAATTATATTGCAGCATTTGGTAGGGAAAAAGGCAATTGATTTTACACAATAGCATACATAAAACTATGCTTAAATGATCAAACAAACATGCATACGAACAATAAATAAAATCATAGTAAGAAATATTAGATGTTTTTGCTTAGCACACAAAATAGGCCTAATTAAATATATATTAAATCAATGAAATATATTTAAAATATATCCTTAGAATAACGAATGACTTATCATGAAATAACAATAAGCATAAAATTTACTTTTTAATTTAATTTTAGATACATACACACATACATATATACATAAACAAATAAATATCGTTAATAATATTCTTAATATTTTTTTTTTTTTACCTAACATACATAAATATTTAAGTAAATGATAACTCCTCTCAATAATGTATTAGGTATCATAAAATAATAATGAGGAATATATTACAGTATTTATTAACCTCGTTTAAGGTTTTCCGTATTGATTTTTATTATAGGTGTTTTACCTGTATTTGAATTACACATTGCACTGTGTTTTGTTTTAAGGTTGAAGGAAATGTCTGTAAATTTAATGGAAAATGTACTGGTAATTTTCTCCTACGACATTATCTGTTTTTTATTATTTAATTTTATTTAATTATTTTATTTATTTTTTAATAACTCCAATAGGTATTATGAAATAACAACAAGCAACTTGTACAGTATTTATTGAACTAGGTTAATGTGAATTTTAGATAGAAAGGTAGATAAATTAATGAATAAATAAACATTTTAAAATAAATATGTGAGGTATAAAACCTTAATTTTATGGATTTTGAACTCAAATAAGGAAAATAGGAATAGATTATGATTCCAAAACATGAGGAAGTTTTTCTCAGGTCCAATTGATTGTTTTTATCAATGATGATAGGGGTTTACAGTGAAACTGGAAGCAGATACAGTATAAGGCAGATAAATGAATATACTGTGAACAGTTAATGTCTGAGTTCAGTGATCTTCACAGACTTTGAGAAGAGTCGCGTAATGCCGAACACCCACTGCCTCCTGCTCCGGTCGCCCACTCTGCCATCCGTCTGTCCCTCCCACCCTCCTCCATCACATCTCCTCACCCAGGCTTTCATGGGAGTACGATCCAATTAGTCCAGATTCATGAGGAAGCACTGTCAAGCGGCATTGCAACAAGAAGCTTTCAAAGCCGTAGAGGGGGAAGGGCGGGCAACAGAGGAAAACATAATGAAAAGAATGCACATGTAGGTGGTTGGTGACTCAGACGTGTCCTAAAAGCCTCAAACTTTAGTCTATAGGAGGGAAGATGCCTTCCATACGCTCAGATCTGAAAGCCATGTTGCTATGGCCACTGCTGTGCCGCTGCCCAGGCTTTGACTTGTTTATTCACTATAAAACAGTCAAGTTCAAAGACAGTTACAGTAGGGTCAGACAAAGTCAACGATGTACTTGATTAAATTAAAAATTGATTTTACTTTAAAGGGATAGTTCACTATAAAATGAAAGTGTTTCACCCTCAAGTTGTTTCAAACCTGTATGAATTTCTTACCTCTTTTGAACACAAAAGAACGGTATTGGGAAGGTTACTTTGGAAATGCAATAAGTTACATATTACAAGTTGCTCTGTTTACAATGTAAGAAGTAGTGTAACTATTTCAATTACTTTATAAAAGTAATGTAACTGATTACATTTGATTACTTTTGGTTACTTTTCTACATTTCCAAAGAATGTTTTCAACTGTTAATCATTTTGAAACATGATTAACCTTACAGTGATAACAGTTCATCTTAAAAAATAAAGCATATACATAAAACCAAATAGGAAATAAAACAGTTATTGAAAAAGCATGTGTCCTATTCTGTGTCCTTAGCTCCTGAAATATTGTTGTCTCATATATTAGAGCAGGCAATTCAGTTTAGGAAAGTGAATATTCAGATGCAACCCCCTTTGTAATTGTTAACATTTTCATAAGTACGGTAACTGTAATTTAATTACACATTTTTTCTCAGTAACTGTAACAGATTACAGTTACATTTATTTTCTAATTAAATTGCATAATTCCTTTACATGTAACTCCTTACTCTCCAACACTGCAAAAAAAAAAAGATATTTAGCCATAGTTTTTTTTTTTTCCATAATATAGAAGTCAGTTGCTATTATTGCAACTATTTAGTAATTAATACATGTTTGGAATAACCTGAGGGTGAGTAAAAGATGATAAAAAATAATAATTTTGGGGTGAATGATGTATTTAAGATTTTAGGATTTTTTTTTTAAATTAATTTTTCAGTTCCACTTTTCAGCTGTTATGCAGATAAAACTGTATAATTTGTAATAATAAAAAAAGTTGTATTAAATTAGAGAAATATTGCAAAATAAAATAATTTTCAATAGTGCTCTTTGACCCCAAAGGGTGTTCTTTAGATCTTTTTCATTGCTATGAAAAGTTCAAAACAGTTCAAAAGTGAATCGGCGGAGCAAAATTTCCACGCAAGTCACTTTGCTGCAACTCTAATACATGTATATCTAAAAGAGGCGTTCATGGTCTTAAATTGATCCATACTGCGTGGACTAGAGCCGCAAATTACACTCCCAACTCTCTAACGGAATACATAATGCAAAGAGGACCTCCTGGCGTCAGTGTGAATTTACAATTTCCTCTGCTGTGATGTCCTGACCTGAGAAAAACTCTCATATTGTGCAGATATTCAGCCTGTATCTCTCCCCTGTGGCCGTATCTCTAACCTTGAGTACAAAGATTTCGTTTAAACATGCGTAACCATGGTTTCCTATGGCCATTAGATCACGGGGCCTCTCTCGCCTAGAAATCAATAGTTTTGCAGGTTTTGGGATATTTAGATGTGAGGGGGCTGCTTTCACATCACTCACACTGAACAACCCCCAAGACCCTCTGAGCTCAGAGTTTTGCAGTTTCCATGGTAATGTGCATGCGATTGAAAAAATAGAGAGTAATTGAAGGAAGAGAGACGTTATATATGTGTATACATGTGAGAGAAAGCAGCAGAAAAGATGAAAGCAAGAAAGCTAGAAAGAGAAAGAAATCTCCATGTGCAAGAGGCAGGCAAGGTGAGGCCTGGATCATTCACTTGTCCTCACTGTCGATGAAACGCTGCTCTCTTCCATCAAACCTGTGGCAGACTGACATATACTGATAGACTACAGATGACCCATGGTCTTGAGAGAGTCTTCCGAAGCGGCTGAGAATGAATAATGTCTGCCGGACTGGGAATGTGAAGTGTGTACGACTGAAGTGAATGAATGTCATAGCAATGGATAAAATATCCAAACCAAGCGGGTTTATTTTGAAGCACGCTTTTCATGTAACATTTCACAAAAAGATGTTTGTTTTAGAAGGTTTTAAATGATAAAACTGAAAATAAACAAGTGATCCTCGGATTTCAATGGCTGAGCAGAAAAAAAGAAAAGAAAACATGAATATTTAGTCCAAGAAAAAAATGAGTCTGAACAATTTTTTTTAGTGACTCTTTCAGCAAGTTTACACTACAGTAAGTTGCAGTCATATTTTATGTGGGCAAAAAAGGTACATTGTTTATTGTCAATAGATATATAGCGATGTATACAGCCCACAGAGAAGTCACTTTCAAACCCAGCAGCCTTCTGTTGATCAACGCAGTGAAACTTGAACCTGTTGCAAAATCTGTGTTGAAATCTTTAACCATAGTGAAACTCTTGTGAAATTTGAAATCGTGTGAATTCCTACTGAAATTACAGGATTTCTCAGTAAATGTAGCTGCGCCTTTATGCCAGTAGGTGGCGTCAATTGACCCTTCACAAAAACCCACCCCCTTAGCTAGTGTCGTAATCAAACCAAGGCACTCTCACGCAGTAAAAAATACATCGCAGAGCAAAAAAGGAAACTGACAAAATGCCAGTAGACAAGACAGTTACTTTTGGTATGAAACAAAGTCTCAGCCTCAGCCTTGGTCACTTTTAAATAAATTCAAACAATAAATACCGTTTTGTGGCTCTTTAATGTGTCGTGACAGATCGCTGTAGCACCGGCATGTGAACCGAGCATCTTCTTTACTAGTTATAGCATGAAATAAACATGAATGAACATCAGAAGGTATCTTGTTTCAACCGTGGAAATTTTTAAAGTTCAAGTCAACCAACGTTAAATCTACTCTCTTTTATGGTTTGTTTTGTCAGGCAAAAATGGCAGATTAGGCATTATGATTGGTCAGATCGCCTGTCAATCAAACTCCCTGCAAAGGGGCAATTTGAGTGTCTTTTTGAGTGAGTCATTTGAAATCAATCACTCAACAGATTCATTCAACAACACCAATTCATTTAGTAATGAAAAGAGCTTGGTAATTAAATGAATTTGGCGCATCCAGAATCAAATAGGCCTGTCTGAGTAGGTACTACATTTGATTTCGCAAAGTGTGTTCTATATGGGGTAGTATGAATGAAATGAATGAAACATCCTCCATGTTGTTATTATCACATGACCTATGGTCAGATATATGGCTTCACTGCCATTCAGAAATTCTCTCCCGTGGCCTCATGGTAGTAAAGGCAGTAGTAGTAAGCCATTCGGGTACTATTTTTAACCTACAGTTGGAATACCTTGAATTCATACATAGTCCTCTTTGGCATACTGTTTTCGAATACTGTATAGTAGTGAAGAATTCATAATTCAGTCAATTGCTGTCTCTAATTTAGAATGCTTCACCCACCGGACGTTGTGTACAACATTGAGGCTGCCTTTTTTCAGTAACCATTACATTCCAAAATAAAGAATTTACTGTGATTTCTTTAATCATTGCTTACTTTTCTGAAATTAGACATCCTCAGTGACATATAAGGCCAAAAATGCAACCTCCAGAGGGTGAAGCCTTCGAAATGAGATACAGCTAATATAACAATCATTCAACTGATTTATTCTAAAACACCTTTACTGTGCATTGCTGGAGATGCATAGTTGATTCTTCTGTGGCTTTGTTTGAATCTAATTTAGTCGGTGGAGCAAAAGCAAAGTGGCAATATTGTGTTTAAAATAGGCTACTAACTTAGTTTTATTGAAATGCTTTTGTAAAAGCTTGAGGGGAAATTACATAATACATCTGCTAAATTCACATTCATTGAAAGCATTTTTGTCATTTTCATTAATTACAGTGAAACAAATACATTTGAAATATCTAAACAGACCTACCTTTTGAGACCACTATATAAGGCATAACTTCAAGATCAAGTTTTTCACTTAATCAGATTTTTGCACTTCTCTTGGTTCTGTAGTGTGAGAATTACTGAGTTTCACATAATACATTTTATATAAGAGTGGTTTAATGTAGTTTTAACTGAACTACAGCATGTCACACCACAGGAGACTGCTGACACGGCTTGAAATTTCATGTGGACCACCCGCACGCATTGATAAAGATTTTTTCTCTTTAAAGAAGCTCAGAAGCACATCCACATACACACAGGAGACTTGGCTCGTTAATTCCATCCTCCCCTGTATCATCCTCTTAAAACAAATTGCTCGGGCTTATTTCAATATCGACAGCACTTTGCCTGCAGAGGACTTAGAGAGAGTGAGTGAGTCTGTATAAGCAGCGTGTTGTGCATGAGAGGTCAGAGGCGTTTCCGCTGGCTCTGCTCACAATTTACGGTCCGCCAGCTAATTCTGAACCAAGGTTATCAGGCGCTCAGTCTTAGGCGGCATTGATTTGAAGTAATGCTTTCCTCTCCTCCACACATAAGTCTTCATTAGCTGATCCTTCTGACCTGCACTAAACCCTATGTCATTACCCCGCGAGCCATCATCAATATCCTCCCCCGTCCTAAAGGCAGGGCCCTGCTCTTCCACCTTCTGCCCAGCTTTAATCTCAGCACTGTCAGGTGGCATTAACATTGGCCAAGCTCAATGCCATTCACAGCACAGAATCCTCCCTTTCCTCGTGGCAGCTCCGCTTCCATTACAGATGAAGTTTCCTTACTCAAAAGCAAGGGAACGGAGGTTCGTTTCCACTGTCATTTCATAATTATCAAGATGAAAATTGCTGCTGAAAATTCAGCTTTGCCATCACAGGAATAAATTACATTTTAAAAAATATATTCAAATAGAAATCTTGATCAAATACATGGAGCAATGGTGAAAATAGAAGACTTCTGTCAAAAGCAAAAAAAAAACTTTTGAACAGTAGCATTTGGGAGATTAGGAGATTTCATGAGAGTATAAGGTAAAAGATGTACATCTCTAAAATGAAATAATTGTGCAATTTCCTATTGATACGCAATTGACACATCCGACCCCAATTTTCCTCATTCAGGAAAATCAAGTTTATATAAGATACAGTGCAGTGCTCTTCTTTTGAACATACACTAAAGAAATAGTCAATAGAGTTCATTTCCCTTTCAGTCTGAAAGGAGGTAATTGCAGCAATTGCAAATAGATTCAGCTTCAAATCATGTGTCTGAACTAAACTGTTCCAATACAGAGCCTTGGCTTTATATTTTAATTTCCTGCTCAATACAGATTTTTTTTAAGGTACAATTTTCAAAACCAGTAACAGTATAAGAAAATTACAGCTGTAATAGTTTTCTACAGTTTTCCAACATAGGTGATTCTAGACCCTATTCAGTCACCCTAAATCTCTTCAATTATTTCCCCTTCAAAGGTCAACCAAAACAATGGCTGTTGTACTGAGACTGAAATCCAAAAATCACCCGTTCTCCAACAAAGTTACAAGCAAATTATTCCAACTAAAGTGTCACATCCAGACAAAAAAAAAAAAAAAAAGTATAGCAGCCTTATGCCAAACCATCTAATGCATTTAAATGTACAGTTTCAGTCTTAAAAATTGAGGTTCTTTTATCTTTGGTTCCGTAAAGAACCTTTAACATTCATGAAACCTTGTCAATGCACAAAAGCTTTTTTCGATTATAAGATGTTCCTCACACTGATGCTTTTAGATATTTTATTTTTGAGAGTGTGCTGCACACATCTTAAACTTAATAAATCAAGCAATTTATCACGCAGCCACACCTGAACTTAACTGACTTGAACTAAATAATGACACTATTGTCTTTTACAGCTGCATTGCCACCATCGATTCTGCTATTTTTCAGCTGTTTTGCCACAATCTGTATTGCATAAAGCGCTATAAAAATAAAGGTGAATTGACATCTGTATGCATCATGCCGTGTGTTTCTGCTGTAATTCATAGAGGTGTATTTACATTAAAACTACTATGAGGTCATAACTGCCTCCCTGTAACTACTAAGTGGCTTTACCAGCAAACACTTCACTTCTCATTACCCTGAACCCAACCAGTAGCACAGGATTCTCCAAAACCGCTGTTTATTACATTTACAGTAATATACCCCATTTTTACAAAAATACATAAATGTGCCTGAGAAATTTAATTTTTCTTCAAAAATTAGATAAATCCATTGAGTTTAAAACATTTGCTTAAATCATCATGGGCCTTTATTATTACATCCATTTTATTTCATTTCATGCAATGTCTGAATTCCACTGAAATTTTAATCACACACACACTCTCTCCCACACACACACACACACACACACACAAAAGAGAGAAATTCAGGAAAATTAAGACAGACTCTTTGAGATCATTTGAGATCTATTTTAGGTCAACCAGTGGATTATTTATTTTTAATTGAACTATAAAGTACATTCATCTTGTTAAAAGTTGTAGAAAGTTGCATATAAAACTTTAGATAAAGATAAAAAAGAATTTACAGTTGTTGAGGAATTTTTCTCATTCTAAATGATCTGATCAACTACTGCAGGTGTTAACAGTTGTGATTGCAACTTTACTACACAAACACATTAGAAGACATTTATTAATGTGAAGAGCCACAGCCAGACAGGGGACAAATACAAACACACATTGATAGACAGAATCCGTCACTGACCTGCCAATTAAAGGACAGCAGGAGCAGCAGTGGCAACGCAGAGGATGAGCTCTAATGAATTAACAGTAGAAATATCTGCAGGGATGACTGGAAGCCATTTAGCGTTGTTGTATCAATTTATAGTGAGTGC